>CM069132.1:59950446-60350446 GCA_035221665.1 Okamejei kenojei | reverse complement strand
GGGCGGAAAACCTGGGGTGGGGGCAGAGGGGACACGTCCCCCCATGTTTTGAGAGGTGGGGGACATCCCCCCCAAATTTTGATTTTAAAAGACAATGGAGGTGGGACTGCTGATCGAGGGCGCCGATTGGACGAGAGAGACGTCAGTCAGCAGGCAATGGGGGTGGGACATGATGATTCAGCGCGATGATTGGAGGAGGGAGGAATGGGGGGTGGGACTGAGGATAGAGTGCGGTGATTGGAGGAGGGAGACGTGGCACAGACCTGCGCCTCATCCGCAGCCATGATCGATCCCGGCCGGCTCTCCGGCGCTGTCCCGTCCCCACCCGAGTGCCCCCCCCACGGGTGGCCAGAGAGGTCGGGAGTCAGACGGGCGCAGCGCCCCCAGGCCCACAGCCAGCGCAGAGAAGCAGCACTAAACCCAGCCCAACTCTGCCTGTCCCTCCAGGTGAACCTGCCTGGGCTTGCGGGAAATATGGCCAGGGCGGAGAAGCAGCGCTGGTATCCCATCAGTCCAGTCAGGGCTTTAGGTTAACCCGGCGGGACAGGCAGAGTTGAGCTGCATTTAGCGCTGGATTGAGCCTCTGAAGTCTCACGCATGTGTGTGAGAGTGTGCACATGTGTGAGCGGCCGCCAAAAAAATGTGTGTATCCCTGTCCCTGTCACCTTCATATTTTGATAGCGAGTTCTGTGCCTGGGTGCGCATCCAGAATGCAATGTTTATCCCATTGGGTTGTAAGCTACCCAAGCACAATGCAAGTTGCTGTTCCTGCAGTTGGCATGTGGCCTCAACCTGGGAATGGACAACCTAGAGGACAAATAATGCAGGCTAACTTTATGATAGAGAGTAGAATATGAGAGTACAGGATAATTGCTCACGGAAGTATGGGTAGTGTGTTCTGCTCAGATCGGAGATGTAAACACTGCTGATCATTGATAACATTAACAATTTACACTCTTGAATTAAAAAAAACTCTACATTTAAAATGATAATCAGGTGAAGATGGGGATAGGCAAAACTGAAGAGAACAGCACAAAATTATTAAAATAATTAATACATTTGCAGAAGGGTAAACTGTGTTAGCTGAAATTTAGTACTAAAATTACAAAGGAGCACATTTTGGTAGGAAAAAGAGATAGTTAACATAATACTTGGATGATGCTGGTTGGGTAGAGGAACTAGAAATCTTGCAGTACAACTAAGGCAATTATTAAAGGTTGTACCACAGTTTAGCACAAAAATATTTCAATATCCATCCAAGCACTAGTTCATTTTTCTGTTGGAATAGAATTGAAAACTGGGAAGTTACGTAAACACTATGAGAACTTTTGTTGTCCCCCAATATGGTCTAACCAATATTCAAATGCAGAGAGGATATATATGGATTATAGCAAAAATGTATAGGGTATGTGTAGTTGCTGGGTGGTCAAACCGGGCCTCTTTGCTTCTGAGAACAGAATGCCGATGGGTAATCTAATGAAGGTCTATAGAATTATGCAGAGTTTTGATAAGAGTGGATGTGCAGAGACTATTTCCATTAAATATTTCCATCATTACAGTGGGTCAACAGTATAAGGCAGTCACAAATAAATCAATTAAATCACTCACGACGTCCTTACTGAAAGAGTGGTGAGAATGTGTATCTCACTACCATAGAAAATGGTTGAATGAATAGCATGGATGCCTTTAAGGGAAGGATGAACAAGTATGACACGAAGGGATGAGAAGGGAATGCTAATGGATTTAGTTGAAGGAAAAGTGGCCAATTTAAAGGAATTTGAAGGAATGATAGCCAATTTAAACCATACATACCTCTTGTTACCTTGTACTGCTTCAGAAATTCAATTCTAATGGCATCGAAGGAAAACAATTTGGAAGCAGTACAATGTTTAACACAATCTTAAATATATCACACGTCATAAGCAGTTTGTTCTTTATGAAAGGATCAGTACGTACACCAAGCTAATAATGTCATCAAAATAAATTTAAAAGGTAACACTGAGTAACAATGTTACAACATTTTGAGATTTAAAAAACCAAGTCCGCAATTTATCCCATCAGATAAAGCATAAAAGTAAGTTTAATTTGACACCTAATTCACTTTGATATCTTCAGTATTAAAAAAGTTATGGCCATTTTCATACTCAGAAATTAGCATCTTGTTCCCTATTGCTTTTCCATTGACTTAACACAAAAGCTGTGATCGAAGACAGTCAAAAGCCCACAACATTCTTAAAAATTAAGAGAACTGAATAAAATTTTCAGTTATTGTAGATTGATGCATTCTGAAACAAATATGAAACAATCTTACTTGGATGACCTGAAATTAAAGCATATAATTAGTTAGTTACCTAATTGTAGCTAATTACAAAATTCAATTACTAGATCTAAACATCTATCCATTTCTTAAGAAAAGGTTTAAAAAAAAACCTAAGTATCCAAATAACATTCACACAATAATTCACAATATAACATGACTTTAAAATCTCATTGTCATGAATTTATAGGCCAAATTGAAGGAATTTAGTGTTTAATTCCCGTAAATCAATGGCCATTTAAATCAACTTGCGAGTGGGTTTTTGTGGAACGCGATGGATTGGACCGTTGCGGTTTGTGGTGAATCTAACCTCCAGTCGGCAGGAAAAATACTGCCGGTTCGTATATTTTTTGTCACCTTTTCGCAATATGAAATCTTGATTAAAGGCTTCCTAAGAAGCACGTTTTAATGTAAAAATAAACTGTGTACCTTATTTTGTCTCCTACGTAAGATCCGTCCCGTTGTCGGCGCTCACGGCTTTAGAAGATGATTTTTAAATTACTCATGCTAATATATTTAGCATAGTTTAAAAATAACTCCATAAAACAAATGTCTGAGCGATTTCTCTTCAGCATCTAAATCCCCTGAGATTAGTTTATTTAGTTTATTAGCCTGTGTTTAACAAGGTTTTAGTCTCTCCCTTCGGGGGGATGCGACTTTTCTTGTCATGTCCCCCGTCACCGTCTCCGTCTGTGCTGAGGGCTAATGGCGGAGTTGGCGGCCTCGGAGCTGTGGCGGCTTTCCAGCGGCGGAGGCGGACCCGGCTTCAGAGCTGTGGGGTTCCAGCGGCGACTCGGCTTCAGAGCTGTGGCGGCGTTTCAGCGTTCCAGTGGCGGCGGAGGAGCCGGCTTCAGAGCTGTGGGGTTCCAGTGTTCCAGCGGCGGACCAGGCTTCAGAGCCGTGGGGTTCCAGTGTTCCAGCGGCGGATCTGGCTTCAGAGCTGTGGCGATGTTCCAGTGTTCCGGCGACGGCAGTGGCGGCAGCCCGGCTTCGGAGGCTCGGTCACGGGCCTAGTGGACGACAACATCGGAGGCCTGGATCGCCTCAGCGCAGAGGGAGAACAAGGAGGGAAGAAGACAAAGACTTTAAGACTTTTGCCTTCCATCACAGTGAGGAGGTGCTTGGTGAACTCACTGTGGTGAATGTTAAATATGTGTTTATTGTGTGTTTTGTTTTTTATTATATGTATGACTGCAAGGCAAAGAAATTTAGTTCAGACTGAAAGGTCTGAATGACAATAAAGGATACTTTGACTTTGACTTTTGATTAATCGATTTGAATGGTCTGGAGAAAAACGGCATTTTAAACCCGCCCCCCTCTCAAAGGCGCCAAAGTCGCGCACACGGGCAGCAGCAGAACTGTAACATACCTACACTGAGGATACATTTTAGGGAATAAGGGGAAATGTCCGTTTGAAGTTTAAATATCTAAAGCAATATAAAAAGCTCACCTGTACAGGTCCCTTCCAACGTCATCTTCATTTTGCGCATAACCTTCAGGTTTGTCGGTAAAGCTGAAGCCAGTGCCAACCTAATTTCCAGGAACAAAATACAATATCTCAACATGTTTAAGTTGAAGTAAAATGGCATCTCGTACTGCAATTCAATCGGATTTTTTTCATTATTAAATCCCGTACTTCTCGTACTGCAATTCAATCGAGAAAACTGTTGAAGGCAGGGCAATAGGCACGCTTATATGGACTTTGGCACCATTTTTGACAAAGTCCTACATGGTATGCTGGTCTAGAAAGTTAGTACACAGGATATCCATGATGTGTTGGCAAACTGGATACAAAATTGTCTCAGCTGGTGGTGGGAGAAGGTAGTGGTCGAGGGATATTTTTTCTGATTGTAAGTTTGTAACCAGTGAGAATGTGGATAGACTGATTCATACATTTGCTGATGACAGAAAAAGGATGTAGCTTAGTAGGAAGCAAATAAAGTTCTGGAAAGATACAAGGGTAAGATGAAAAGGTGAGAAGAATGGAATTTAATCCAGATAAGTTTGAGGAAATGCATAGGGATAAGAAATATCAATAAGGACATCTTTCTTATAACTATTAAAACGTGTGTGTGTGTGTGTGGTTGGTTAGTGTGCCTGCGACTTGAGGGCTTTACATGAGTGGATAGGGCAGGGGATGGGGTAAAAGGAGTGAATTCATATAGTATCAATGGGGGGAGGGGGGGGGTGTGTGTGTGTGTGTGTGTGTGTGTGTGTGTGTGTGTGTGTGTGTGTGTGTGTGTGTGTGTGTGTGTGTGTGTGTGTGTGTGTGTGTGTGTGTGTGTGTGTGTGTGTGTGTGTGTGTGTGTGTGTGTGTGTGTGGTGTGTGTGTGTGTGTGTGTGTGTGTGTGTGTGTGTGTGTGTGTGTGTGTGTGTGTGCGCGCGCGCGCGCGCGCACACACACACACACAACACGCCCTGACACACAAATGTTTACATATTATTGTAGAGTTTTATCCAGTGGAGTCCAAAATAGTCTTATCTGAAACGATCATGCTTCATTTCTCGAGTTTTTTTAAAGCAATTTTTTATGCAATTTCATCTCTGCCGTGAAGACAGTTTGGCATTAAATAATATTGTGCTGGATGTTTTGTAAAAATAAGGCAGACCTGGCTGCAGCTTGAATGTGACCATTACATTGTCCTTGCTGCCCAAGTTCCAGTGCCATCAAGCCTTGTTGCTCTGTCATTCCCTCAAAGTGGAGCCATGACCAGCCCTTACGCAGAACACCCATTGACCTTCTTCTGTTTCTAAGTATCTATGATGATTTTATATGTTAAAGAGTATTGAAATAAATTCAAACATAATAATTGTTTTAATGTAATTAAAAGTTATCAAATAAAACAAATAAAAATCTTAACATTGATTACAAAAATAATGATCATTAAATGTTTCCATGCATGTAACTACCCCACTTAAGTGACTGGGACTGTGTTGAGAAGTTAGATGCAAAGTGCTTGAAGCCTCTCAGCTCAGGACAATCCCAAATTTTCCCTGGACTCCAAGGTAGAGCAAAAGGTCAGATGTACCTCCATCTGACTTCCACAACTATCAGTATTTCTGTGCTGCAAAGCTCAGGCATGCAAGTCATCAATGCATTGACCTGTGCGGAGAACCTCCCCAGCAGTCCCTTTGAAACTGTTAGCAATAAGAGAGTGTACGAGGCTGGATAGTGAAACAGGTCAGTCAGAGATATAGAGCATGAAAACGGCCCATCTGTCCGGTTGGGCAATTCGTCAATGCTGACCAATTTGCCCAACCGAGCTAGTCAAACGTGCATGCTCTGAGTCAATCACCCTTCAAACCTTTCCAAGTGAATTTTAAAAGTCGTAATAGTGCCCACCACTATTTATGTTGCAGCTCATTCCATATACTCATTGTGGATAGTTGCCTCTCTGGTTCCTTTTAAATCATCCTCCTCTCACCTTAAACCCATGGCCTCTAGTTTAGATACCTTCCATCCCCAAGGAAAATACTACAGCTATTCACCTTATCTATATCCTTCATAATTAAAAATAAACACCTCATAGGTCACCCCTCAGCCTCCTGCACTCCAGTAAAGAAAGATCCAGGCTTTCCAGCCTCTGCTTATTGCTGAAACTATACACATTCGGTAAAAATCCTCAAATCAATTTTGCTCCCTACAGTTTAATTGCATCAATCCTACAGCAAGCCAACCCAGAAGTGTACACAGTACTCCAAATATGGCATTACCAACATCTTGTTCAGCTGAGATGTGTATTCTTTTGAATGTTTTATTTACTTAGTGGCCTGAAAAATAAACTCCACATCTTTCTCCATAGCTGCTACCAACCCTCCAAGCGTTCCCTGCTTTTCTTGTTCTTTTCTCATTTCAGATATCCTGCATGCATTCTTCGCATTGAGGATTTTACAAATTTTTCATTTTAACTAGTACAATTATCCCCATGAGCCAGTTGGCACATTAGCAGATGTATTAGTGCCCCAGCTTCCTCCACTGAACACATATTGTGTACACAGGCAAATGGGCTTAAAAGGTCACAGTTGTAGAGATGCACAGCATAGAAATAACCCTTCAGCCCACCATGTCCATGCCAAGCTTTTTGCCCTTCTATACTAATCCCCTTAGTCCTCAGTAGGCTCATACCCTGCGTACTTAAGTGTCTGTCTAAACAGGTCTTAAGCAAAGTGATTGCATCAGACTCCACCACCTCCTCTGGCATGAGTTACAGATAGATACCAATCACACTTTGTGCCATAACAGTAACTCTCTTCTGCACTCACTCTGCACAATTTCACCCTTTCCTTAATGTGGCAACCAGAACTACACACCATGCTCCAAGTGCAGTCTTAGCAGTACTTTGTAAAGTTGCAATATAATGGCCCAACGTTAATATTTAATGTTTAAGAAAGAACTGCGGATGCTGGAAAATCGAAGGTAGACAAAGATTCTGGAGAAATTCAGCTGGCGAGGCAGCATCTAGGGAGCGAAGGAAATAGGCAACGTTTCGGGTCAAAACACTTCTTCAGACCCTTCTATGCCCTGACCTATGAAGGCAAGCATGCCATGTGCTTTTTTTCACCACCTTATCTACCTATGTTGCCACTTTCAAGGAGCTATTGACTTGAACTTCAAGATCCTCCTGTTAATCAACATTCCTTAGTGCCTGGCCATTTACGGTACATGTCCCATCACCATTTAACATCCCAAATTGCTACATTATTCCATCTGCCAACACTGCCCAACCTTCCATCGGATCTAAAATACTGCTGTAGCTTTAGCTAATCTTCTGCACTTTCCATACTATGACTGAATTTTGCTTATCATATTTAGTAATCATTTCCGACAATAACATCCAGGATGGAGGCACACCATTGGTTACAGAATTCCAATCAGAAATGCATCCTTCCACCACCACACCCTGCCACCCATAACCAAGTCAATTTTTAATCCAATTTGCTAACTTGGCTTGGATCCATCAGCCTTCTAGACCAGCCTACCATGCGGGATTTTGCCAACTGCCTTACTGAAGTCCATACAGACAACGTCCACAACCCTGCACAGTCCTCAATCAGGTGTTGATATGATATTCAAGAGTGTAACCTGAAATGTAAGCAGTACCAGCCCACTACGAGAGATTAAAGTTACTTCAATGTGGGAATTAGAATATTTGTAGAATGCACTCTCCAGCAGATTTATTACCACAATGATAAATCAGAACTCGAGTCTTCTGCTTCCATTACCATTAATATGAGCAAGTCACAAATGCCGAGGCCCATTAATGGTCATAAATCATGTTTTAAACCAGCCCTTATACAATTTTAACAGCAACAGATAACATTTAGCATGTTCTATTTGTAACATGGGCCATAAACACATGATACCATCTTTTAATCTCCTTTTCCATTACAGAGCCAGCCTCGCACTAATTATGCAAACATTAAGTAGCAATGTTACAAAATTTTGAGATTTGAAAAATCAAGTCTGCAACTTATCCCATCAGATAAAGCATTAAAAACAAGTTTAATTTGACACCTAAATCACTTTGATATCTTCAGTATTAAAAAAAGTTATGGTCATTTTCATACTCGGAAATTAGCATCTTGTTCCCTATTGCTTTTCCATTGACTTAACACAAAAGCTGTGATCGAGGACAATCAAAAGCCCATAACTATTAAAAATCAAGAGAACTGAATGAAATTTCCAGTTATTATAGATTGAAGCATTCTGAAACAAATATAAAACATCTTACCTGAAATTAAAGCATATAATTAGTTAATTACCTAATTGTAGTTAATTACAAAATTGACCATTGTGACGGAAATAGTAATAAACACCCACACTGCCTTGAATTCAAAAATGTGATATTCTCCAGATCAGAAATTTAATATTATTGTATTATATGCTGTAAGTCTGTAACAGATAGGTAAATAAATTACATTTTCTAGCAATAGACCAAGTCTTTATGGAGAAGATCAGTTGCTAGCTGGTACATTGGCATATCATAATCAGTAGCGTCATCATACTCCTCAGATTGTAACCAATAAGCAACTCTGTACACCTTGTTTTTCCTCAACTTTTCAATATTGGCATTGTAAACTGCAAGTTTTTGCTCTTCAAACCATACATGACATGCATTTTTGCCCACTACTTTCAAATTAAGAATGTCCTGTAGATTCCATTTCTTAAGAAAAGGATATATTTTTTAAATAGCCTGCATCCAAATAACAAACTAATCCCATTCACACAAGAATTCACAATATAACATGATTTTTAATCTCACTGTCATTAATTTATATGCCACATGGAAGGAATTTAATGTTTAATTCCCATAAATTAATCTAGAAAAATCCAATCAATATAATTAAAATTATTTTTTTGCACAATACATGGGACTAAAACTGATATTTAGTATAAAAATATTGACTATGGGTAGACAATAACCCAACATATAGACGATTTAGATGCTCTTATGACATGATTGTCCAAAAAAAAGTATTTAAATCATCTTGCGAGTGGGTTTTTCTGGAACGCGATCGATTGGAACGTTGCATTTACAAAAACACTGCCGGTTTGTATGGGGCCCAAATCACATTTTCGCATCGTAACATTTGTCACGTTGTAGGCGTTGAGGGCGTTAGAAGTCGCTTTTTTTAAAATGTAAATATTAAATTGTCTCGCGATTAAATAAAAAATCAAAAAAAATAGGGAGCGGAAGTCCGATCGATTGATCTTCAGCAGCTGGCAGCCTGAGGATAAGCAGGAGAAAACGGCATTTTAATCCCCCCCCCCCCCCCCCCCCCAAAGGCGCCAAAGTCGCGCACACGGCCAGTGGCAGAACTGCAGTGCCGCTGAAGGTAAGTTTTGTAACATCGCTACATTATGTTTAACTAGACCAAGTGGGACCTGTTGAGCCCAGTTCCCCAACGCGGGGGGTGTGGGGGATTTTTGGGGGGTGGGGGCGCCAATGAGAGCCCCCCCCCCTCGATCTGAAGTTTAGGAGCAATGGTAAAATGGACAGGGCTGGTAATAGTTGGGCTTGTGGAGCATGGGAGAAAAGGAAAATCAGGCAAGTAGTGTTAGGGGAAGCTGAAGAACAATTCAGTCAATTAAAAACTAAGGAGGGTTAATAATTAACATTTTCTGAAGCTCACTGAACATTGGATGATACTCACTTATCTTCATATATTACTCACAGGCACAGGCAGCAAAAGAAAATGGGTGGTAGGGCTGGATGCATCAGGGTTAGCATTTGCACTGTGATGGTGGCAGAAGTGATTTGGCAACAGTTTCATTCAATGTGGAAAGTGAACGGAAGAGACTGGTGGGAGATTCATTCCTGCTAGTTCTTATGACAAAAGCCAGTGTCAAAAATAGCAATGTCACTCCATGGCAAGTGATACAAAAGTAGGAAACCATTCACACAATGTTGGCTCAGCCATAGTATGATGAGTATACCCATTTTTATGTGTTTTAATGACGTTTTTTTTAAACAAAATATATACCACACCCAAAGTGAGAGCCTGAGACCAAAGACCTAATTAAAAAGTTTAGAAATAAAAGGGGCACTTTTTTTTCCAGACTTCCCAAATGACCTTCTCTGGACATCCTTGTCCCCTGAAATGGATATTGTACACTTCACCCATGTCACATTACACTGTAAAAGATAGTGGGGGATGCTGGACATAAATCATTAAGATGCTCGACTTTGGAAATAAATGTGCACTTAAATCAAAGTCTGTGTATTATCACATCTCTCCTCTAAAAGAGAAATAATAAACCATGTCCTGTCCCTTTCAATGGCTGATTTACTTACATTTTATATAATAGCTTTATTTTTCATTTAGAAATGCTGGTCTCTGAATTTGATCTTTCAGTTCCAGAGCACAAGCTAATAATGCAGTCTAATTTCAAATCTAATGACCTTCCGATCCCTTCTTCATCCCCTGTTCCCGCTGGGGGGGGGGGAACTATTTCTTTTGTAAGCCCAATTTTGTATTTCACCACAAAATTGGGCTTACAAAAGAGCGACTTCTAATTTGGATTTAAAGATTAGGATGTGAAATAATACAGGTTAAGCACCACCTACCTGTCAACATAAAATCTGTGTTATTGTGCTTATTGTATCGAGCAAGCACCATCTGTTGTTTATGGTATTATTTCCTGCCTTGTTAGAACTAGTTCAACCAAACATTCCAAAGAGGAATAAAGATTCCAAGGGGAGTAAGGGGTGATCGTGGCTGACAAGGGAAGTCAGGGGCAGTATAAAAAGAGAAGAAAAGTATAAAAGAGAAGAAGGACAACGTAGCAAAGATGAGCGGGAAGCCAGAGGATTGGGTAACATTTAAAGAGCAACAGAAGATAACTGAAAAGGCAATATGGGGAGAAAAGTTGAGGTACGAAGGTAAGCTAACTAAGAATATAAAGGAGGATAGTAAAAGCCTCTTTAGGTATGTGAAGAGGAAAAAAATAGTTAAGACCAAAGTTGGACCCTTGAGGGCTAAAAATGGTGAAATTATTATGGGGAACAAGGAAATGGAAGATGAGTTAAACAGGTACTTTGGATCCGTCTTAACCAAGGAGGACACAAACAATCTTCCTGATGTTCTAGCCAGAGGATCTGGGGTGATGGAGGAACTGAAGGAAATTCACATTAGGCAGGAAATGGTGTTGGGTAGGCTGATGGGACAGAAGGCTGATGAATCCCCAGGGCATCCCAAGGTTCTTAAATCCCCAGTCTGCATCCCAGGGTACTTAAGGAAGTGGCTCTAGAAATCGTAGACACACTGGTGATCATTTTCCAATGTTCTATAGATTCAGGGTACACAAAAAGCTGGAGAAACTCAGCGGATGCAGCAGCATCTAAGGAGCGAAGGAGATAGGCGACGTTTCGGGTCGAGACCCTTCTTCAGACTATAGATTCTATAGATTCAGGATCAGTTCCTGTGGATTGGAGGGTATCTAATGTTATCTCACTTTCTAAGAAAGACGGGAGAGAGAAAACAGGGAATTATAGGCCAGTTGGTCTGACATCGGTGGTGGGGAAGATGCTGGAGTCAATCATAAAAGATGAAATAGCGGCACATTTGGATAGCAGTAACAGGATCGGTCCGAGTCAACATTTATTTACGAAGGGGAAATCATGCTTGACTAATATTCTGGAGTTTTTTTGAGGATGTAAGCAGAAAAATGGATAAGGGAGAGCCAGTGGATGTAGTGTACCTGGACTTCCAGAAAGCATTTGTATAAGGTTCCACATAGGAGATTAGTGGGCAAAATTAGGGCACATGGTATTGGGGATAGGGTGTCGACATGGATAGAAAATTGGTTGGCAGACAGGAAACAAAGAGTAGGGATTAACAGGTCCATTTAAGAATGGCAGGCAGTGACTAGTGGGGTACCGCAAGGCTCGGTGCTGGGACCACAGCTATTTACAATATATATTAATGATTTAGATGATGGGATTACAAGTAACATTACTAAATTTGCCAGATAACACAAAGTTGGGTGGCAGTGTGAACTGTGAAGAGGATGCTATGAGAATGCAGGGTGACTTGGACAGGTTGGGTGAGTGGGCAGATGTATGACAGATGCAGTTTAATGTGGATAAATGTGAGGTTATCCACTTTGATGGCAAAAACAGGAAGGAAGATTATTATCTAAATGGTGTCAAGTTAGGAAAAGGGGAAGCACAACGGGATCTGGGGGTCCTTGTTCATCAGTCAATGAAAGTAAGCATGCAGGTACAGCAGGCAGTGAAGAAAGCGAATGGCATGTTGGCCTTTATAACAAGAGGAAGAGTAAAAGGTCCTTCTGCAGTTGTACAGGGCCCTAGTGAGACCACACCTGGAGTATAGTGTGCAGTTTTAGTCTCCAAATTTGAGGAAGGACATTCTTGCTATTGAGGGAGTGCAGCGAAAGTTCTCAATGTTAATTCCTGGGATGGCGGGACTGTCATATGCTGAGAGAATGGAGCGGCTGGGCTTGTATACTCTGGAATTTAGAAGGATGAGAGGGGATCTTATTGAAAATATAAGACTATTAAGGGTTTGGACATGCTAGAGGCAGGAAACATTTTCCCAATGTTGGGGGAGTCCAGAACCAGGGGCCACAGTTTACGAATAAGGGGCAAGCCATTTAGAACAGAGATGACAAAACACTTTTTCATACAGAGAGTTGTGAGTCTGTGGAATTCTCTGCCTTAGAGGGTGGTGGAGGCCGGTTCTCTGGATACTTTCAAGAGAGAGCTGGATAGGGCTCTTGAAGATAGCAGAGTCAGGGATATGGGGAGAAGGCAGGAACGGGGTACTGATTGTGGATGATCAGCCACGATCACAATGAATGGCGGTGCTGGCTTGAAGGGCCGAATGGCCTACTCCTGCACCTATTGTCTATTATCTAAACAAGCATTTAACACAAGGGATTGAATGGCAGTGCTGGCTCGAAGGGAGCTTGCACCTATTGTCTATTTTTAAAGCAGAGATTGTCTGGTTCTTGGTTAGTAAGGGAATCAAAGGGTATGGGGAGAAGGCAGGTTGAGAAGGGCAGGTAGATCTGCCATAATTGAATGGCAGAGGAGACTCAATGGGACAAATGGCATAATTCTGCTCCTATGAGTGATAAACATGATTTCACAGAAGTGGTCTGCCGAGCCCAATGCTCACTTATAGCAAATCGCTGTGGTCTGAAGCTGGGCCATCCAGGCCTGGGTTCTGAGAGACTGCCTTGTGTACCTCTAGCAGTGCAAGTGTGGGGCCTTGCCTCCACCATGATGCAGTCACTATGGCAAGCTCCAGAACAGGCCAAGAGACATTGAAATAATTTGGCATGTTTTTTTACAAATCATTTGTTTTGTTGTAATACAAATATTTTGCAATATGTTTTGATTTAAAAGATCATCCTCTTGTTTGTAATACTTTCTGTGGACTTGTTGATTCCTATCTCCATGCTTCTCACTTAGCTATATATTTAATTACTTCACCAATGGTGGTAATGCCTTCAACTGTCTAGTTCCCAAGCTTCAGAACTTCCACCTTAATTATCTCTGCCACGTTACTCTCTTTGTTCGTATAAGATTACCTTTACAAGGTTCCTCTGTGAGTGAATTGTTGGTTATTGTCACTAATTTCCACTTTGGCCCAATTTGCTCTGTTGATTCCCTTCAACGGTGAAATTTCTACACAAATTCAGGTCATCTCAAATTCAGTAAAAACAACAGGAGATAGCCAACTTCTTTCTCCTTTTGTTTCGAGCACATAAAATAGCAGCAAATCACAACTGAACTAAATGTGACCTCGCTTCTGTCTTGGCATAATAAATTTCATATCAATATATGGAAAAGTACTGCAAATAAAGATCAAAAAGGGAATGTATACCGTTACAGAATTTTCATATAAAAATCCTTCAGCAGCAGAAGGAAAATGAAAAAAAGTGAAACAGGTCAGTTGTAAGTGTGTATAAAGTTAGCAAGGTACTGCAGAAAGCTTTTATCAGCACACGTATTATTTCACTTGTAAATTATTGAAAATACTTCTGATTTACTGTCATCATACTTGATGTAATTTGGCTTTTACGAGAAGAACATTTCAAAACTTGCGTACTTTAAAAAAGATAAATGATGGAAAGCCATTCATTTTACTTCGGAGTCACGTGAGTGACTACGTGAAGAAGAGCCCGCCTCACGCTGGTAACGGCATGACGTCGACGCTGACGGCAGAAGGTGGAGCTGCAGTAAGGAGCAGCTCCTCGCAGCGGTCGGAACGGCCCGCAGGTAAGTGAAGTTACATCGGCGCGGGTTTTAGGTTACGCTGGATGTTCCAACAGCGAAACTAAAAGTAAAATTTAGACGCTAACGTGCTGATGAGCACAAGATAAAAATTTTAACAAAATGGAGAAATCGGGAAGGAAGGCTTCGCGGGTGAAAAGAGCCTCCCGGGGTGAGAGTAAAGATACGGGAAGCGAAGCTAGAGTGGACCCGGTTCCGATACCGTTGGCCACTGATTTACCCGATATAGAATTTTCCAGATTTTCTCCGGAAATTATAACCACGGAGGAAAGTGTTCCTAAGAAATGCAAAAAGAAAACTGTGAGGCCCGTGGATTCTGATGATTCTGATTTTGAAAGACCTCCAGTTAATAAAACTATGTGGCTAAAAATGGAGCATATGGAGAAAGTTCTCCAAACTATTATGAGACAAGGGTCACAGTACCCTCATGAATCCCAGAAAATCCCTGAGGGGTTTCAATATGATGAATATGGCTGTGGGCCAAGTTGGGAATATGATACTCCAGACCCACGTTTTGGGCTGGAAGAAGTCTCATGGGATAATATCCCGATGGAATTAGGGCTGCAGAAGGCAGACCCTGCTGAATTTGAAATGGTTTTTGAAAGTACGCCACAAAGTAAAAAGAAAAGGCTTGATCTGCCTGGGATAGCACAAAGTTTTGCTATACCTGAAGGAAGTGGTGAGGATTATGGAAGAAAGCCTTGGCTGCCAATATAAATTATATGGTATCTCACCAGCTTCATAGTACTGTGATGATGAATTATCAGAATTATATAAAGCACCAGGCAATTGTGCCTCATTGGAAGTGCCTACGGTGAATCCGATGGTATGGGCATCTATGACTCCAAGTATGAGAGCCCAAGAAATGAAATTTCAAAGGTGCTAAAATTATTTTCGGCTGCCATCACGGCGTTTGGGCAGGCAAATGGAGAAACTGGAAATGGACAAGATTCAAAGAGATACTTTGGGTTTAATGTGCAAATTCGTTTTATGAGATCAATTGCATGAGGAAAATGGCGATTTCGGCCCATATTTCACCCTAGATTTGCAAGCCTGTGTCAAGAAAGTGGAGTTCAAGCTCCTGGATATTTGTTTGGAGAAAATCTGCCGAAACAACTGAAGCAGTTGGATGAAGAAGCTAAATATTTTAGCACTATTAAGCCTTTTGTCTTTGGACAAAGGAAAGGGTTTTCGGCCCGAAGGAGTTTTGATTTTCGTTATAGAGGCAGAAATTTGTCACGAAGGTATTATCGTGCTACACAGGCCGCTGCTTCCCTGCATTCGGGAAAGAGGAGACCATCACGCTCCTATGGAGAGGTATTAAAGACTTCTATCCTTAAAGAAACTGTGGATGAATCTCCAGTTGGAGGGAGATTGCAAAAATTTTATAATGCCTGGCTTAATATTTACTTCTGATCGGTTTATATTACAAGCAGTTTCAGGAGCTATTATTATTTTTAAAGAAGGGGTCAATCCTCTGTACAGAATAAACCTGCTTATGCTTATGTGTTTTCTCCAGAAGAAAGAATGGAGATTGATGTGGAAAATTGGCAAATTATCCGAAAAAGGGGTAATTGAAAAAACTTATGAACATAAGCATCAATTTGTCTCTAATATATTTCGCAGAGATAAGAAAGATGGTGGTTGTAGAATTTATTCTAGACCTTACAGATCTAAATAAGTTTGTAGAATACAAACGTTTTAAGATGGAGACATTTAAAACTGCAAAATATTTGATTTCAGCAGGTTCTTATATGGCTAAGATTGATTTAAAAGACGCCTATTATTCTGTACCAATTCATCATCTTTTCCGGAGATACTTAAAGTTTTATTGGCAGGGGCAATTATGGCAGTTCAAAGCTTTACCAATGGATTAAGTTCAGCTCCTAGACTCTTTACAAAACTGTTTGAAACCAGTTTTAGCTCAATTAAGAGCACAGAAACACATTGTAATGGCTTATCTGGATGACATTCTGATTGTTAATGATAGTCAAGAGTCAGCTGAGCACTCAATTTCAGTTACTAAAGCTTTGTTTAAAGAGCTTGGATTCTTAATTCATCCAATTAAATCCCAGCTGCAGCCAGTTCAATCAATTGATTTTCTGGGGTTTGTAATTAACTCAGTAAACTATGTTAGTTACGTTGCCAGCAAAGAAGACAAATGATATTTTGCAAATGTGTAATTATCTCATTCACAAACCTTATCCCTCCATCCGAGAAGTGGCAAAAGTCATTGGTACATTAGTGGCAGCTTTTCCGGCAGTGGAGTTTGGGCCATTACATTATCAAAATCTTCAAAGGGACAAAGTAAGGGCTCTTAAAGATAAGGCAGGTCACTTTGACAGACCTATGCAATTAACAAAGGAAGCAGTATTGGAATTGCAATGGTGGGTTGAAATGTCCCACAAGCTGCTAAAAAGATCATGATTAAACAGCCTGAAATGGTTTTGCAAACAGATGCTAGTGCTCTCGGATGGGGGGCCACAGATTTATCTACCCAGTTGTGGAGGTAGATGGAAAAATGAAGAGCAAGTGTTGCTCCAACAGTATGGCATTAACTATTTGGAGTTATTGGGGGCCTTTTATGGGCTTAAAGCATATTGTTCTGCTAACAATGTCTGCATGTATTAATACAATTAGACAATAAAACGGCTGTGGTTTACATTAATCACATGGGGGGAGTTAGATCAGTATCATGTGATTGTCTGGTCAATGAGATATGGCAATGGTGTATTGATCGGCAGATATGGATTTCAGCAAGCTATATTCCAGGTAAAGACAATGTGGTAGCAGATGGAAGGTCCAGGATTTTTAAAGATAATACGGAATGGATGCTTAAGCCAGCAATATTTAAGAATATTGTTAAACAATTTGGCTTGCCAGAAATTGATTTGTTTGCATCCAGGCTTAATCATCAATTGCCTCATTATGTGTCTTGGGAACATGATCCGGACGCAGTTGCAGTAGATGCATTTTCATTACACTGGGGAAAAATGTTCTTTTATGCTTTTCCACCATTTGCTCTGATCCAGAGATGTTTGAAGAAAATAGAGCAAGATTCAGCTTCCGGATTGTTGGTAGTGCCAAATTGGCCAACTCAACCTTGGTTCCCAGTTATGCTAAATATGATTAAAGAACCATATATGCAGATTCCTAACTGTAGTGATATCTTGACTAATCCAGTAACAAATCAAGGTTACCCATTATATGCATATATGAATTTGTTAATCTGCAGGTTTTGACCAGACCACTACAGGAACTGGGATTGTCGGACCAAACTTTGACAGTTATTGGTGCATCATGGCGACATAGTACACAGAAACAATATATGACACATATTAAGAAATGGGAAGAATTTTGCACACAGTCAAATATTTCTGATGAATCTGTGAATGTTACTCATGTTTTGGAATTCCTTGCCAATTTGCACTTTGGGCAACATTTAAGTTACAGTGCTATTAACACTGCACGTTGTGCCTTGTCGTCCTATTTAGGACTTATGATTGGTGAGAAGTCAATTGGGTCGCATCCATTAATATCACGATTCATGAAAGGAATTTTTCACATGAATCCGCCAAAACCTAGATATACAGAGATTTGGGATGTGAGCATAGTTCTTGCTCTACTTAGAGAATGGACGCCAATTGAAGGGTTGACATTGGATAGGTTAACATTGAAATTGGTCATGTTAATGGCACTGGTCTCAGCCCAAAGAGTGCAAACTTTACAAATGTTGCGTTTAGACTGTATGCATGTGACTACAGATAATGTTGTATTCTATGTTTACGATCTGATCAAACAAAGTAGACCAGGCAGATCTGGAACAAAGGTAACCTTTCAAGCTTTTCATGTTGAGCCTGCTTTGTGTGTGGTTAGACATTTGAACCAATATATTAAAATTACGGACACTTTTCGAGGAAACGAAAAGACATTGCTGCTTACGCACAAAAAGCCACACACAAAAGCTTCAGTTCAAACGATCTCAAAATGGTTTTGAAACAGGTTTGGTTTTAGCGGGAGTAGACACTGATGTCTTCAAATCTCACTCCACCAGGGCGGCAGCTACGTCCGCGGCGAAGGGGCGGGACGTACCTCTCGAGCATATTTTAAAAATCGCAGGGTGGAGTAAAGAAGAAACTTTTTCAAAGTTCTACAACAAACCTGTTCACACTATGACAAGCTTCGGACACGCGGTGTTGGGAGCACTATAATCACCTGCTTTGTTTGCTATTAATTGCTATAATCAGTTGTGTAGTCACTGATATCTTTTGTCACTTGTAATCAATTTTCCCTCAAATATAAGGAGGGTATTATATGGTTTTTCAACCATTAAAAAAATTTAATTGTGAAAAAGATCTAACTTTTGTCTGCTTTCTCATGTATGTGTTTACTTAGCCGGACTGTCGTACGGATTAATTCTACGACATAAAAAACACAGAAAGCTTTAAAACTCTTCACGTAGTCACTCACGTGACTCCGAAGTAAAATAGTAAGATTAAACGAGAACTCACCTGTTCGAAGTTTGATCGTTATTTTACGAGGAGTTACGATGAGGGATTACGTGCCCTCGCTCCCACCCTCGTAAAATAAATGATCAAATGGTGGTTCTAAGTCTTTTTATGAGCCTTACTATGTTACTCCGGCTTTGGTGTTCTGTGTTTTTCATGCCGTTGCTTTGAAGTATGCCGTTACCAGCGTGAGGCGGGCTCTTCTTCACGTAATCCCTCATCGTAACTCCTCGTAAAATAACGATCAAACTTCGAACAGGTGAGTTCTCGTTTAATCTTACTATTATATCCACGCAGGTGTAATTATTCAATTTAAATTGTGTAGTCTGTAGTCATTACCAGAATATTTCATATTCACATACTTGCTGAATAACATGCTGCATGCACCATAGATGTGGCTTACATTTCCAAGTTATTATTTGATCATTTAATTGGATCCAAAGCAAGCAAAACAGATGCTAACATCTTCCATTTTAAAGTGGTAATTTTCAATGTTTTCCATAGCTCTAGAGAGGACAATCCTCCATGTCTGAAAGTTATTCGGATCTCAAACGCATTGGCTAAATTGGGCAAAATAAAGATGGACTCGACAATCAAAATGTTATTACTTAAATTATTAAAATAGTTATTATAATCCTAAATGTGTATTTTGGTAGTGAAAAGGCTGAATTTAAGTTTCTGGGTCCTTGACTTGCTTGCACATTCTCCATGTTTGAAAACCTTTGATGGTAAACTCAGAAACATGGGTGCAGATTCACTGCCCTTCAATCTGCTGATTTTAAGAGAATGCAAATATGGTATTGTTTGCAATTTTACTTGGATTTTGGAATGATCTGCGAGCTTAAACTGTGCTTTATTCACTGCTGGAACTGTAATTTTTAATGGCATATTGCAACTGTCAGCAATGAAACAGGGCTTATGGTATTTATTTTAGTTACTGCAATATAAATACTTTAAGGGACCTTGCTAGTAATGTAAACAATATCTTCCTCCATGACATTTTCAGAGTTTTAATTAAGATAAAAGTGGATACTGAGTGTTGTACTGGAAATTGAAAACAGGAATCCATCATCAATCAAGAAAACTTCCCTTAAGAGTACAAATATGATTTGTTTTCATTCACTGTAAAATCACTACTTGGACATGTATTTCTGAATCCTACTACTAAATAGCTAATTCAATTAAACCCACATAACAATTAGAAAACTTACAGGATTGTCGATGTACAGCATTGAATACTTTGATGTCCATGGGACCTTTCGGGCTTCCACTAAATTTGAGCAGTACAGAAAAACAATAAATTGATTCATGTAAATAGTAAAGAAAGATCAATCTTCCATAACAATGATTCTCAATGGCAACAGATTTGCTTATTCTTTACACTGTCTGTAAACATCGACAAACATTTTGAGGACCGATAACATGATCTGAAAATGGGAACCCATTTATACACTGGATGTTATTGTGTCTACACATTGTCCATTGCCCTGATGATATCCAATCTATGGTAATCCATACTGTGGGCAAAAGGTCCTGTTCCGTGCTCTGTAGATCCAGAGAACTGCAGATGTTGGGTTACAAAAAAAAGTGCTGGATTAACTCAGCAGGTCAAGCAGCATCTCTGGAGAACATGGATATATGATGTTTCGGTTCGGGACCCTTCATTAACCATCCGTGTTTTCCAGAGATGCTGCTTGACCCACTCAGTTACTCCAGTCTATGTCTTTTTCTGTGCCGTATTATGTTCCATATGTTCTAAACCCCCAAAGGAAGTATCAGAACAGAACAATAAAGTTCACTTTATCTCAAGAATTGTGGGTTCACTATTTTTACATTTTAATTCAATAAAATGAGTCTCGTGTTCAAATGCAATGCAAATTTTTCCATACCAATCAATCAATCACTTTATTGTCATTCAAAAATACACCAACAAATGCAAATCTGAACGAAATTTAGTTGCATCTGGCTCACCGTGCAACATAAAATAACAAAAAGATAAAATAGGTAAAAAGATAAAATAGATAATAGTGGCGCCACATTATATGGAATTCAAGAGTCTGATGGCTCGGGGGAAGAAGCTGTTGCAGAACCTGGCCATTCTGCTCATACTGCGACACCTTTTTGCCTGAGGGCAGCAGAGTGAACGGTCCATGATGGAGATGTGTGGGGTCTTTTATAATGCTGTTGGCCTTGGACAGGCAACGTTTGCACGCAATGTCCCGGATTGAAGGAAGAGAAGCCCCGATGATTTTTCAGCCGTCCTCACCACTCTCTTCCAGTCGGAGGCTTTGCAGTCCCCAAACCATACAGAGATACAGCTGGTCAAAATGCTCTCTAGGGTGCCCCTGTAGAAAGTGGTGAGGACAGGATGGGGGAGGTGAGCTCTTCTCATCTGGCACAGAAAGTGCAAACGCTGCTGCGCTCTCTTAACCAGTGATGCGCTGTTTTGTGACCAGGCCAGACTGTTCATGATCTGCACCCCCAGATTGCTATTTTCATACATTGACAATTCTATGTAGTTACATAAAGCAGTTAACAAATGCAGAATTGCAGAACATGCCATGTTCAACAAATTGGAGGTGCTGCCACAAACTATAAACTCTACCACATCGGTTATTGTAGTTTAGCTTAGTTTAGAGATACAGCGTGGAAACAGGCAGTTCGGCCCACCAAGTCCACGCCGACCAGCGATGCCCGCACATTAACACGATCCTACACACACTAGGGACAATTTATACTTATACCAAGCCAATCAACCTACAAACCTGTACGACTGAGTGAGAGAGGAAACTGAAGATCTTGGAGAAAATCCATGCAGTTACGGGGAGAACGTACAAACTCTGTGTAGACAGCACCCGTAGTGGGGATCGAACCTGGGTCTCCGGTGCTGCAAGCGTTGTAAGGGAGCAACTCTACCGCTGCACCATAGTGCCACCCTTTACTTTACTATTCTTTTGTTCTACACAGATTATGCACTACAATAGTAAGCTTAAATGAGAACTTACCAGTTCGAAGTTTGATCTGTATTTTATGAGGAGTTACGATGAGGGATTACGTGAAGACCCCGTCCAGCACGCATGCTCGACATTTCTTCAAAGCAACGGTGTGGATTCACAGAAAAACACAACAATTGAAATAAATATAGTAACGAAAAAATAAGAACTTGATTACAAGTTGATCTGTATAATAGAGGGTGGGAGCGGAGGGCACGTAATCCCTCATCGTAACTCCTCATAAAATACAGATCAAACTTCGAACTGGTAAGTTCTCATTTAATCTTACTATTTTACTTCGGAGTCACGTGAGTGACTACGTGAAGACTTCAAAGCTCTGAATCCGAACCGTGTACCAGCTCATGCTTCACTCACTGCCTGAAGACCTTAGAGGGAGGAAGCATGTTATACAATCAACAATAACCTGTTTGTGAACAATAAAGGTTTATTAATGATAACAAAAAAGAGAGCTCCCCCGGCTTAAATTAAATATTAGCTGCAGACTCTAAAATTCTGTCTGCAAATGTAGCAGGTTCCGCCAGCGGCTTATTATAAAACCTTTGGAAAGTTCTTTCCGAGGACCATCCTGCTCTGGCCAGAATATGGTCCATAGGCACATCCATTCGCCTAGCCGCCGACGTAGATGCAGCCCTGGTGGAATGAGATTTGTAAACATTAGTATCGACTCCCGCGGACTTAAGCACCTGCTTGAGCCATCTTGAAATGGTTTGGCTCGTCACCTGACCATGAGGCTTCTTGGGGCTTATCCATAAGGCTTTTTCTCTCCCTCTTAAGTTGTATGTTGTGTCTATGTAATTGGCGAGATGGGTCTTGGCACACAACTGTGGGTCAGGTGAATATGCCCGGAACTCCATTACTGGAGGCATGGTACCTGGTCTAGTTTGTTTGACCAGTCCCTGAATGTGAAATGTGATACAGTCCAATGACTCTGTCATGCTGTCCAGCCTCAGAAGGTGGAGGGACTGTACCCTTTGAGCTGACACTAGTGCCATGAGCATGACTGATTTCAGTGTAAGTTGTTCCAGCGTGAGTGACCTGGGTGGTGGCCATCCCCTAAGGTACGTCAGTACAATGCTGACATCCCAGATCTGAGTGTACCTAGGCCTAGGGGAATTGGTGTTAAAAATGCCCCTCATGATTTTGACCACTAGTGGATGGGACCCCAAAGTCAGTTGTCCTGCTGCTGGAACCAAGTAAGCTGACAACGCACTCCTGGCTGTATTAATGGCGCTGTAGCCGAGTCCTTCCCGATGTAATCCAACCAGAAACTCCACAACACTGGTGGCTGTAGCTGTAGTGTAGGTAGTTCCTGTTTTGGAGCAATACTGTTCCCATTTTCTTATGTTGGTCAGGTATTGTCTCCTGGTGGACTCCCGGTGGGATGCGGTCATCATGTTGATGGCGTCCTCAGACAGTCCCAGGCCCAGTAGAGGTCTTTTTAGAATCTGCAAGCCAGGAGATTGACTCTGTCATGGCACGGGTGACTAATGCCTGACACTGGGTGGATTAATAACTCTCGACTGCTGGGGAATTCCAACGGTGTTTCAACAGCCATGTCGAGGGCCACTGGGAACCATGGCTGTGTAGGCCAGTCGGGTATTATCAAGATTCCTGAAGCGGAATCCAACTGAATCTGATGATTCAGATAATACCCGACTAATGAGGCAGAAGGGAGGAAAAGCATAAAAGAACATTTTCCCCCAATGCAGCGAGAATGCATCAACTGCTGCTGCCTCAGGGTCTGGTTCCCAAGCGACATACGTTGGTACCTGGTGATTCAGCCTGGATGCAAATAGATCGATATCTGGTGTGCCATATTGCTTTGTAATTTCAGCAAATATTTTGGGATTTAACATCCATTCGATGTTATCATTGAATCTGCGTGACCTGGTGTCTGCCACTGTATTTTGCTTACCTGGTAGGTAAGTTGCTGATAACCAAATATGTCTTTCAACACACCATTGCCAGATTAGGTTGACCAAATTGTCACACGATATCGACTTTACACCACCCATGTGGTTGATATAAGCCACCACCGTGGTATTGTCTAATTGCAACCGGACATGTGCATGATGCGTATTAGATGAATATGCTTTTAACCCATAAAACGCACCCAACATTTCTAAGTAGTTGATACCCCGTGTCTGTAGGCAAGATGATTCAAATTTAGTCCATCTGCCCCCTGTGCTGGATTGCATGTTAATTGCTCCCCAGCCCAAAGCACTGGCATCCGTTTGAATGGTTAATACTGGGTTGGTGATTATTATGGGACTGGAGCTGAGCCTTACGTTCCTTGCCCACCATTGTAACTCTGGAATGGATTCAGCAGTTAAAACTCATAGCTCGGTCAAAGTGACCTGAGTTTTGCTTTAGTGCATGCACTTTTGCTCTTTGCAAATTTTGATAGTGCAAAGGCCCAAATTGTACAGCTGGAAAAGCTGCTACCATTTTGCCAATAACTCTGGCTACCTCCCGTATGGTTGGCTGATGTTTATTCATGAGTTCGTTGCATGATAGTGCCAATTCTGATGCTTTCCCCTTCGGCAGAGTTACAATCATGCGAACAGTATCAATCGTAAATCCAAGATAGTCCATGGCAATGGACGGTGTAAAATTGGATTTATCTGGATGTATGACAAACCCCAAAGTTTCAAACAAACGTTTGGTGGCTGCTACTGCCAAAATGGCTGTCTCCAAGGTTTTCCCTACTATTAAAATGTCGTCTAAATACGCCATGACTATATGCTTTTGTTTCCTCAATAATGCCAAGGCGGGTTTTAAGATTTTAGTGAACAGCCTTGGAGCGGAGGTTAGCCCATTTGGTAAGGCTTTAAATTGCCGTAGCTGTTTCATCCAGATAAATTTTAAGTATTTACGATGCTCCTTGTGTATGGGTACTGAGTAGTAGGCATCTTTTAAATCAATGCTTGCTAGAAAGTACCCTCTAGAAACCAACAGTCTGGCTGTTTCAAAAGTATCCATCTTGAAATGTATATACCTGACAGACTTGTTTAAAGTAGTTAAGTCAATGATGATGCGACGTCCACCATCTTTTTTGATTTTAGTGAAAATATTGGACACAAATTCCAAAGGTTCATGTTTTGTTCTTTCAATGACACCTTTTGCTTGTAACCTCATCAGTTCAGCTTGACCCTCTTGTTTCTCTTTGACTGAGAGGGTGAATACCCTTTGGGGTATATGCTGAACTGGCGGAATGTTTTCATGAACAAAGTCAATTTTGTAGCCATGAACGCTGCTGAGTATATACTTGTCATTAGTGATGGATTCCCATGCATCCAAAAACAAGTGCAATCTCCCCCTGTTAGTATAGAGCCCCTACTGCTCATATGCTGAGAGGAACCAGACCCACCTACCTCCATGGTTATTGGTGCTTCTTCTGCCTCTTCGCTGGGCGATGAGGCGTCTGCTGGGCTGTAGAGGGTTGATGTTGATGTTGATGTTGTTGGGGGTGGCGCATTTTCCATGGGGTCCGCTCTGGGCCCTGGCCTAAAAAAGGCTTACGGGGAATGGTTGCGGACCCCAAGCTTTCACCAGTCCCATAGTGTGGTCGACGACTGGTGGACGCCGTGGGGTACTGCCGCCTGGGTTTGTTAGGTCTGCTCGGTCCCAAACCTGCCCTCACGAGACCAAAAGTCTTGGATTCTTCCTCTAGGTCTTTCACCTTTTTTGGAAGGTCTTTCCCAAAGAGCAGAATAGGAGGTTCTGAACCCGGTGTTTTGCAAAGTCCCGCAAATTTAGGGTTGAGGGCAGGCTTGATGATTTCCTTCCGTAAATTATTTATTTCATATTGAGTGGTGCACAGCAGAGCTAATGTGTCTTGCTGACTTGTGGAGATGTCCACACCATCAATGGACCGAGCATATGATGTTATTCCTGCAGTTAGTAATTTAAGGATTTTCTGGAGCTTCAACTCCAGGTTCCTGATGTTCTGCCCCAAATGTCCCCAAATTTGGCTATTTACAGCTGGTACACTCAATGATGTACAATTTACTGTGGCTGTATATTGTTCAAGAGCCTCATTGACCACCTGTTCTTGTAGGGGTTTTGAGGACAGGTGGTTAATGCTGGCTGCAAGTTTCGGCTCTAACGGCCGACCCGCTTGTGGAATGGCCACGTAGCGGTTGACCACACCCAGCAGCTCTTCCTGATCCTGTACACCCTGCGTACTCCGGACATCTTCAGCCAGTGACCCCTCTTCTTGACCAGCCCAGACCTGGTCGCCAATGCTGCCTTCAAAAGAAGGTGAAGCAATGGCCAGTGCCGTAAAGGGCATTGCGGGAGTGCCTGAACTCCCTTGGCGAGTCTGCTGCTGCTCTCTCAGCAGATCTCGCTGGAGCAATTGCTCCACAAGCCGTTCCATTCGGCTTAGGCGGCTGCCTGTGCCGCTCTCGAGCGGTGTGGCATCTTCATCCGAATCGTCGGACACTACCGCCCGGTTCTGGCTGCAGGTACCTCCAGACCGCTGCTCAGGCTGCACGAGCGGTGCTGGGCTCGGTAGTTATTCCCGCCGCCTCTGGCCCCCCCTCCAAAGAACATTCCTCAACGGAGGACGAACGGGGGCGAGCTGCAGACTTCTTTCCTCTGGTCTTGCTCATTCTTTCTGAAAACAAGCAGACCACAGAGAAAAAGACACATGGCCACGGTAAAACTTACCTGACTTTTCAATTTGTAGCGGGACGCCTTGAACTCCCGTTCGTCGCGGGTGCACTGCATGAACGCTAATGTCGCGCATGCGTGCTGGACGGGGTCTTCACGTAGTCACTCACGTGACTCCGAAGTAAAATCTTGCACGTGTCATTGTATGTTGTATTTATCATTGCTGTATGTACACTATTTATCCTGTGGGATTCATGTGAACAAGGAGTTTCCTCAAAACCTTCTCTGTATTTCACCAAAAAACGAATCTGAAAAATATCTCAACGGCATTATCAAAGCCCTACATCCTTTTTTGTTTGTTATATAATTAAAGTAATAGAATGATTACTTTCACATCAGTTGACATTAAATAAGGAAATGGAAGAGGCATTGATTATTCACACACAAGTAACATTTTAATGATCATCTGATCAGAGTACTGTGCACTCTGGTGTAGAAGGAAGGTAAAGCAGATATCAAAATATGTTACAAAAACTATTTGGAAATATTTCCTTCCTAAACCATGGTATACATAAAAAATACATAAATTAACTGCAAGCACTATATATTTTATCTTAACATTCAAAATTAAAACAGTGTTGGATAAAGTAAGAAGTCCCAACTCGCGAGTTTCATTCAAGAACTAGATGATTCTTCAAAATATTTGTGAGAGAGACAAAAAGAGATTCAAAAGAAAAGTTAAAGAAAAACATGATTGCAGGAAACCTTATTGGGGAAAAAGTTGCACTTACATGTCAGGTTTTTAGTTACAACATAAGGCCCATGTTCAACAAAAATGCCAAAAATAGATGAACCTCCAGGGCCGCCTTGAAGCCACAGCAGCACAGGAGCATTTTCAGGACGAGTCTGAAAAGGAACATTCACAAAATTATCATCATGATGAATAACACTGATTAAAAATGCCCGTGAGGATATATAGCAAAGTGCTTAGCATCAAAACTAATGTAAATTATAAGGACTAAAGAAAATCAATGTTTCATCAGAAGAAAGACAAAAGAGACCATGAACAGAAATATAACAGCTTGATAAATCATCAGGAAAAATATCATCTTTACAGGCACTGCAAATCTCTGCACATGTCTGTCATATGATGAAGATATACTCCATACCCTCCTAACAACTTTTATTGGAACCTGCAGGACTGTAAAAGCAACAACCTGCTCGTATTAAAATAAATTGTGCCGCAGAAAAAAAATATCCAGCGAAAGGCAATCATACAATTATATAACTATGCAGCACAGAAATAACCCCTTCCAGCCCACCTTATCCTACTGACCAATCATTTGATAATTTTAGCTGTATTTCAAATTTGCAGGTAGGGGGAGGGGCAGGTAGTGTCAAGGAAGCAGGAACTCTGCAGAAGAGACAGGTTTGGAGAGCGGGTAGAGAAGTGACAGAAGTAACTGCAGCAAAATGTAGAGAGTCTCTGCATTTTGGTAGTCGGAAAAAAAGACATAGACTATTTTCTAAATGGGAAGAGAATCCAGAAACCGGAGGTGCAAAGGGACTTGGGAGTGGTGGTGCAGGATTCCCAAAAAGTTAATTTGCAAGTTGAATAGTGGTAAAAGGAAGGCAAACGCAATGCTAGAATTTATTCCGAGAGGTCTGGAATACAAAAACAGGGACGTAATGCTGAGGCTCTATAAGGTGCTGTTCAGGCCTCCAAAATGGTTTGGAGCACTGTGAGCAATTTTGGGTACCATATCTGAGGAAGGATGTGCTGGCTCTGGAGAAGGTCCAGAGGAGGTTTGCAAGAATGAATCCAGCAATGAGTGGATTAACATTTGATGAGCGTTTAATGGCATTTGATCTTACTCACTGGAGTTTAGAAGGATGAGTTGGGAACTTAATTGAAACTTACCGAATAGCAAAAGGCTTGGATAGAGTGGATGTGGGGAGGACGTTTCCATTAGTGGGAGAGGAACAGGACACGTTCCCCCTATGCTTTGAGAGGTGGGGGACAGTCTCCCCCACGTTTTGTAATCCAGGCTTCATCAGACGCCTTGAAGGGCTGAATCCTTTCAGCGTCCGGTGCGGCTTAAAATCAAACTGCTGCTCCGAGGCGATCAAGGCTCCCGACGTTGAAGGCTCCCGATGATCATGGCTCCCGATGCTGGCCGATGAAAGCCCCTGTGAACGGGCCGATTCAAGCCACACGATTCGGGGCAGATGAAGCTGCTGTTGCTGGAGTTCACCAACCCAGGTCAGCTTCCGATGTCATCGTCCATAAGACGACGGCGGAATTCCCGCGTGTGTGCGCATGCGCGCGGCCGCCAAGCAATTGTGCCCCCCCCCCCCATGTTTTGATAGCGATTTCCGTGCCTGCTTGTGTTTCCTCGGGGGTGATTCAGTGTCTGTATTAATTGGCCTTGTATATTGTCCCTAATGTGTAGGGAGTGGATGAGAAAGTGTGATAACATCGAACTACTGTGAATGGGTAGTCTATGGTCAGCGTGGACTTGGATCTAAGAGCTATTTCCACGCTGTATCTTTAAACTAAACGAAACAAGTCTATATCTCCCCAAAAGTGGCAACACAAGCAGACAGAGTGGTAAAAACACATATGGTATGGTTGCTATCATAGATCAGGCATCAAGTATAAGAGTCAGGAAGACATGATGCAGCTTTATAGGAGTTTGGTTGGGCTGCATTTGGAGTATTGAGTGCTATCCTGGTCGCCCCACTACAGGAAGGATGTGGAGGTTTTGGAAAGAGTCCAGAGGAGGTTTAACAGAATGATGACTGGATTAAGAATATTAGCTACAGGGAGAGGTTGGACAGACTTGTGTTACGCTGGAGGCTGTGAGGAGACCCGATAGAAGTATAAAAAAATTATAGGAGGTATCCAAAACCTATTTCCCAGGATGCCAAAATTAAATAGTAGAAAGCATAGCTTTATGGTGAGAGGGGTAAAGTTCAAAGGAAATATGCAGGGCAACTTTTCTTTAAAAAAATATATATATATTATTATTACACACAGGCGGTGGCAAGTGCCTGTAACGTGCTGCTGGGGTTGGCAAGTGGGACAGATACAATAGTGGTATTTAATAGCAGTTTGAATAGGCACATGGATGTGCATGGAAGGGAGGGATATGGATACGTGCAGGTAGATAAAAGATAGTCTTGGCATCATGTTTGGCACAGACATTGTGGGCCAAAGTGCCTGTCCTTATGCTGCACAGTTCCATGCTCCATCCTGCACAACATTCCCCCTAATCAGCCTCCTTTCCCATATTCCACCACCTCCCCTGCATACAAAATGAAAGATAGAACCAAAAAGAATCATATGAGCAAGAGAGAGGTGCAAATAAAAAGATAAATATTGAAGACAAGAGAAAGATGACAGAAACTGAATGCTCCTATTCAATCTGAGAATTCATCACAAAGACAGTAAAGGTTTAACATCGTTTTCAATTCTCTTCCCAGCAGGAAACAGAGATAAAGTTATTCCAGCCATGACAAGCCGTCACACTGGTTTAATCTGATCGGGTTTAGATTTCCTGTACACTCATGTACTTGGGTTTCAGTTTCTGCCAATATTGGCTCTTCCCAGGTCACAGTGCAGCTCGGCTCCACAGCGCCATCTACCCGAGGTTTTCAAAAGTGGGATTCTCCCTCAACTTCCACAGAACTTTTTTTTTAAAATTCAAATCAATATGTTAACATTAAATAAGAGCAATTAGCTACTTTAAAAAAATGTTTTTCTTTTTAATGAAAGATATTCCTTTTAATTTATATCATCTTTAATTCAACCAGCCTTGTTTGTTTCCCCAGATGTCTCTCACAGTTCTGACCCCACTATCTCTCACCCCCAACAATCTACTCTGTTGGCTTCCCGTCACTCCCCTCTCACTGGTCTCATTTTGATTCTTGCGGTCCAAATTTCTCTGACCATTTGAACAGCCTGTATTTCTCTTTTCCGTGTCCATTCCATGTTATGTCTACCCAGTCACCTTCCCCTTACTATTTCACTTTCATTATTTCTGCAGTTTTTCATTTCCACTATTTAGTTTCAGCCACATTAGTCCTGTGTGCTGCCTAAATAAGCTCTCAGAGCTGCTCTCTGACCTGCACAAGGGATGATTGGTAACTTTGCGGATGACATGAAAATAGGTGGCAAAGTAGAAAGTGAACAAGGTTACCAAGAATTACTGTGGGATCTTAATCAGCCTGGTAGATGGGCCGAGGAATGGTCAATGCAGTTTAATTTAGATTAGTGTACAAAAACATGAAGGCTGTAGATAGGGTGAATGCATATAATCTTTTTCCCCAGGATTGGGAAATCTATAACTAGAGGGCATAGGTTTGAGATGAAAGGGGAAATATTTAATAAGAACTATTTCACACCGGGTCGTATGTATGTGGAACAAGCTGTCAGAGAAAGTGGTTGTGGCAGTTCCCCCCAATCAGCTTGTGAATCTTTTCACTATTTAATACAAGCTGAAAATGTTTATTTTCTCCATTCTTTCATTACAACTTTTCTGAAACATCAACATCATGGCTTTGCACTTTCTCCAGTAATGCATGCCCTGACCAGGGTCCTGTAAATCCAGTCATTTCTCCCTTGATGGAACATTAGGTTCCACGAGAGGCATTGCTGGAGATGTGAACAGCTATATTTGTGGCTGGAGGGCAGAAACTGCGAAGAGCCAATGGCAATTTTAATTTTAAGACCTTTGGAGTGATAAGGCACACTCAAAGTAACTCAGGCAGTGCAAATGCATTTGCATAATTGATTGTAACAAACAAGCAGCTTTATAAATGAATTACACAGACAAAGATATAGAGACTAGAGAAATCGAGGTCCAAGCTGCTTGAACATTGCAATCTGGAGGGCCTGAAGAGCAAACCACTGTGCACAAACCCTTCCATGTACATTGATGGGATTAATCTACCACGCTGTAGGAAAGTTCAGCAAAACTAAAGAAATGAATTTTATTCTGCTGGATGTCAGTGTACTCCCCGCCCTTTAATGATGAGCATAGCTTCAGCATTTTATGTAATTTACGATTCAGATTACGTCTGACAAAACGATTTTCATCTGTGCTTCAGAACGATCATTATTATTTACAATTATATTGTCTACCTTTGATTTTCCAGCATCTGCAGTTCCTTCTTTAACATTATTATTTACAAGTACACTTTGAAATAAACAAAATATATTTTCCCCAAGATATATTTTCAATGTTACGTGCCAATTAGTCATTGTGTTTGTCTCCATGATAGCCAGGCAACGATCAGAAGCAATTCATTCACTGCGAAACACTTAATAAGGAGAAATTGTTTCATATTTTTTAAATATTTCCACATTAAAAAAACAACAAAAGATCCAGAGCACAATAGGTTAGTATGTAAAACAAAAATAGAGAGAGAAAATGGAATAGAGCATTTTGAGCACTCCTTGATATGGTTTAGAGTGTCCCTTGAAATAGTTCAGAGTGTTGAGGATGCATTTCACTGCTCTAAATTATTTCAGGGAATGCTTCATTAATGGAACAGAAATGCCCTGGATTCTCCAGGCAAATGTCAGCATCTACCTGTATGACTGATAATATTTCCCTGTGCACATGTCAGCAACATCATGATTTCCATGCAAACATGAAAGTGCCAAAATTATAAATTGACTCTTCAGTGGTTTGCCTTTGTCCTCAGTGTGCAATGTACTATTTCCCCTTTTTAAAAAAAACTTAGAATGGGGAATCCATTTTGGCAATGTTGTACCCGACACACTGTCCATCGCAACCATTCTCTTCCATTGAACTCAATGAGGAAAACCCAGAGGATAGCTGACTGCATCCAATGTGGAAAACAATTTGTTATATAAAATGCAATCTCCATTTTATCTTAGCATTTTGGCTTCCTCCATTTCCCGCAATCTTCACTCAGGATTTCCTCATCGAGTTCAATGGAAGAGAATGGATGCGATGGACTAAATTAGTTTAGTTCAGAGATACAGCACGGAAACAGGCCGTTCGGCCCGCTGAGTCCGCACTGTCTAACGACCTCCACACACTAACACACTTGGGACAAATGTTAAGGAATTTTTAATGTTTGCACATCTTCAAAGATTTTTTTAAACTCTTGATTAGTCATATTGTAGAAGGCCCACAACTTTTCAATGAAGTTTCAAGTTGGCTCCCAACTGCAAGTTCCTACTGGGGGAACAGCCTGCCACTGATAACAAATGGGTTTAATCAATCAAAATTCATCACATTTAGCCCACCAAAGTGAATCACCTCACATTATACTCCATTGGCCAAGTTCTCACCTGCGTACATCACTTTGCAGTGACTTTGCATCAGTCAAAATCACAGAGGCCGACATCAGAAGATCTTTCGGAGGGGTGAACCCTCGGAAAGCGCTTGGACCTGATGGTATACCCGGCCTGTGTCAAAACCTGTGCAGACCAACTGGCTGGAGTTTTTACGAACATTTTCAACCTCTCACTCTGAGGTCGGAGGTTCCCACCTGCTTTAAAGGGCATCAATAATACCGGTGACCAAGAAGATATTTCCGAAGATCTTTCCTGGTCCCAGCACACCAATGCAATTATAAAGAAGGCATATCAGCGCCTCTACTTCCTGAGAAGATTACGGAGAGTCGGCATGTCAAGGAGGACACTCTCGAACTTCTACATGTGCACAGTAAAGAACATACTGACTGGCTGCTTTGTGGCCTGGTACGGCAACTTGAACGTCCAGGAGCGGAAAAGAATGCAGAAAGTTGTGACCACGGCCCAGTCCATCATCGGCTCCGATTTGATTTTGATTGATTTGATTTGATACAATTTATTGTCACTATCTTCATGTAAGAGACAACAAAATGCTATTTCCCATACAGTCATACGAATAAAAAAAACCAAAAGAACACAGAACACAATAGTCCACAACACAAACATCCCTGTGAGGGAAGGAACCAAAGTCCAGTCAACCTCCTCGCTGCTGTTCCCTGATGTTCACCCATGGTTGTGGCCTCCCGAGCCCCCGGCAGTCGCCGCTACGGGTGGCCCGATGTTTAGGCCCTCTCGCTGGGAACGATGGAACCCCCAACGTCGAATGGAAGAATATCCTCAGTGACCTGGACCTCAGAATCGGCCACCTCCTACTGGGGTCCGCGGCTCCTGAAGTCCACAGGCCGAGCTGGCGGAGATTCAACTCTGGCAGACCCCGGCAAAAGGTCCCAGGACTCCGCGATGTTGGTCAGCGCTGCCCGCGTTGGGAGCTCCGCAAACCACTGCTCCGCGATGTCGATGCAGCAGGCCCAACACTCCGGAGCCTCAAACGGCGATCCCAGGTGATCCCAGGCTGCGACGCTGCTGCTGAAGCTCTGGTCCGGTCTCCGGCGGGAAAGGCCGTGCCAATCCAGTAGGTAGGCTGCGAGGAAGGGGGGGGCGAGGGGGGGGGGGGGGGGCGAGGACGCGACTCGGATAATAGTCGCATCCTCGCCAGGAAGTGACTGAAGGACGGTTACCTCCTTACCCTACCCCACTCCCCCACGTAAAATACTAAAAAAAATCCCCCCAAAACATACTTTAAACATACTAAAAATAAAAAAGATAAAGACAAACAGACTGCAGGAGGAGACAGCCATTCAACAGCGCCACCGGACCTCCCCACCATCGAAGGGATCTATTGCAGTCGTTGCCTCAAAAAGGTTGCCAACATCATCAAAGACTCACACCATCCTGGTCACATACTCATCGCTCCATTGTATCGGGAAGAAGGTACAGTAGCCTGAGATCTGTAACATCCAGGTTCAGGAACAGCTGCTTCCCCACAGCCATTAAACACAACATCAATAAGCTCTGAACAATATTAGTCTATTATTACGCTTTCTCTGTTATTTATTGTGTAAATATGGTATATGGTCTACAGACACACTGAACTTTTATCTCCCATTCTGTATTATGTTTACACATTTGGTTGTGCTGCAGCAAGCAAGAATTTAATTGTCCTATCTGGGACACTTGACAATAAAACGCTCTTAACTCTTGACTTGAATTTGTTAACTTTCTCACCTAGCTTTGAGCAGAAGAAAACTCAGGTGGGTTGTTTGCAGTTCCTTCATAAGAGTTATTATTGTAGATTTTAAAGAGCCAAGGCCCCAACTATGATCCACTTGTCAGCTCACCATTGGTGGCCTGACATCATGAAAATTATGTTATTCCTATTTAGTTACATGCCTATTAATTAACATTCAATTAGCAAAAGGTTTTAAGTCACAAGATCTTATCTTGTAACTTTTCAAATCCTTTTTGAAATTCCTCCAGTTTTTGAAAATACTGCAACCATTGGTTTTCTCTTATCAATGCTAGTTGCATCCTCAAATAACTATTGGATTCTTATTTCATAAAACCTTGTTGACTCAGCCAAATCATATGATGATTTTTTAAAGTGTCCAGTTACTTAATCCTAGCATGGACCAAACTAATTGATCTACAAGTTCTTTGTTTTTCATCTTTCTCCTTCTATGAATAATACTTTTATTCGGTTCAAATTCACATGGGCTTTGCAGTTCTATGTTAGAGAAGAGGATGGAATTCTTCCATGGAGTGGAAGAACTAAATTCTACAAAGTTCCAGTGATTTCATCAAACACGTTGTGCAGAGGAAATAACTTCATTTTTCAAAGTTTTGATGCAATTCTGACTCGTATTTTCTTTTATCTTACTTCAGCTGCAAACTATTTGCAAGATGTGAACTTTGCAGCAAAACAATTCTTAAATCCTGCCTTCCCAATTAAAAGTTCCACTATAGGTATTGTCTGGGTTTTGTGAAAAACATTCATATGTCCAGTAACCATAGGGAAATACAAATACAATATTAATTCTCCCATCATTTAACTTTTAGAATTCTTTCAATTGATGTTATTAATCAAAACAAGTCAGAAATAAAAATCTATCCTCAATTGGTGTTACACTCTCTCAGTAGATTTCCTAGGAAGGGTTTTTGTCTCATTCACATGGTTATGAATATTTACCTGTGCAGGGAAAAACCAGAAGAAAAGGTTGCTGTTATGGGTCTTATTCACCGTCAAATAGCCGGAGTAGCTCTTCACACGTGGCCCATCGAGAGGCCCCACTAAACTTAGCTCCCTGGCTGAAAAAACACAAACAGATATCTTCACAGTACAGTGCACTGACTTTGCTGAAAAATCAGTATTGTTTCAAACTCTCCACAGAATTCATTTAAAAAAAACTTTAAAAAGCTAACCCATCCCACAAACAAAATTAAAAAAACTGTTCTGAATACAAACCATTAACCAAGGTCGCTACTTCAAGGCTACTGGATAAATTACATTGCTTATAACTACATGGAAATTCAGGATTTCAATCATATTCTGTAATTTGATACCCAGAAGTTATGTAGCAGGGGAAGATTAACCCAAATTGTGTTTTTTTCCCCATCAGAAAAAGCAGATTAAGGGAAGATATGATTAACATATTTAAATTCATGAAAGATTTCAATCACAAAAAGCAGAAAACATTGCAGAAAACAGCATTTTGTAGAGACAAGTTCATGGGAAGTGAATAAATAATTGATAACGAAAAAAAGATTAATTTCTCAGGTAGAAGAGGGTCAGAGGCACAGTTTAGACATAATACACTGAACAGTCTGCTGTTGTGCTACATATATTTTAGGTATTAAAATAGGTGCTATAAGTTATAATGGATCAGTTTATGCCATAATTATGATGATTATTTCACAAACTTGGTTTACGTGCTTATTAACATTACTGGATATATACAAACTTATCCACTTTGTGCTTCTTGTGAATACTTGATTTTAAAGCTGAATGAACCACAGAGTCATAGAGCATGGAACCAGGCCCTTCAGCATAACCCCCCCCTTCAGCCCAACTTAGCCATGCTGACCAAGATGAAAAATAAGCTGTGCCTCTGACTCACGTCTACCAGAGAAATTAATCTTTTCCATTTGGTCTACACTAGTCCAACCAGCCTGCATTTGGCAAACCTTTCCTATCCACGTATCTGTCAAAATGCCTTTTAAATATTGTTATATCACCCGTCTCACCTATCTCTTCAGGCAGTATGTTCCATATACCTACCACCCTCAGTGTGAAAAAGATGCTGATCAAATCTTTTCCCTCATCTAAAACCTATTTCCCCTTGTTCTTGATTCCCTTACTCCAGATGAAAGAGCAAGCATGCACCATATCTATTCCCATCTATGACCCTACCTTCACACGTCTATAAGATCACCCCTCAGCCTCCTGCACTCCAAGAAATAATGTCCTAGCCTGCCCAACTCCCTATGGTTCAAGTCTTCATGTTGCAGTGAACCCAATTGCAACACCCGCAATTAAACCTCTTGCTAGTCTACTCCTGCCTTTTTAAGCCTCTCCTGTCAGATACCAATGACCACTTTCCTGCTTTAATTTCATATCAGTCAGATTTTGTTTTGAGAAGTTACCTGGGAGAATTCACTGCATGAAGTCAATGCTTAAAAAGAACCAAGCAGGCCACAAAGTATAGCTTAGAAGTTAGGTAGCTATTGTGGAGAGAGGGTCTCAAAGAGTAATTGATTCAATCCGGTTTCCTCTCTTCAGATATTGCCCGAGATGCTGAATAATGTTAGCATTCATTAATTTTATTTTAGATTTTTAGCATCTGAACTGTTGTGCACTTCAATAAAATTAGACAGAGCAGGGGAAACGCGTCCTTGTAATTGGCCCTTCAAGCCAGCACCGCCATTCAATGTGATCATGGCTGATCATCCCCAATCAGTACCCCATTCATGCCTTCTCCCAATATCCCCTGACTTTAAGAGCCCTATTTAACTCTCTCTTGAAAGTATCCAGAGAACCGGTCTCCACTGCCCTATGAGGCAGAGAATTCCACAGACTCACAACTGTGTGAGAAAAAGTGTTTTCTCATCTCCGTTCTAAATGGCTTACCCCTTAATCTTAAACTGTGGCCCCTGGTTCTGGACTCCTCCAATATTGGGAGCATGTTTCCTGCCTCTAGCGTGTCCAAACCCTTTACAATCTTATATGTTTCAATAAGATCCCCTCTCATCCTTCTAAATTCCCGAGTATAGAAGCCCAGCTGCTCCATTCTCTCCGCATATGACAGTCCCGCCATCCCGATAATTAACCATATAACCATTACAGCACGGAAACAGGCCCTCTCGGCCCTTCCAGTCCGCGCCGACCATTTGTTTTCCCCTAGTCCCATCTACCTGCACTTAGACCATACCCCTCCATTCCCTTCACGTCCATATACCTATCCACTTTACTTTTAAATGTTAAAATCGATCCTGCCTCCACCACTTCTGCTGGAAGCTCATTCCACACAGCCACCACCCACCCTCTGAGTAAAGAAGTTCCCCCTCACGTTACCCCGAAACTTCTGTCCCTTAATTCTCATGTCATGCCCTCTTGTTTGAATCTTCCCTACCCTCAATGGGAAAAGCTTATCCACGTCTATCCCTTTCATCATTTTAAAGACCTCAATCAAGTCCCCCCTTAACCTTCTGTGCTCCAAAGAATAAAGACCTAACTTGTTCAACCTTTCTCTGTAACATAGTTGCTGGAACCCTGGCAACATTCTAGTAAAATTAACCATGTGAACTTGCAAGAATGGCAAGAATGTCCTTCCTCAAATTAGGAGACGAAAACTGCACACTACACTCCAGGTGTGGTCTCACTAGGGCCCTGTACAACTGCAGAAGGACCTCTTTGCTTCTATATTCAACTCCTCTTGTTATGAAGGCCAACATTCCATTCGCTTTCTTCACTGCCTGCTGTACCTGCATGCTTACTTTCATTGACTGATGAACAAGGACCCCCAGATCCCGTTGTACTTCCCCTTTTCCCAACTTAACACCATTAGACAACAATCTGTCTTCCTGTTTTTGCTACCAAAGTGGATAACCTCACATTTATCCACATTAAACTGCATCTGCCATGCATCTACCCACTCACCCAACCTGTGCATATCTCCCTGCATTCTCATTGCATCCTCCTCAAGGTTCACACTGCCACCCAGCTTTGTGTCATATAAAATTTGCTAATGTTACTTTGAATCCATTCATCTAAATCATTGATATTGTAAATAGCTGCGGTCCCAGCACCGAGTCTTGCGGTACCCCACTGGTCACTGTCTGCCATTCTGAAAGAAACCCATTAATCCCTACTCTTTGTTTCCTGTCTGCCAACCACTTCTCTATCCATGGTACACAAAAAGCTGGAGAAACTCAACGGGTGCAGCAGCATCTAAGGAGCGAAGGAGATAGGCGACGTTTCGGGTCGAGACCCTTCTTCAGACTGAAGAAGGGTCTCGACCCGAAACGTCGCCTATCTCCTTCGCTCCTTAGATGCTGCTGCACCCGCTGAGTTTCTCCAGCTTTTTGTGTACCCTCGATTCTCCAGCATCTGCAGTTCCTTCTTTAAAACTTCTCTATCCATGTCAGCACTCTACCCCCAATACCACATGCCCTAATTTTGCCCACTAATCTCCGATGTGGGACCTTATCAAATGCTTTCTGAAAGTCCAGGTACACTACATCCACTGGCTCTCCCTTGTCCATTTTCCTAGTTACATCCTCAAAAAATTCCAGAAGATTAGTCAAGCAAGAATTACATCAGCCAACTTTAAAAACTGATATCCTACATTTTAGCTTGCTATCAAAAACAGTCTAAATCATAGCAAGAAATTCATTGCCAAAACACGTAAACATAATTTGTATTTGAATGCTTTTGTAATTAATACTTTTATAATCAATCATAAACTAGGAAAACTAACGAGGATAAACTAATGGAACAAATGTCAATGTGCTCTTTGGAGCTGGACTCAAGAAGCGTGCCATTTGAAATCATGTGGATTGTAGATAACTATTTACACTCACCTTTTTCAATTTGTCCAGACTCCAGATAAGGAGTGAGAAAAAGCGGCTCCCCAGGATCAATATCTCCTGTCGGTGGAACAGAAATCTTGTCCTCTTTAAACATGCCACGGAAAAAAGAAAACTTCCCAGAAGTGCAGATTGGCTGAATGGAGAAGAGCACCATAGCAAATAGTCGTGCCTGCCACATCCTAAAGAAGAGACAGGAAAGTAATTTAGACGGGAAACAAAAACTCTCAAGGTGTGGAGTTATAAATCAAACCGTAATTATTTAAACAGTCTGGGGTAACACACTAGTTAATCTTAATTGTAAGAATGTGCTATATAAAGTTAACATTGATGCAGATGATGTACATTTATTGCTAATTATGCTCTTGCATTACTAACACATTGTGTTTAATTCTCAGTCTAGATCAATCCCACTGTTCATTAAGCAATCTGTGTTGAGAATTCACCATTGTTACTAATTGCACTGTATAAACACTCAGTTTAATATTTAAACGATACAGCTCAACTATTAGTACAAAAGGGCAAGGTGTGCGTGTTAACGAGTTGACTGTGAAGTGAAGCCCAGCTCCGTCGTCCGCTGCACCCCACCTTTGTTCACCCAGGTCGGCGTTGATTGGTCGGCCCAGATCATGCTCGAGCTCGACGAACGACGGATCAAGACCAAAAAGGCTCGGCCTGTCACATGGTCCCCCCCAGAACCGGAGTATTGGAGGCGGTTAGGCTGTCGAGTGAGGCAGCCTGGTCTTGTGCACGTGTCCCCTGTGTTCGGGGTTGCAGCTGGTTGAGTTGAGGGCGGGTTTGGCCGTGATGGCGGACGCTTTCTGTGGTGGGGTTGTGCCACCTGCACTGGTTGGTCAATCTCCGCCGGGATGAAGACCCCTGCGACCGTAAGTGGGGTGCCGTACACCAGCTCGGCCGAGGAAGTTGCCAGGTCCTCCTTTGGGTTAGTGCGTATACCTAGCATGACCCACAGCAATTCGTCCATCCAGTCTGGGCATGCAAGCTGTGCCTTGAGAGATGCCTTCATGTGCCGGTGAAAACGTTCCACTAGGCCTTCTGCTTGCGGGTGGTAGGCCGTTGCGTGGTGCAGCTTAGTGCCAAGCAGCCGGGCCATTGCTGACCACAGCTCGGAGGTGAACTGCGCACCTCTGTCGGAGATGTCCGCCGGCACGCCAAAGAGACGATCCAGTGGGCGGTAAGGGCATGTGCACACGTCGCAGTGGAGGTTTCCGAGAGCGGGACGGTGTGTCGACGTGTATGCGGCGAAGTTCTGCAGCTTGTGTCGCTGAATCTTGGAGGTTTGACAGGGGATGCACGCTCTGGCCCAGTTGCCGACCTGTTTGCGCAACCCGTGCCACACGAACGTGCCTGCCACCAGTGCCGTTGGTTGTCCGGATGGAAGGGAGAGTTAGGCCATGAACCATGTCGAAAAGGAGTGTTGTGTCAGCAGGCCCGGATCACACATCCTCCAACAGCAGACCTCATGTGGAATCATGCTAAATCAATTTCTACATTGTAGGCTTGAATTGAATCTGTGAAGTACAGTAAAAGTATTTTTGTTTCATACTTCCTAACAACATGCGAGCCCATTTGGCCCATCGAGTCTTTGGCTGCTCTCAGAGAAGTCCAATCAATGTAATTCCTCCACTTACTTCTCTGCAAGCCTTTACTCTCATACATGCCGTTAACACCCTGATTTATCCAACAACCACAGAGGTGATGTATAACAACCAAGTAACCTAACAACCATGCACATCTATGGGAAATGAAGAGAGGAAATTGAGAAAATCAGGGGTGCACTTACAAACTCCATACAGATAGCATGGTGATCTGAATCAAACTGGGACACTGTAGCTATGAGGCACAAAGTAGAGGAGAGTCGAATAAGTCACATTTTTGTATTAAAATAAGAAACGTCCCTTTGCTAGAAATCCGGCTCAGTGTTCGCTGACAATCTGGGCAGCAGCAGCTTCTACCAAAGTTCTATTTTTACTAGGACCATGTTCTAACTTATTTGTCTCAATACAAAACATTACATCTGAATTGACTGTTGTTTGGCTTGCCTGTGCCTGTTATATTCTGCACTACAAATTCCTGTCAACTGCAGATGGAAATGGCATGCTGCCCTCTGCAGGGCATTTAAAACCTGTGTGAAGAGAGCAGGTAACAGCAGTGTCCTCTTGACCTATACTGTATCCTCGTCAGGGCAATAAAGAAAACATTGCAAGAAGAAAGACGAGCAGGCATGATAAATACAATGTGAATTGGATATCAAAACAAAACTAAAATTATTGGATTAAGAGTAAGGAAGTTAGATGCTGGGTTTTTTTAGAAGACAGAGGAACAGCTAACCTTGGATGCCAACGTCATGGAGTCTGGGAGCAGCACATTGCGAAACACACCCTAGCTTTTTGAAACAAATCAGAAACTGATGGGAGGAGAAAATAAAAACAGGCCCTTTAGCCCATCATCCATGCTGATCAAGATGCCCATCTAAACTAGTCCCAGGGAAAAAGTTGCCCCTCTGCTTCATATTAAATCTTTCCCCTCTTACTTCAAATACATGCAATCTAATTCTTGATTCCCCAACCACGACTGTGTGCATTCACAGTACCTATTCCCCTCATGATTTTATAAACGTCTGGAAGATCACCCCACAGTCTCCTCCAACAAATAGAATCCTAGATAAACACAAAGCGCCGGAGTACTCAGCAGGTCAGGCAGCATCTCTGAAGAAAAAGGATAGATGACATTTTGGATCGGGACCCTCCCTGCCCAACCATTCCCTCTTACTCAATCCCTTGAGTCTTGTTAAACATCCTTGTACTGTATATTTTCTCTGCACTCTTTCCTGCAGCTGGGTGATCAAAACCGAACACAACACTCCAAGGCCAACCTCACCAACAATGATGGAGACTCGGACTGATCTATCTTCAGCAACACCACCAACTTCACGACAGCGGCTCCCATACCACACGGGAGACCAAAGTCTGTACCACTGACAAAACAAGTGCTTCACATTACCCAATTCTTGGACAGGCTGACAAAGAACAGCAGACTATTGTAATTAAAAATTGGACCTCAAATGTACAAAAGTACAGTGTAAAATAATTGAATCAGTCAACACGCATTGTGAAATTTTTATAGATATGTGAAGAGAAAGAGGTTAGTTAAAACAAATGTAGGTCCCTTGCAGTCAGAAACAGGTGAGTTGATCATGGGGAACAAGGATATGGCGGACCAATTGAATAACTACTTTGGTTCCGTCTTCACTAAGGAAGACATAAATAATCTGCCTGAAATAGCAGGGGACTGTGGGTCAAAGGAGGAATTGAGTGAAATCCAGGTCAGTCGGGAAGTGGTGTTGGATAAATTGAATAGATTAAAGGCCGATAAATCCCCAGGGCCAGATAGGCTGCATCCCAGAGTACTTAAGGAAGTAGCTCAGGAAATAGTGGATGCATTAGTGATAATCTTTCAAAACTCTTTAGATTCTGGAGTAGTTCCTGAGGATTGGCGGGTAGCAAATGTAACCCCTCTTTTTAAGAAGGGAGGGAGAGAGAAAACGGGGAATTACAGACCAGTTAGTCTAACATCGGTAGTGGGGAAACTGCTAGAGTCAGTTATTAAAGATGGGATAGCAGCACATTTGGAAAGTGGTGAAATCATTGGACAAAGTCAGCATGGATTTACAAAAGGTAAATCATGTCTGACGAATCTTGTGGAATTTTTCGAGGATGTAACTAGTAGCGTGGATAAGGGAGAACCAGTGGATGTGGTATATCTGGACTTCCAGAAGGCTTTCGACAAGGTCCCACATAAGAGATTAGTATACAAACTTAAAGCATACGGTATTAGGGGTTCAGTATTGATGTGGATAGAGAACTGGCTGGCAAACAGGAAGCAAAGAGTAGGAGTAAACGGGTCCTTTTCACAATGGCAGGCAGTAACTAGTGGGGTACCGCAGGGCTCAGTGCTGGGACCACAGCTATTTACAATATATATTAATGATCTGGATGAGGGAATTGAAGGCAATATCTCCAAGTTTGCGGATGACACTAAGCTGGGGGGCAGTGTTAGCTGTGAGGAGGATGCTAGGAGACTGCAAGGTGACTTGGATAGGCTGGGTGAGTGGGCAAATGTTTGGCAGATGCAGTATAATGTGGATAAATGTGAGGTTATCCACTTTGGTGGCAAAAACAGGAAAGCAGACTATTATTTAAATGGTGGCCGATTAGGAAAAGGGGAGATGCAGCGAGACCTGGGTGTCATGGTACACCAGTCATTGAAAGTAGGCATGCAGGTGCAGCAGGCAGTGAAAAAAGCGAATGGTATGTTAGCTTTCATAGCAAAAGGATTTGAGTACAGGAGCAGGGAGGTTCTACTTCAGTTGTACAGGGTCTTGGTGAGACCACACCTGGAGTATTGCGTACAGTTTTGGTCTCCAAATCTGAGGAAGGACATTATTGCCATAGAGGGAGTGCAGAGAAGGTTCACCAGACTGATTCCTGGGATGTCAGGACTGTCTTATGAAGAAAGACTGGATAGACTCGGTTTATACTCTCTGGAATTTAGGAGATTGAGAGGGGATCTTATAGAAACTTACAAAATTCTTAAGGGGTTGGACAGGCTAGATGCAGGAAGATTGTTCCCGATGTTGGGGAAGTCCAGGACAAGGGGTCACAGCTTAAGGATAAGGGGGAAATCCTTTAAGACCGAGATGAGAAAGACTTTTTTCACACAGAGAGTGGTGAGTCTCTGGAACTCTCTGCCACAGAGGGTAGTTGAGGCCAGTTCATTGGCTATATTTAAGAGTGAGTTGGATGTGGCCCTTGTGGCTAAGGGGATCAGAGGGTATGGAGAGAAGGCAGGTACGGGATACTGAGTTGGATGATCAGCCATGATCATATTGAATGGCGGTGCAGGCTCGAAGGGCTGAATGGCCTACTCCTGCACCTAATTTCTATGTTTCTATGTTTCTAAATGCATTACACAATGGGTTGCGACCTTGGTTCTGTGCATTTTTATTTTTATCTCCACAAGACATATTCTCCTCACAGGAAACTGTACCAAAAATACAGTTCTGATTGCACACATAGATTCCAGTTGAGAACAAGACAAGCAATTGCAGATCCACCTTGGCTCAGAATGAGACTTTGGGGTGGTAGTTCTCACAATGTATCACAGTTCATCCAAGCAAAAGATGCTAACCAGCTGAAATGCCTCTTTTATGTGTGATAAACACATGCAGATAACCCCAATGTCACTCTGCAAAGGGAAAGGGAACTGTGTAAAAAGCCAGTGTAAATGATATTAACGAAAAAAACAGAACAGCAAAGCAATTCTCCAATTCAAGGTCTCTTACCAACAAATAAACCAAGGCCTAACGCAGTTGGCACATTCTTGAAAACTTCATGAAAAGATAAACATTCATATTCAAGGTAAACTGCGTTTTGTGCAACGTAATTTCAATTCAAAACATTTACCGATCCTATTAGAGTCATAAGTCATACAGCACGGAAACAAGCCCTTGATTCCAACTTGTTCATGCAGCCCACAATGCCCCTTCCACGCTAGTCTCACCTGCCTACATTTGGCCCACGCTGCACTAAATCTTGAAATAAAGGACTAAAGTGACGAAGTAACAAAGCAGGTCTGGAAGCATTTTTAAAGTTGTATAAAACAATGCTTAGACCAGAATTGGGTGCAGTTTTGGTTGCCAAAATACAGAAAGAATAGGGAAGTAAAAGCCTCTTATCGCCCGTTTGATTGGTTTAAATATATTATCTTATAATTCACATATCTTTAAAACATACATTGGTTCTATTTATGACACTGAGAAATATGAGTAGTGAAACAAGGAACAGATTCTGGAAACTTACAAATTTACAACCCAATAGCATGAACATTGAATTCTCCAATTTTAAGTGATTACCTCTCTTTCCTTTTTAAGTGAATTCTCCAATTTAAGTAATTACCCTCTCTCTTTCCTTTGCCCCCAAACTAGAATACACCCATTGCTCCCACTATCCCACCCCATCATTGTCCCATCCGTTTGGCTTTACATTGAAATTCTATTCGCTCCATATCTTCAACCCTTTTGTCACTTCTCCACTCATCTGCAAATGACCCCCCCCATACCTGCGTTTTCAGCGTTCTTCCCCAGCTCCTGTATCAGTCTGAAGAAGGATGTCAATGTGAAACGTCGCCGATCTATCCCTCCGCAAATGCTGCCTGAGTTCTTCTTCTTCTTCTTATAGGATTCCGGCAGTGTAGACGCTGCTAAGCGTATTACTGCCCTCCACAGGTCAAAATTTGAACTAAATTCTTACATACAGTCCTGTAACATGCAGGAATTGAAGAACAGCCCTGGATATCAGCTGATGTTTCTCACTGTGCCCAAACAAAGATAAAACAGAAAAAGCCTCAACTCCAAGTCCTGTCAGTCTAGCAAACAATGCCTTTCTTGCTACCCTATACTTTTTACATTCTAGGAAAACATGCTTAACTGTCTCCTTACTCCCACATTCACACAAGCCAGAAACATGTTTCCCTACAATGCACAAACAGTAATTTAACCCACAATGTCCCAACCTCAATCTACACAGTCTAACTGAGTCCCTACGGGACAGAGATGTACAGAAACATATTTTTCTAACTTCAGCTTGTACAGAAAAGTAGTGTCTACCCCTGACTTCCTTTTCCCATCCTCTCTGCCATTCTTTTGTTAAGCCCTCTTTAATTATTTCTCTCAGTTCCACTCTCCCCAATGATACATGGATATCTATTTCTCTTCTTAAACTCTCCTTTGCTATGAGGTCCACTTGCTCATTCCCCCTCACCCCAGCATGCCCGGGAACCCAGCAAAAAGTGATGTTACACGCAAACCCAATTCTAGAAAACACACTCAAGATTTCATTCAGAATGTCAGGACGAGCGTTAGATTTCCCTACTCTTAAAGTTTCAAGAGCAGCTGCAGAATCAGAACAAATAATGACTTCTCTAAAACTGGCTTCCTCAATCCACCATAGAGCCCATTGAATTGCCATTAATTCTGCTGCCTGAGTTGCACTTTGCGTTTTGCTAAATATATTTGGTGCACATTGCTCGCCCAAGTACCACGTGCTTAGTCACGTGCAATAATCACATGATTGAGCTTGTTACTGTTTCCGAGCAGAGTAGTTGCCAATTTGGTGAGACTGCGACAAAGTTACCAGGACTATAGCAGACAGGAAAATAAGTACAGTGTCTTAAAATAGGCATAAATAGATGTATTGCATGTGTGGTAATAACATTTGTGTAGTAAGATGTTAACTGATTATTTTTGACTGCTAGAGATATGTGCGTGTAATGTTGTTAAAGCGTTACAGAGAGTGTTTAAGTCGGTTCCTTCCCGCATTACTCCAGTGACTGAAATGCATCTGCTCCCACCGTACTGCCCTATTCCCCAGGGAACTGCCTCAGCGTTGCCTGTATCGGGTGGCCAGGACTCAATGAGGGAAAAGGTCAGCCAAAGACTGGACAGGAACATCGTGGGGGCAACGTCAATGGGAAGTGAGGGAGGTCTGTGGGCGGTGGGTCCGGACTAACGCCGGGGACAGGACGGAGGGAGCGGCTGGGGGGTGTCAATAACCCCGGCTCGCTGCCTCGTTAAACCCCGCGGGCAGTAGCCCGACCCTCCCTCGGCCGGGCACCAGACTCACCTGCTCCAACGAGGCGAGCAGTCAGACTCTTGTCCCGAGGCGGTGGCTTGTCTCCAAGGGGAGGGAGACGGCGGGGAAGTGAAAGCCGGCGTGTGGGATCCGCTCACTTAGTTCATCCACCGGCAGGGGTCAGCTTAACCTTGCTCCTCGTTCACTCACTGAAAATACAATGAATCCCAGTCCCAAACTGGGGTGCCCGGCACACTGGGGAAACGAAGTGCTGCATTCAGGGAGCCGACCTCTCCTCTACTCCACGAGTCCGAATAAAGAACGGCAAAGCTGATCCTCACAGTTGGCCAACCTCTAACGATAACATTGACAAACGGTGCTTGAGACCGGCACTGACGGTGATAGTCATGGGCATAAAAATGGGTGTTCGTGTCGACCAAAGATCCCTGGCACACAGCCGATAGATAAACAGGTGCTTGAGCGGGCAGTTATCAGCTGGAGCCTCGGATACACCGAGGATTCTCAGAAGAAGGGTCTCGACCCGAAACGTCACCCACTCCTTGTCTCCAGAGATGTTTTTATATATTTCAAAATAGACTTTATTCGAGAAATAAATATATACAATACATGATCCTTACAAAACTCCATCCGACATTCTCGGAGACTATACATACACAATACAGTTTCCCCAAATCACAATTTTTACTTCCCCCCCCCCCCCCCACTCATGTGGCGCACTGGCGTGGAATCCCTTCCCTTATTTTGAGGGGCGTCTCCACCACACCCTGCCCCCATGTCCAGCAGCGGAAGGACCCTAGACTGTGGTCCTCCCCCACCGAGCCTTGGCGTTGGCTGCACCGAGCTTCAGTGCGTCCCTCAGCACGTACTCCTGCAGTCTGCAGCGGGCCAGTCGGCAACATTCCCTGACGGACATCTCGCTCTGCTGGGTGGTCAACAACGCTCGGGCAGACCAAAGAGCGTCTTTCACCGAGTTGATGACCTTCCAGCAGCGCTCGATGTCAGTCTCTGAATTCATCCCTGGGAACAGCCCGTAAATCACAGAGACCTCTGTGACGGAGCTGTTCGGAATAAACCGTGGCAGGGACCCATGCAGACGTATCCAGACTCTCTTTGCAAATCCACACTCTGCAAAGAGGTGTGAAACCGTCTCCTCTCCATAGCAGCCGTCCCGAGGGCAGCGTGCACTGGTCGTGAGGTTCCGACGGTGCAGGAAGGATCTGACTGGGAGGGCTCCCCTCACCGCCAGCCAAGCCAGGTCTTGGTGCTTGTTGGTGAGTTCTGGCGATGAGGGATTTCGCCAGACAAGCTGGGCAGTCTGCTCTAGGAACCTCGCCACAGGATCCATGGAGTAATTTCCTTGCAGTGCCTGCAGGACGTTCCATCCTGACCACTGCCCAATGGACTTGTGGTCAACGGTGTTGGGCCAGAAGAACCTTTCCACATACGACAGATGGGGTGGCAATGTCCAGCTGACTGGCACATTGCGTGGCATCTGCGCCAGGCCAGATAGAACCTCAGGTAGAACAGGTAGAACCTCAGCAGGTAGTGACACGGTGCTCAACGTGCCTTGGCTCTACACTCTGCCCGATGCAGCCACACACTAAGGTGGCCATCAGGTTGAGGGTGATGTTGTGCACACTTTTACCCCCGTTGTCTGCCGACTTGTGCATTGTGGCCCATCGCACCCGGTCCATCCTCGACCCCCAGATGAACTGGAAGATGGCCCGGGTGATCCCTGTGGTGTAGGAGGGAGGGACAGGCCACACTTGCACCAAGTACAGCAGCCCCGAGAGCACCTCACACCTGATGACCAAATCTTTCCCTGTTATAGAGAGGTAGTGTTGCTTCCACAGCTCCAGTTTCTTCCCCACCTTGGCTATCCACTCCAGTCAATTCTTGTCACACGCCTCAGCCCCCCCCCCCCCCCCCCCCCCCCCCCCCCCCCCGAATCAGATCCCCAGCTTCTTCAAGAAGTTAGGCTTGTTGGTGAAGGGGATGGAAGATCTGTCGGGCCAGTTGTCAAAGAGCATGGCCTCGCTCTTCCTGCGGTTCACCCTGGCTCCTGTGGCCGACTCAAACTGGTTGCAGATGCTGATCAATCTGCAGACCAACCCTGGATCCAAGCAGAAGACGGCGACATCGTCCATGGACAGGGAGGTTTTGCCCCCACTGCCTGGCAACGTCACTCCTCCTATGCTCCCGTCCTTCCTGATGGACTCGGCAAATGGTTCAATACAACAGACAAACAAGAAAGGGGAGAGAGGGCAACCCTGGCTGACTCCAGACCTGACGGGGAAGCTGCCTGATTCCCACCCATTGATTTGGACTGGACTACAGATATTGGTGTAGAGCAGTTGGATCCAATTTCTGAGTCCCTCCCCAAAGCCCATTTTGGAGAGCACGTCCCTCATGTACGTGTGCGATATCCTGTCAAAGGCCTTCTCCTGGTCCAAGCTGACTAGGCAGGCATCCACCCTTCTGTCCTGCACGTAGATAATAGTATCTATCAGCAGCGCCAGGCTGTCTAAGATTTTCCTGCCAGGTACAGCACAGGTTTGGTCTGGGTGGATCACCCGTCCCAGAGCAGACTTGACCCGGATTGCGATGGCCTTAGTCAGGATCTTGTAATCAACATTCAACAATGTGATGGGTCTCCAATTCCTTATGTCATTCATCTCCCCCTTCTGCTTGCCTGTCCCGCTGAATTACTCCAGCATTTTGTGTATGTCTTCGGTTTAAACCAGCGTCTACAGTTCCTTCCGACACACTTCTCAGTCAATAGTTGTTTGTGACGCTACGTATATGACATTTTGTTCAGTTTTTAGGTGGTTACCGCAGATTAGTGTGCTTAATGTTAAGGGAAGAAATAAATTAGGCACGTTACTGGAGAGGATTATAAGGGATACTAGACCAAGTGCAGACCCGTTGGGTCTGGTCCCCGAACGTGCTTCAGTCCCCGAGTATGGAGGGGAGGGGGAGGGGGGTGGGGAGGGGGAGGGGGAGGGGGGGAAGGGGAGGGGGCAGCGGTGGGGGCAGCGGTGGGGGGGGGTGGGGGGTTGTTGCCAAACTGAACTGTGGAATGAATCCATTAACAGAGCCACTCTGCTGCCTGATTGGAAGTTGGCCCTGCCTTTCCTCTGACAATGTCTAGCAAAATGGAAAATTTCTCGGAGTTTGAGTGTGTGGTTTTGGTGAACCATGAAATCAAAGGCCAAATCTGACAGACATAAACACACTAACACACAGAGTTTTAAAAGTATACTAGAGTGCAGATCAGTTTGGTCTGTTCCCCCAACGCGCGTTTGCGGGGGTGGGGTGGTGCAGGGCGGCATGCGGCGTCATACACACTAGCTACCCCCTTGATATTATATTTATATTATTAATTAGATCCTTTTACCCCATAACCGCCCTAGCCACTGACGCATAGCCCCCAACTCGCAGGCATGTCTAGAGAGGGAGAGGGGGATAGAGAGGGAGGGTAGAGAGAGAATGGGGAGAGACAGTGAGAGAGGCAGAGACAGAAGGGAAAGAACAGGGGGAGATGGGAGGGCGTGGAGGAGAGGTGGAAGGGGGCAGGCGGGGGAGGGTGGGGGAAGGGAGAGGGAGATGGGAGGAGAGAGAGGGTGGGAAGGGAAGGGGGGAGATGGGGTGAGAAGGGAGGGGGAGAGGTGGGGGAATGGAGGGGAGAGGTGGCGGAAGGGAGGGGGAGAGGTGGGGGGGAGGGAGGGGGAAGGGGAGGGAGAGGAGAGAGGGGGGAGGGAGAGAGGGGGAGTGAGAGAGAGGGGGGGAGGGAGAGAGAGAGAGAGGGGGAGGGAGAGAGAGAGTGAGAGAGAGGGGAGGGAGAGAGAGAGAGAGGAGAGAGAGGGGAGAGAGGGGGGGGAGAGAGAGAGAGGGGGGAGAGAGGGGGAGAGAGAGGGGGGTAGAGAGTGAGAGCAGAGAGAGAATGGGGAGAGACAAAGAGAAAGGAGCAGAGACCGAAGGGCAAGTGACAGAGGGAGACGGGGTGGAGGGGAGGAGGAGAGGGTGGGAGAGGGAGGGTGGGGGGGAGGATGTGTCAGGCAGATGGGAGGAGAGAGAGAGAGGGGAGAGATAGGGAGGGAGCTGAGAGGGGGGGGAAGGGAAGGGGGAAGGGAGAGGAGGGGAGGGGGGTGGGGGGGGAAAGGGAGGAGGCAGAGAGGGAGAGTGGGTGTGGGAGGTTGGGTGAGGGGGGAGGGTGGGGGAGGAGGGCTGAGAGAGATGGGAGGAGAGAGAGAGAGGGGAGAGAAAGGGAGGGGGCTGAGAGGGGGCATGGATGCATTGGGCTGAAGAGCCAGTTTCCATTCTGTATGATTATGATTTTGATATATTCCAGCCATGACTGCCATGTAGTGTGACCAGTCCTAATTAAAAAGGTTAGTGCAATGTGATGATACGTCCTCCCATAAGGCTGCTCCAATCTTCATCACTGACAGACAGGCCAGAGGAAGCCTACAATCAACATTACAAACAACGCCTGGCTGCTGCAAAACACCGGCATTCTGGACTAAGCTAAGGGCACAGTCTGTTGGAGCAAGCTCATCATTTTGTAATGGAGTCATAGAGAGATATAGCATGGAATCGGCCCACCGTCACATTGACCATCAAACAACCTCTTTTACATTATCCTGTTCTCCCCGCATTCCTGTCAATATTGCCTGGATTCCTTGTTCTTTTTTGATGGAAGTAGTGTCAAATAGAAAGCCAACTAAAGTAAAGCATGAACATGTACACAGCACTGTATTCTGAGATTCATCTGGTATAGTACTGGAATGCAAGAAAATGCATAGTGTCCACTAGATGGAGAAATCATTCCACTATGGTATCAATGCACAGTGAAGGGTCATTGATATTAGTATTAGGATCGTAATTTGTTTGAAGGATAAAATATGAGTTGTGATTCGTTTCCTGATCATGCTTATTTTAATGGATGAGAATTTGGAAGGAAAATTCCAAATTCCCCACGATTTCCCCAGAATTTGTACAGTTATCAGAATGCACTGAACCAGTACACAGTCAAATCCAGAAGCAGCTGCCCAAGATGCTTCAAACTGTCTGATTTGTTCAAATGTGTAGAATGGGAGAATATTTCTGAATTTACCTAGCAAATTGGAATTAACTTGTCAAAAACATTGTCATTTGTACATTTCTGAAAAACATTATTTTTAATGTCATGATACCTTATGGTCATTGAATCATACAGTGCAGAAACTGGCTTTTGAGCCCAGCATGTCTATACCACCATATTATTTGTTAATTCTGATGTGGTTTCCTGTATATCGGCTAGGCCAAGAATAGTCCAGGAGACCATTCCACCGGATATTTGCACACCGTCTGTTAAGGCCTGCTGGATCTCCTGGTTGCAATTCATTGTAACTCCCTTTCCCATTCACATATCAACCTTTCTGTCCTTAGCTTCCTCTATTGCCAGAGTGAGATAACCTCATACGCTGGGTCGCCTGCAACCCAAAAATATTAAAATTGAAATGTTCAATTTCAACTAATATCTCCTTCTCTTTCCCCGTCCTTCCCCCAACCTGCACCGCCACCCTCCATCCCCCCCCCCCCCCCCCCCCCCCCCCACACACCCGTACCCCATTGCATGCACATTCCTCCCAATATCTCCCATCACCCCTATTGCCCTGCGCCCCTCCGCTCGTACAGTTATCTCCCATCCCATAAGCTATTCATTCAATGGGCTCAGTAAGTTTGGACCCGTTATTTTTTCGGTAGATATCTTAACAATTATTCTTTGATATAAAGCAATTAGCAAAAACGAAAACTAAAGTAACCAGAACCACAAACAAGACACCACCCAGTCAGTTGTATGTCTTGGAGTTTGTATTATTCCAAATAATATAGGCTAAATCCTTTTATATGCTGCTGAGGAAGTTTTTACATGCTTTAAATCAAATGCAGTAACCATCTGCTCAAAGTAATGTTGTTGAAAGTCTAGCTCTGATTTTGTAGCCCTCTTGCCGGGAAGATGGGAGCTCCAGCATCGGGTGAACACTCCTCAGCGGGTTGGAATCTCTGGAGCGGCCGCTTCCTCCCCGGAGACCGTGGCTCCCGAACTCCTCAGGCCGCGCTGGTTGGAGCTCCAACTCTGGCGATCTTGGATCCCACGCTCCGCAGTGTTTTACATCCAGCGCTGCCCGCGGCTGGACGCCCGCAACCACAGCTCCTCGGATGTTGTCATCAGCGGTCAGAGCACTCCGGAGCTTACCGCACGGCGACCCGGGTAGGGCATAGCCCGCTCCGCGATGGTGCCCCAGCGCTGTGCCGCCACCGAGGCTGGGTTGCCGGCCGGTCCCGATAGGAAACACCGCTCCAGTCCGATGGTAGGCCGCGAGAAGGGGGCGAAGAAGCAGCTCGGAGGGAAACGTCTCTCCGACCAGGTAGGGACTAGGAAATAAAGTTTCCCCCTTCCCCCTTCCCCCTTCCCATCCCCCCACCCACCAGATAAAACAACTAGAAGACCTCCAAAGCAAACACTTTTAACTCACTAAAAATAAAAAAAGGGTGAAAGGACTAACAGCTGCTGGCAGAGCAGCCAAACTCGACGGCGCCCCCTTGGAAACATTAGAAACAGATATTCACTTGGAGACCTTCTCAGTCGTGTCTCTCTGAACTCAAAGTACAGGTAGTTTTTATACTCTTAATAACAAAGATAATAACAGGTGATTCAATACAATTTCTATAGCTACAACTACATTTACTTCAATATTTATAATCTGACAAAATGGTTCAATTGAATTACATGTTTACAATGGGAGTTCGCAATAACTGACACCTCAGTGTTCAAACATCTTTGTTTCTACAGTAGTTCACATGAATGTGTTAAGAATTTCTGAGCGCAGAGAAGCCAGACACCCAAAATTGCTAGTGTTGAGAGGGTTGACACACTTAGTACACAAATAAACCAATGATTGATAGGCAGAGCAAATATGCCAGTGATCATGTTTTATATACTAAGTAAGTCTGTCTGTAAATTTCCTTCATTTCTATCACAATAATGCAGAATATCCCAAGGTGAAGGTGTAAGCAAATTAACATACCCCATTGTCTTGCATTTGGTGATGCATACAAGAATGTCTCAAGGTCATGTCCATTACTAATCATATACCTTGGATGGGCACCCAGGCTCCTGCTGTAGGCCATGAGCCAGTGCTCTGTTGACTGTAACTGTTTATTTACAAAACTATCCTTATTTATATTGGAGCAGGTATTCTGATAACTGGTTCTGATTTGAATTAATGCCGATCACATAATCCTAAACAGTGAAGTATCTAAATGTGGCCAATTAGTAAAAATAAAACCTCACAAATAATTAAGGGTGAAAGTTGAAAATCATAATTCTCATTTTAATGATGGGGACAACATTAAATGTTTCTGGTGTCTCTTCGCTGAAAACTAAAATGGTCTGAAAAAGTGCCCCAACTCGAAACGTTGCCCGTCTATTTGCTGTTGACTAATTGAGTTGCTCTAGCAGTTTGTTTTTTGCTCAAGGGTCTAATTTATTTTTAATTTTTTTTAATTTTTTTCAATTTAAAAACAACTTTTTTTTCTTTCTTATTTGTTGCTTCCATTTATTTTTCCTCTACTTCTCTTTTACACTTAATTTGACATTAATTTCATTTACTCCGCAATTCAATTCTTCCTGTGATTATTTCTAGCCATTGAATCCCTTTGTTAAGGATACATCCAAATGGTTACCTTGTTCTTTTGGGTCACAGCAACCTTTCTGAGAAATAACAACAACTTCCAGCAACATTGATTTGAGCTGAACGGTACAGGGGCAAGTCCAACTACATATTTATAGGATGTTGCCAGGACTCCAGGGCCTGAGCTGCAGGGAGAGATTGCGCAGGCTAGGACTCTACTCCTTGGAGAAAAGGAGCCCGAGGTATGATCTTTTCGAGGTGTTTAAAATCATGAGGGGCATAGATAGTGTGAATGTGCAAAGTATTTTACTCAGAGTAAGGGAATCAAGAACCAGAGGACATAGGTTTAAAGTGAGAGGGGAAAGATTTAATAGGAACCTGATAAGCAACTTTTTCACACCGAGGGTGGTGGGTATATGGAATCGTTGAGGCAGGTACTATCACAACATTTTAAAATATATTTGGACAGATACATGGATAGAAAAGTTTTAGAGGGATATATTTCCAAATTTGGACAGGTAGAACCAGCCTAGGTGGGGCATCTTGGGCGGCATGGACAAATTGGGCTGAAGTGTCTGTTTCTTTGCTGTACGTCTCTATATTCACTTTGATGCCTTTGCTGAATGCAATATCAAAGAGTGAATCAAATCAAACTTTGGGAAATAGTAAATCAGCTAATCTGTACAGGGAAATGAACAGTCAATGTTTCAGGTTGGGACCCTTCTGACACCCTTGCTAATTTTCAGCAACAGAGACATTGACTGGAAGCAATACATATTTTCAATTGCTACAGTGAAAATTACTTTTGTTTTTAAACTTCCACCCTTAATTATGTGTTAGCTTTTGTATTTACTTGTTCTCCACATACATCAACTTCACTATTTGGATTATTCAGGAAATATAGAATTACATGATAGGCATTAATATAAAGCAGCATAAGAAAAGAATGGTGATTGAAGACCAATGTTTGTTCACATATGGAAAGGAAAAATCAGCTGGGCGTTGTATTGGACATGAAACAGTTTTTGAATTTGTGGAGAGGAATATGAATGAAGATAATAAAATTGAGTGAATCATATTAATAACGTCCAAGCCGTTAATTTGTGTGATTGTGATGTGTTTAATTGGCTAGATTCAGAAAGTGCAAAGTGTTCCAACCCAGCCCACCCCACACACACAGGCAAACTCCCATTCTAATGCTTCATCTCACCATATCTGCAGAGTTTTTTTCATTCCCTTGTCTTATATACTCACCAATTGTCTTTTAGAAAACATCCAAGCATTAGCTTAACCACATCCTGTACCTCAAGTACTAAGCACGTTACTCTTATCATTGTTTACATCAGATGGGCTGTAAGCAAAGACTGGTCTAGAAGACAATAAATGAGTAATGGAGCTTTTGGGGCAAGGGTAGTTGGGAAATAATTGAAACTCTTTTCAATTGAATGTCGATATGATTCTGTGAGACTATGATTCTAAATGGATGGTGATGAACGTGTAAAATGTGATAATGTCTTAGTTTTTCTTTTAATTTCACAATTTTTAAAATATTTATAACATTTCTTAGCAGTGATGTTATAAAACACTTTAATAGCACCAACAAATGGCTTAATGTCGTCAGCCAACTGGGATGTCAAAAGATGTACACATTCCATGCAATTCCACCAGAGGGAGCTCCGGTACTTTGCAGCATGTATCATTTAAATTTGATGTATTCATATCCCTGAGATTTTCTGTTTGTAATCCTGATTTCATGTTCTAATATATGAACATTTTTAATATTTTTGATAATATCCATAAATTACACTTAATATTGCAGCTGCTTATATTATTTTTGCATTTTGAAAAAGGCTCATATGTGCCTCTTTGAAGGAGTTGTCTAGTATTATTCGCACTCCCCTACTCGTTCCTCAGGCTCTGCTAATCTTTTCTTTCAAGAATATGTTCAATTTGCTTTTGAAAATTACCATTGCAATTGTTTCCACCAATGTATTCTTGGATATGCATTGGGAGGCACAGTGGAGCAGCAGTGGAGATGCTGCCTTACAGCACCTGAGACCTGGGCTTTATCCTCACAACGGGGTTGTCTGTACAGAGTTTGTACATTTTCCCTGTGACCACTTGGGTTTTCTCCAGGTGCTCCAGTTCATTCCCACATTCCAAAGACGTGCAAGTTGTGCGTTTGTAAGTTAATTGGCGTTTGTAAATTGTCCTTAATGTGCAGCATGGCTGGTGTGGACTCGATGGGCCGAAGGTTCCCTGTTTTTATGTATCCATAGCTCTAAATATCTATAATAATTTTACTAAAGCAAATGCCAAATATTCCATCAAAACATTGCATTTCTGTAAAAGTCTACTTCAGCCTCACAAAACCTTTTTCTTCTCAAAGGAAAATGTTGATTCTCTTGCTTCCTCAGGTAAGTGAGGACCCCAGCAAATGTATCATTCTGTTCAGTCGCTTCAGCATCTGCCCATGCCATGATATGCTAAAATGTTGTGCCAAAATTAGGCACAATGCTCCAATAGTGCCTAAAACATGAAATATAAATGAAATATAATGTTTATCATAACATTGACATATCTTAACATTTAATGGCATTTTTAATTGCTTTTTATCTAACACATCTTGAAAGATTTTAACCTGGTTCCCAGTATATTTGTATCTTGTGCTGAATCTGTGCAGCGGTCAATGGATCAGCTTACACTGAAGGGTGATGCCATACTTGTGTGGGCCATTTAGATATGGTATTGGGTGCTATTTAGCTATGTCCTGGGTGTGACCCATCCTTGATTATGCCGGTGGCCTTGCTGAGGCAATGTGAAGTGTAGATGGAGTCAGTGGAAGGAAGGTTGGTTTGCATGATGGCCTCTAATTTTGAGCAGCATCCTGGATATACTGTGTTCGTAAATTGATGAAAAATAAATTATAGTAGAGCTGGATGAGTGAAGAACATGCAAGACAAGGAAATTGTCCCAGTATGAATAACAGCCATAAAGAGGCATGGGAGTTATATTCACTTTTGAATTTTTGCTATCCTCAATTTGTTTTCTGCATGATTATTGCCCATGTCACAACTTATTTCTGAAAGCTATTTACTTACCTTTAAGTTGACTACTGCCCAAGGGTGAGGTATATTGTTCAATTGTTGGGGAATTGAATCTGTAATTTATGCAGCTCTCCTTCCTCCATAGCATCCCAACAGGTTTGCTTCTGTGAAGAGTAGAAATTGATATTGCAAGCTTAGGAATTCTCTCAGATTTGACATGGATTTATCTCCAGACTCAGGAGTAATGCCTAAAGGAGGCATTGGGACTGTAGTTTCTGGCCCACGCTCTGCAGAAGGAATTGATTGTACCCCATTCTCCATTAGCAAACTTTGAAAATATAATCTTTGTTCCCTGACTGTCAGCCTCTGAACTAATGAGGTGAAAAAGAATGAAGATGTATTGATCCTGGCAAGTACCAGCAAACATTGCGCAGACTTCCCCGACATTAAGTACAACCTAAATGGACAGCAATTGAAATGCCTTCCTCATCACTTGGACTCCAAGCTCGACCACTGGAGCACAGCTGTGTGTCATGTCTAGATTTGAAGATTGCTGGGCAGCCCAGAGACCTAGCATTGTGTGTTGTCTGTGATGAAGGATTTTGAGTCATGGCTTTGGCAAAGAATGCGCAAGTGTTCTGGTAAATACAAGTCTTTCTCGCTTTTTGAATGAGTAATGCATGTTATCTGAACATCCTGGAATGACCCTGTGACATCGATCAAAGACATTGACTGCAAGAATATACATTATTTTCCTCTGCTAGCCATTGATGCTTTAGTCGGTGGTAGAGCTCCGTGACAATGTTAGTGATAAGATGAGTATTATTGCGTGTTATTCCCGCATGAATTAAAGCTACGAGACCAAGGCCAAAGTTCCGAGTTCAAGGCCTCCTGTCTGCCATCTGCGCTATATGTGGGTGCAGCTGACCATAGACCTGCCTGCTCTCCCTCCATCAAACTATTGTGGTGCAAATATCAAGCCCAATAAAATAAGTCAGAAGTCTGCCTCCAGTGCATGGATCAAAGTCACTAGCTACCTTGGAAAATTAATACCAAAAGCAATTACTGTCAGTTCTTAAAATTAAAACACCAAGAAAAAAAGTCAAAAGCTGCAGTCTGACAGTTCAAATAAAGCAACCAATGATTTGCCTGACAGCGGTTAATGATTCCTTCACTGCACTCTCCAATCTCGGTGCACCCATGATCTCTGTGATTGACGTAAAATGTAAAATGGGTGAGGAGGAAGCCACGGCTACTGAAAAGACCATTTTGTGTCATGAAAGAAACACAGGACACCATTTAGCCTGCTTTGAAAAGTGCCATTTTTAATTGGGCATGCTGCACAACATATGGGAGCTCCAATTCAAAGTGGTGACAGGCAAATTCTGCATGCTGCTCCGTTTTAGATTACCATTCTGCTCTCAGTGCCTTCAGAGTAAAGGGGCTGTCGCACTACGGCTACCTATGTAGGGGAGAAAGAAGAAAAATATAATAAACAGAGAATAAGAGGTGGTGGGTTTCTTAAATGTGTGAGCAGAGAGACAGAGGGGTGTAAAATGAGGGTAGAAGCAATCGGTAGCAAGGTGAAAAGTAAAAGTGGCAGGCAGACAAATTCAGGGCAAAAATCAAAAAGGTCCACTTTTCAACATAATTGTATAAGGGGTAAGAGAGTTGTAAAAACAAGCCTGAAGGCTTTATGTCTCAATGCAAGGAGCATTCGTAATAAGGTGGATGAGTTGAATGAATCTGATATAGTTGGGATCACGGAGCCATGGCTCCAGGGTGACCAAGGCTGGGAGCGAACATCCAGGGATATTCAATATTCAGGAGAGATAGACAGAAAGGAAAAGGTGGTGGGGTAGCGTTGCTGGTTAGAGAGGAGATTAATGCAATAGAAAGGAAGGACATTAGCTTGGAGGATGTGGAATCGATATGGGTAGAGCTGCGAAACACTAAGGGGCAGAAATCGCTAGTGGGAGTTGTGTACAGGCCACCTAACAGTAGTAGTGGAGTTGGGGATGGCATCAAACAGGAAATTAGAAATGCGTGCAACAAAGGTAAAACAGTTATAATGGGTGACTTCAATCTACATATAGATTGGGTGAATCAAATTAGCAGGGGTGCTGAGGAAGAGGATTTCTTGGAATGTATGCGGGATAGTTTTCTAAACCAACATGTAGAGGAACCAACAAGAGAGCAAGCTATTCTAGACTGGATATTGAGTAACGAGGAAGGGTTAGCTAACAGCCTTGTTGTGCGTGGCCCTTTGGCAAGAGTGACCATAATATGGTTGAGTTCTTCATTAGGATGGATAGTGACATAATTCATTCAGAAACAAAGGCTCTGAACTTAAAGAAAGGTAACTTTGAGGGTATGAGACTTGAATTGGCCAAGATAGACAGGCAATTGATTTTTAAAGGGTTGACGGTGGATAGGCAATGGAAGGCATTTAAAGACTGCATGGATTAACTAAAAACATTGTTCATCCCAGTTTGGCAAAAGAATAAATCAGGGAAGATTGTACATCCATGGATAACAAGGAAAATCGGGGATAGAGTCAAAACAAGATGAAGCATACAAATTAGCCAGAAAAAGCAGCCTGCCAGAGGACTGGGATAAATTCAGAGTCCAGCAGAGGAGGACAAAGGGATTAATTAGGAAAGGAAAATAGATTCAGAAATAAAACTGGCAGGGAACATAAAAACTGAATTGCAAAAGCTTTTATAGATATGTGAAGAGAAAAAGATGAGTTAAAACAAATGTAGGTCCCTTGCAATCAGAAACAGGTGAATTGATCATGGGGAGCAAGGACATGGCAGACCAATTGAATACCTACTTCGGTTCTGTCTTCACTAAGGAAGACATAAATAATCTGCCGGAAATAGCAGGGGACCGGGGGTCAAATGAGATGGAACTGAGTGAAATCCAGGTTAGTAGGGAAGTGGTGTTAGGTAAATTGAATGCATTAAAGGCCGATAAATCCCCAGGGCCAGATAGGCTGCATCCCAGAGTACTTAAGGAAGTAGTCCCAGAAATAGTGGATGCATTAGTGATAATTTTTCAAAACACTTTAGATTCTGTAGTAGTTCCTGAGGATTGGAGGGTAGCTAATGTAACCCCACTTTTTAAAAAGGGTGGGAGAGAAAAAATGGGGAATTACAGACCAGTTAGTCTAACATCGGTAGTGGGGAAAATGCTACTCCGTTATTAAAGATGGAATAGCAGCATATTTGGAAAGTGGTGAAATCATTGGACAGTCAGCATGGATTAATGAAAGGTAAATCATGTCTGACGAATCTTATAGAATTTTTCGAGGATGTAACTAGTAGAGTGGATAAGGGAGAACCAGTGGATGTGTTATATCTGGTCTTTCAGAAGGCTTTCGACAAGATCCCACATAAGAGATTAGTATGCAAACTTAAAGCACACGGTATTGGGGGTTCAGTATTGATGTAGATAGAGAACTGGCTGGCAGACAGGAAGCAAAGAGTAGGAGTAAACGGGTCCCTTTTCAGAATGGGCAGGCAATGACTAGTGGGGTACCGCAAAGGCTCATTGCTGGGACCCCAGCTATTTACAATATATATTAATGATTTGGACGAAGGAATTGAATGCAACATCTCCACGTTTGTGGATGACATGAAGCTGGGGGGCAGTGTTAGCTGTGAGGAGGATGCTTGGAGGCTGCAGGATGACTTGGATAGGTTGTGTGAGTGGGCAAATGCAAGGCAGATGCAGTATAATGTGGATAAATGTGAGGTTATCCACTTTGGTGGCAAAAACAGGAAAGTAGACTATTATTTGAATGGTGGCCGATTAGGAAAAGGGGAGATGCAACAAGACCTGGGTGTCATGGTACACCAGTCATTAAAAGTAGGCATGCAGGTGCAGCAGGCAGTGAAGAAAGCGAATGATATGTTAGCATTCATAGCGAAAGGATTTGAGTATAGGAGCAGGGAGGTTCTACTGCAGATGTACAGGGTCTTGGTGAGACCACATCTGGAGTATTGCGTACAGTTTTGGTCTCCTAATCTGAGGAAAGACATTTTTGCCATAGAGGGAGTGCAGAGAAGGTTCACCAGACTAATTCCTGGGATGTCAGGACTTTCATATGAAGAAAGACTGGATAGAATCGGCATGTACTCGCTAGACTTTAGAAGATTGAGGGGGGATCTTATAGAAACTTACAAAATTCTTAAGGGGTTGGGCAGGCTGGATGCAGGAAGATTGTTCCCGATGTTGGGGAAGTCCAGAACAAGGGGTCACAGTTTAAGGATAAGGAGGAAGTCTTGTAGGACCGAGTTGAGAAAAACATTTTTCACACAGAGAGTGGTGAATCTGTGGAATTTTCAGCCACAGAAGGTAGTTGAGGAAAGTTCATTAGCTATATTTAAGAGGAAGTTAGATGTGGCCCTTGTGGCTAAAGGGATAAGGGGGTATGGAGAGAAGGCAGGTACGGGATACTGAGTTGGATGATCAGCCATGATCATATTGAATGGCGGAGCAGGCTTGAAAGGCTGAATGGCCTACTGCTGCACCTATTTTCTACGTTTCTTTGTATCTATGTTTCTATGACCTAATCGGCAAGTTTAGACGAGTTTGCCCTCGACTCAAACTCGCAGCATGGTCGATACGTGGTCCTATGAAGTCCTTTGTTGTCACGGGAACTGTCCTTCATGCTCGAGGGAAGTTCCCGAATACTCGCGGCTTCAGCTTGGTCACGGAAGAATGTTCAGCATGTTTAATAAATTCCGCGAGTAAAATTTGGTCGGCATGGTTCTTTTTAACTCGTAGTACAGTGGAGTGGGGTTGCTATTTAGTTACAGGCAGTCAAGTGCAGAGGGTAAGGCAATCTCCTTCGCTGACCAGGCATTTTGATTGGCTCATTGGAATTTTCAGGACCAGGGAAAACCGACCAGGGTAAAATGCCCAGCTAAATTTTATTAAACTTTTTTAAGGTTTCTTCACTCCATCTCCCCCCCCCTCACCCCCCTTCTCCCCCCCCCCCCCCCCTTCTCCCCCCTTCTCCCCCCTTTCTCCCCCCCATTCTCCCCCCCTTCTCCCCCTCTCCGCCTCCTCCCCCTCCCTGCTCTCCTTCTCTCCCCTTCTCTCCCTTCTCTCCCCTTCTCTCCCCTTTCCCCCCCCCCCCCCCCCCCCCCCCCCAGCGCTCGCTAAAGGACTTTCCTTACACTGTGCAGCCATCTTTAACCTTCCTCTTCATTGCAGGTGTGAATTTCAGACAGCGCTCCCCCGCTTTCCCTGGCCCACGCCTTTGCGATTGGTTTGTGTGTATGGTTGGTCGATCCAGCTCACAGTTTCAACGTAGACGGTCGATCCAGCTTGAGGTTTTCTAGGCCAGTGCCCTCGGCTTGAAGGTCAAAGACACTCTTCTTAACTCACGGATTAGGTCGCCGCAGTGGGACAGCCCCTGAATACTTATTTGTGAGGCAAAGCACACACTTCCAATTTAAAACCATTCTTTGCCCCTCACTACATTTTGATGTTGCTTGAACTTGCCTTTCACAAAATTGGTTAAAACCATCCAAAAAGAAAATCATATCTGAATTAGTAATTATGTCTTAATATTTTTATTACAGAGGATTATCAGTGGTCAGTGATAATGTTTGATAATCAAATACCAGATGTGCATGAATTGATGCAATAGATTTATTATACAAATGTAGAACAATAACAGACAATACACGCACCTAAGCAAGTTTTCTCAGGCTGAACAGAGCAATCCTTTTGGACAATCAGATACTAGATTCAAGGTTTCAGAATAGAACATTTCCAATATCACCTGGGTTTTGCTGTTGCAAAAATCTATCTGTTTAAATCTATCTTAATATTTGTTTGTTTTTTAACTTTGTTTTAAAAAAAAGTGGAGACAAAGTCATCCAGATCACTTGAAATAACTAGAAACAGTATTTGCAAACATTAGTAATAAAAAATGTCACAGTTTATTTTCCCTCCAACTATAATGTATCAATTGTATATCCATAGGTTCCAAGGTAAACAGTAAGGCCAATCAGGGACCTGCAAACTCTGTTTTTTGCTTCTACAGCAAAGGTAATGAATACATTTGATTTTTTTGTGAGAATAAAGTGAACAAGGAAAAGTAATACTGTATCAACTAATCAGTGTGACTCTCTGTCAGGATAGGTCATTCTGAAAAGTGATGACTATGGTTGTACATTGATAATTAACTGTAAATATTAACGTAAACTACTGAAGGTGGCACAGTTGCACAGCAGTAGAGTTGCTGCCTTACAGCTCTTGCAGTGCCTGAGACCGGGGTTCGATCCCGCCTACGGGTGCTGTCTGTACGGGGTCTGTACATTCTCCCCGTGATCGCGTGGGTTTTCTCCTAGATTTTCGGTTTCCTCCTACACTCCAAAGACGTACAGATTTGTACGTTAATTGGCTTGGATTAATTGTAAATTGTCCCTGACTGACTTAATCAACTTCACGACTAATTTCCATCCTGCACTCAAATTGACTTGGACCATCTCCGACATCTCACTACCGTTTCTAGATCTCACCGTCTCCATCACAGGAGACAGACTATTGACTGACATCTATTACAAACCCACTGACTTCTCATAGCTATCTAGACTACACTTCTTCCCACCTTGCTTCCTGTGAAGACTCTATCCCCTACTCCCAATTCCTCCGTCTACGCGCATCTGTGCCCAGGATAAGGTTTTCCATACCAGGTCATCGGAGATGTCCTCATTCTTTAGAGAACGGAGGTTCCCCTCTTCCATTACAGATGAGGGTCTTACAAGGTTCTCCTCAATATCCTGCAGCTCCACTCTTGCTCCCCCTGCCCCCATTCGTAACAAGGACATTGCCCCCTTGTTCTCACCTACCCCATCAGCCATCGCATAGAGCATATAATTCTCCAACATTTTTGCCATCTACAACGGGATCCCATTACTGGCCACATCTTCCCATCTCCACTGCTTTCCGCAGAGACCGTTCCCTCTGGAACTCCCTGGTCAACTCGTCCCTTCCCACCCAAACCAGCCCTTCCACAGCTACTTTCCCTTGCAACTGCAGGAATTGCAATACCTGTCCCTTTACCTCCCCCATCGCCTCTGTCCAAGGACTGCAACAGTCTTTTCAGGTGAGGCAAAGGTTCACTTAAACCTCCTCCAAAACCTCCTCCAACCCTATCTACTGTATCCGCTGTTCCAGGTGTCAACTCCTGTATATTGGCAAGACCAAGCGCAGGCTCGGCTATTGTTCCGTTAAACACCTCCGCTCAGTCTGCCTTAACTTACCTGATCTTCCAGTTGCTCAGCACTTTAACTCCCTCTCCCATTCCCAATCTGACCGTTGTGGCCTGGGCCTCCTCCATTGTCAGAGTGAGGCCCAGTGCAAATTGGAGGAACAGCACCTCATATTTTGCTTGGGTAGCTTACACCCCTGCGGTATGAACATTGACTTCTCTAACTTCAAATAGCCCTTGCTTTCCCTCTCTCTCCATCCCCACCACCTTCCCAGTTCTCCCACCAGTCTTACTGTCTCTGACTACATTCTATCTCTGTCCTGCTCACTCCCCTCACATCAGTCTGAAGTAGGGTTTCGACCCCAAACATCATCCATTCCTTCTCTCCAGAGATGCTGTCTGTCCACCTGAGTTATTGCAGCATCTTGTGTCCACCTCCCATTTAAACCAGCATCTACAGTTCTTTCCTACACCAGTAAATTGTCCCTAGTGTGTGTAGGATAGTGTTAATATGCGGGGATCGCTGGTCAGTGTGGACGTGGTGGGCCAAAGGGCCGGTTTCCACATTGTATCTCTAAATCTAAAATCTAAAAAGTCCAGAAAAGTGCTTGCAGCATTGGCTGAAGTTCTTTGCTCACAAATGTTAACCAACATAATTTCCTCTGTCAGTGGATGCACAATGCTAAAGTAATAAGAAAAAAACCCAGTTACCAGAATGCTTCTGGAAGGGAAGATATTGACTGTCATAAAATGTGAGGTGTTGTATTTTTGGAAATCTAACATGGACAGGATCTACATGTCAATGGTAGGGCTCTGGGGAGTGTTGCAGAGCAGAGGGATCTAGGAGTGTAGGTGCATGGTTCCTGGAAGGTGGAGTCGTGGGCAGATAGGGTGATGAAAAAGGCGTTTGGCACATTGACCTTCATCAGTCTTGATTATAGAAGTTGGGAGGTCATGTTGCAGTTGTCTAAGACATTGGTGAGACCGCATTTAGAGTATTGTGTTCCGTTCTGGGCATCATGTTATAGGAAAGATGTTGTCAAGCTGGAAATGCTACAGAGAAGATTTACGACGATGTTGCCAAGACTAGAAGGTTTGAGCTGTAGGGAGAGGTTTAGTAGGCTGGCACTCTATTCATTGGAGCGCAGGAGGATGAGGGGTCATCTTATTGAGGTGTATGAAATAATGAGAGGAATAGATTGGGTAGATGCAGTGTCTCTTGCTCAGAGTAGGTGAATCGTGGATTTAAGGTGAAGTGGAAAAGTTTAAGGTAAGTGGAAAAGATTCGGAGGGTAACTAGGATTCGGAGGGTAACTTTTTCACACAAAGAGTGATGGGCGTATGGAACAAGCTGCCAGAGGAGATAGTTGAGGCTGGGACTGTTCCAACATTTAAGAAACAATAAGACTGGTACATGGATTGGGCAGGTTTGGAGGGATATGCACCAAATGTGGGCAGGTGAGACCAGTGTAGCTGGGACATGTTGGCCGGTGAGGGCAAGTTGGGCTGAAGGGCCTGTTTCCACACTGTATCACTATAACTCCGCTATCAATAACCCATGGCTGCCTCTCCCCCTATCCCTTGATTCCACTAGCCCCTAGAGCTCGATCCAACTCTCTCTTAAATCCATCCAGTGATTTGGCCTCCACTGCCCTCTGTGGCAGGGAATTCCATAAATTCACAACTCTCTGGGTAAAAACGTTTTTTCTCACCTCAGTCTTAAAATATGATCCATAATGACACATCATTGCACCACTCAAGGATTATTATTCATGGCCAGCAAACTGACAATACTATCATGTTTTTCTGTTCCATTCATTCTGTGTATGCTAAAGATCCAACATCATTATTTCATAAACAGCAGAGTTCTATCCAGGTGCTCCAAGTGGCTCTATCAACAAATACATTGCATTCCTATAATCCACAATTTGCTGTTACAATAGCAGCAAGATAGCTGTATATTTAAAGCAAATCTGCACCAACCCTGGATGAGACGGAAACAAAATTTTAAAAATTCAAATATTGCTCTACAATTTTTATACTAGCTTGCTATTTGCTTTATTAAGGTGACACTTTTCTGCTGGCACACCATTGCAATAAGGTGAGTAGACAGGTGATGAGATATTTGCACAGCAGCTCCTAATTAATTCAACGTTTGGGCATTTTTGATGAACTAAAAGAGATTATATATTAATAAGATGAGAATTGAAATTTAATGAATGGTTACAATAAAAATTTACTATTTAACTTAAAATATCATTGAACTAATATTTTCCATTTCTTTTTTTCTCTATCTGAATCCACCCTGTCACATTCATCCCTCTTCTGCTTTGACCATCTAATTCATCTTCATTTACTCTTAATGAATGGAGAATTAGGGTAAAGATATCATAGTCAGATGAGTTGTTCATAGACTAGCAATGTTACAAAATTTTGAGATTTTAAAAATCAAGTCTGCAATTTATCCCATCAGATAAAGCATAAAAAGAATGAATCAAATACACAGGACTAGATGTTAAGAAGTCCCTTGTGCCAGTAGGTGGGGAGCATTTCACGACATTCATTGATTGCTGAGAGTGGTCGACGCTCAACATCGGGGGGTGGGGGTACGTATACGTATATCTTGGCCTGGGTAACCTTCAGGACAGTTGGGCACAGGACACATCATCAGTAGTGTACCCTTGCATCACTGGGTGTTTCGGCCTTTTAACACTATACACCCTCCACAAGGGCGGCCCGCTGCAGGATGATCAGCCCTCAGCGCGGGTCCCGTAAACTGAAAAGATTCACCATGACGTAACTTGGGGCCCAGCATGGGTCTTTCCGCTTGAGCCAAATCCAACAGCTGCTGCTTTCAGCCGCGTCTGAGAGTGATCTTATGGTCTTCTGCAGAGCCTGACCTTGGATTCCAAGCTTTCAGCAGTCACTGATGGTAGATGACGCAACAAATCCTCTGCATCCCACTTCAACTGGATAAACGTTGATGTTCCAGCCACGCTGCGTTGCCTCTGCTGCAAGCTCTGTGTAGCGCAGCTTCTTACGCTCATAGGCATTCACACAGAGAGTGGTGAGTCTCTGGAACTCTCTGCCACAGAGGGTAGTTGAGGCCAGTTCATTGGCTATATTTAGAGTGGAGTTGGATGTGGCCCTTGTGGCTAAGGGGATCAGGAGGGTATGGAGAGAAGGCAGGTACGGGATACTGATTGGATGATCAGCCATGATCATATTGAATGGCGGTGCAGGCTCGAAGGGCTGAATGGCCTACTCCTGCACCTAATTTCTATGTTTCTATGTTTCTATGTTCTAGGCCTCCACAACAGAGTTCTCCCATGGAACTGTGAGCTCTAATGTAAGCAGTCTTCTGTGAAAGGGACCAGAACACCAAATCTTGGCCTGAGGTTGGTTGAAGCAATTTCAGGTGGAAAGATTAGTTGTCGGGCCGATATCCTCAGTCACGGGCCCTGCATAGGTTTCCTTCTTCTTATCTAGTGGAAGATGTTTAGGTGTTTTTCTATCCGTCTCGGACAAAGGTTGTCACCCTTAAGTGGGAGGGGTTGCTTGCTCTCGGAGGCAAGGAGTGGTCGCACACAGCCTGTTCTCAAAGGGCAGGGCTTTTTATACTTGATTATGCCTCCACCTGTATCTCCCTTGCGTGAGGCTGGTCTTGCAGCCTACCATGATGTGTTTGAGGGTCGCTGGAGGAGTTGGGCAGAGGGCAACAGGTTGGATCCTCGCCGTACCACTGATTGTGGTTCTTTGTGATGGAAGGATGTCGTATGTCGCTCTGATGATGAAGCTGATCTTGCTGATTCCATTTCCCATAGTTCTTTCCAGCTGATCTTCCTCCACTCCACACCTTCCCACTGCATCCATTGCCCCTGTTTGGCAAGAGAGACCGCCTTTGCACTTCTTGCGGCCCTCCTGCTGTCGCCGCACCTCCTCAACTACCAATGTCCACGCTCTGATGGTGTGGCCTTTTTCGCCAAGTTGGTTTACTTGTCGTAAGGCCAAAGCCTCCTCTTCCCTGCTGCACTTGCCCCACGACGTCTTTGTGCCTCAGGGCTGAAGAAGCTTGCTGTACTGCATCAGATGGTGTCCACTTGCCGGCCGGTTACTATGGGCGGCGCAACAGCACTGATGGTCTTGTCTCTAGAGTCCCTCAGTGTCATCTGGAGTCTTACTTGGAACACTTGTATTCCTCTGTAAGACTAGTGAGAGGTAGTTCCAGGACCCCTTTACTAGAGGCCGATGTTAGTTATTCATCGTGGGACACCGAGCATTTCTTCGCGTATGAAGTTATGGTTCGCTCCATCTTCTCCACAGTTGTTATTGGAGCTTCATAAACAGTCAGTGGCCACATTGTCCGAGGAAGGAGTCCAAACTGTAGCACCAGAGCTTCAGTCAGGCAGTAGGGTCTGATTGATGATCTCCAGGCCGTTGACAATTTCTTGCCTTAGTTGTTGCACCTGCTCTTGTCCTGAGACTTGCGTTGTACCATCTGCCCAGGCTTTTTACTGGCTGCTCTGAACACTGTTGGTATTAGGTCGTCACCGATGCAGAACCTTGTGTCTCTAAGCACCCCTTAACTATGGAGATGCTTCGAGACTTACTTGGTTTGATTTTCATTCGGGCCCACTTGATGTTCTCCTGCAGCTTTCCATGTAGCCGCTTGGTGCATGCTGCAGTAGTGGTTATTGTTGTCATATCATCATGTATGCCCTGATGGGTGGCAGACGGAGCCCAGCACTGGTTCGTTCACGCCCACTTTTGAGACCCTGATGATGACTTCCATGGCCATTGTAAAGGCAAGGGTGAGACTGTGCAGCCTGCCATGATGCCTACTTCCAAGCGCTGCCATGTTGTACTGAATCAGCTGTTGTGAAGCACAGCTGCAGGTCTTGGAAAAGTTCTTGACCAGTGTGGTGATGAGCTCTGGGACATGGAAAAAGGCAAAAGATTCCCAAAGGAGTACATGTGGAACTGAACCAAATGTTGGAGATCGAGTAAGATCACATGTAGGTCTCTCTTGTCCTTCTTAGCTGCTTGGATCTGGTGCCAGATCATGCTTGTATGCTCAAGCAGCCCGAAAAACCTGGAATTCCTGCTTTCTGTACAGATGTATCAATGTACTTGTTTTTACCAGATAGGTGGATAGCCTTTGTGATACAATGCTGAAAAAGATTTTTCCCTCGTCGTTCAGGAGACATATTGGCCGGAATTGGCTGATGTTTGATGCATCCTTTTCTTTAGGTATTAGTATGCCGCCGGCCCTTCGCCACACCTTAGGTATTGTTTGCTTCTTCCACACCACCCTCATGAGCTTCCATAGAAAGCGTAACACATCCGGTGCATTCTTGTAGAGCTTGTATGGTACTCCGTTTGGCCCCGGAGCTGATGCTGCTCTTGCTCGCCGGACAGTGTTCTCTACCTCTTTCCATTTCGGAGGGCTGGTGTCCAGGTTGAATTCAGGTGGTTGAATAGGCGGGATGTCATGTGGGATGACTAACTGCTCATGCCTTTTCGTGTCTTGGTGGGCCTTTTCCAGGTGTTCCTCCAATTCTTGTTTTGATGTTTTCAAAGTTCCACTTTTTTCCTTTGCGAAGAGGTCTTTGATGAACTTGAAAGGGTCTTTGTAAAAGTTTAATTTGACACCTAATTCACTTTCATATCTTCAGTATTAAAAAAGTTATGGCCATTTTCATACTCAGAAATTAGCATCTTGTTCCCCATTGCCTTTCCATTGACTTAACACAAAAGCTGTGATCGAGGACAGTCAAAAGCCCATAACTTTCTTAAAAATTAAGAGAACTCAATGACATTTTCAGTTATTATAGATTGAAGCATTGTGAAACAAATATGAAACAATCTTACTTGGATGACCTGAAATTAAAGCATATAATTAGTTAGTTACCTAATTGTAGCTAATTACAAAATTCAATTACTAGATCTAAACATCTATCCATTTCTTAAGAAAAGATAAACATTTTTAAATTGCCTAAGTGTCCAAATAACATTCACACAATAATTCACAATATAACATGATTTTTAAATCTCATTTTCATTAATTTATAGGCCAAATGGAAGGAATTTAGTGATTAATTCCCGTAAATTAATGGCCATTTAAATCAACTTGTGAGTGAGTTTTTGTGGAATTGGGTGGATTGGAACGTTGCAGTTTGCGGTGAATTTAACCCCCAGTCGGCAGGAAAAATACTGCCGGTTCGTATATATTTTTTGTCCCCTTTTCGCACCATGAAAATTTGATTAAAGGCTTCCTAAAACCACGTTTTTATGTAAAAAGAAACTGTGTACCTTCTTTTAGTTCTTTTAGTATCTGCTGTTGATGGAATCTGTTCAGAGGTAGAATCTGCAGGAGTTGTTATAGATTCTGCAGCCTAAAATATTTATTACGGACACAAGTCATACACGGTGCTAGTGAAGCCTGGGAAATGCAAGAGGAACATGGTGGGAGCTGTGAGCTTCCACTAGCGTTAACAATATTCTTCCAAATATTCATCTCCTTCCCACTCAAAGTCAACACTAACCATCGGATCCCTGAACTTTAAACTTCTTTTGTCGGCGTTCACGGCTTTAGAAGACGATTTTTAATTCACTCTTGCTAATAAATGATCCAGCGTAGTTTAAAAATAGCTTCATAAAACAAATGTCGGAGCGATTTCTCTTTAGCAATGAAATCCCCTCAGATGGATTCGATTTGAATTGTCTGGGGAAAAACGGCATTTTAAACCCACCCCCCTCTGAAAGACGCCAAAGTCGTGCACACGGGGAGTGGCAGAACTGCAGCGCCGCTGAAGGTAAGTTTTGTAACATACCTACATAGACATACTTACCTCCTCCTCCCCTTCATATTCCTGTTCTCCCTTCTCATCCCTCTCCTCTTGCTCTGCAGCTGCTCACTACGTAACCAGCAGCACAGCTTGAACTGATCATTGTAGCCGCTTTGCATTAGATCATCATCTGCAGCAATTTGTACAATCGCATCATTGTCTGAGCATGCTATAGGATTGTTTTATCAGTGTGCAGGTGGCAACATGACTGTGTGTGTGTGTGTGTGTGTGGCCAGAGTAAAGTGCCATTTTCCTCAATAGAGGCTCCATTTCACTCTGTAGACACCCTTGGATTTGGCAATGTGACTCATGTGCAGGTGGGCACAGCTGACTATTGCAGAATGAAGCCATCGTGCCTGCTGCATAGACATTGGCTTTCTCTGTATGATCATATGGCGGCTGAACATGGAGTAATGGAATTCTTATTGATGATCATATATCTCCGACATGGCATGTGGCTCCTTCAAAGCAATCGAGTGTGGTCAATAGCATGCTGAACAATGAAATAGCTGGCATTCTTCTCCTACTGGATAGACTTTTATACTCTCTGTTTAGGAGATTAAGAGGGTCTTAAGAAACTTACAAAATTCTTAAGGGTTGGACAGGCTAGATTTGTTCCCGATGTTGGGAAGTCCAGGACAAGGGGTCACAGCTTAAGGATAAGGGGGAAATCCTTTAAGACGAGATGAGAAAGACTTTCTCACACAGAGAGTGGTGAGTCTCTGGAACTCTCTGCCACAGAGGGTAGTTGAGGCCACATTGGCTATATTTAAGAGTGAGTTGGATGTGGCCCTTGTGGCTAAGGGATCAGAGGGTATGGAGAGAAGGCAGGTACGGGATACTGAGTGATCAGCCATGATATATTGAATGGCGGTGCAGGCTCGAAGGCTGAATGGCCTACTCCTGCACTAATTTCTATGTTTCTATGTTTCTATTTCTATTCATGTGGGTTGTTCAGGGTCTTTCATGTACGGACCACATCTGGCAAACATGAAACACACTCGATTCTTTTCGGACAGTGGATCGCAGTGACCTGTCCTCCCTGGTAAAATGGGAGATGTTGCAAGTATCTCCAGCTCCAGGGTAGAAACACTTGACAATTAGAAGACCACTGTCCAAGTGTTCCTCACTGGACATGGAATGAGAATTTGTTATTGACTGAAACCAAAGTCTGGAAATAAAGTGTTGCTTCCCAGGGTGGATGGCTGTGACGGATAGGACAGCACAAGGACTGATACCTGATCCCCAGCTGCTCATGATCAAAGTCAAAGATTTGGCAGCAGGGACAAAACGTCAGTTTTCCCAGTGCTGATGCTAAATTAGGAGGAATTGTGAGGTTTGAGAAAGATGTACAGAGGTTTCAAGAGTAGACGCACAAGCTGTGCATGGGTGAGAGCATGGCGAATGGAACCTAATGTGGAAAAATGTGAGCTAATTCACTTTGATGCACTAAAGAGACATGCAGAGTATTTGTGAAATAATGGGAGAATGGGTAGTCTTAATGTCCTGAGAGATTTCTGTGTATTTGTACACGTGTTGGTGAAGGTCAATATGCTGGTGCAGCAGGTAATTAGGAGGGAAACAGGTTTGTTGGCCATTATTACATGAAGAATAAGGAAGTCTGAATGCAATTGTATAAGTCCTTGTTAAAATTGACGGTGTATTGTGTATAGTTTTGGTCTCTTTACATAAGGAAAGATAGATGGAATGCAGCATGATGCTCCAGACTGGTGTGTTTGCTGCAAGAAGAAGAGATTAAGCAAACCAGGATAAAAACCAAACTGCTGGCAGAACTCAGCAGGTCAGCCACCATCTCTGGAGGGAAATGGACAGATAAAATTTCAGGTTGTGATATTTTTCCAGACTTTTGAGTTTGAAGTGTCCTGACCCAAAGCATTACCCGTCCATTTCTTTCCACGGATGCTTCCTGACACATTGAGTTACTTCAGCAGTTTGTTTTTTGCTCAAGATTCTAGCAACTGCTGGTTCTTGTGTCTCTTAAGTAAATTAGAACCGTATGTTTTAGATTTTAGAAGGATGAAAGGAGATTGTATCAAAATTTGCAATATACTTAAAGGGCTTGACAAACTCGATGCAGGGAGAATGCAACATTCAATAAATATGTGCATTCACGAGAGTCACCGCACTGAACCAGTTCAGTGCTGTTGGTACCCATACAGTGGTACCACACAGCCAGGTTTTCTCACCATTGTTTAACAAAAACAATATTAAATCAAACCGACTTAAAAACTACATTAGCATTTTGTGTTGACTGTAGTATGGCAGATCGGGATAATAAAATCCTGGACATTTTCTTCATTTAGTTCATTGTTTTGACATAGAATTGACATGAACATACACTCAAACAGTTCCCTTAATAGCCCACAACGTGTGCCTGATGATTTGCCATTTTGGCAAATACCTGATTATAATACATTTTGTCTTATGTGACTGATGCTCAAATCACCTACTAATCTGTTATATCAAAATAATGCTTATAGTTAATTTATAACACATGCATTTGGAAAGTAGTCTGTGGAGGTGCTGAAATAATAGTTTCTTTGTTTGCTCTATCTACCTTTATCCTCATGGGCAGATTATTAACAATGTAATTACCTAAATCAATATGGCATCATATTGATGGATTTCATGTTTTAAGGTGCATTTTCTGCAAGTTTAATGAAATTATTTCTTGTATCTACAGCTGGGAATCTCAAGCAAATATTTAACCATTATAAAATCAGGTTTGATTGTGGGTGGAGTTGCCTTTAAAAAAGCGATTAGCCCAAAGCATTAGAATGCACTCTGCAGCTACTACAGTGCTTGAGTATCAGTTTTGAGCCAACTTGTAACAGCTTGTCATTCACAAAAAAAAACAAAATATGGTACTGTGATACTGTTAAAATTAAAATCAAGTGTGTGCTGTGGCTGCCAGAATGTATGTGAATCAGTATTTATGTGAATGTATTTAAAAGGGAAAAAAAACATTTGGGAAACACTAACCTAATAGGCAAAAGCTTTCAAAGGATGATTATTTGTCCTTTTACAAGACAATGCATATGCAATCACAATGCAATTTATTATAAACGGAAGGAAATATTTTGAAGATTTACTGTAGTCTCTGCAGATCTCATACACTGCACATCTGCAATTGAACTGCATTGATGGCCATTCTTGTGGCACTCTGACATTGCAACTCCAACAACAATTCTGAGTGAGATAATTTTTTATGTTGGTAAGGATCATGCTCCATATCTTTCAAGCCCATCTACACCATTTGTCTATTTTTCTAGAGGAGATCTAATGGGGCATAATTCTTGCATTCAGAAACTAATTACACGTTTTGTTAAGCGTAGGAAGGAACTGCAGATAGTGCTTTAAACTGAGGATAGACACAAAATGCTGGAGTAACTCAGCAGGGACTTTCTCTGAATAAGGGTCTCGACCTGAAACCTCACCTATTCCTTTTCACCAGAGATGCTGCCTGACCTGCTGAGTTACTCCGGCTTTTTGTGTCTTTCTTCTGCAACACATTGTGTTAAGTAGATTGAGGGGTTCTCTGAAGAAATTTTCAGTTCTGCCTTTGTCCAGTTCCATGAAATATTTGCTTGCTAACATGTGCCAATTGCATAATCGTCTGGGCAACACATAGATGCAGCAGGTAGTGCTGTTGCTGCCCAGATCCTGTGCTCCATGTATGATCGACCCCGGGAAATATATGAATGGAGTCACGCATCCCCCCTGTGACTGCATGGGTTTCCTGTGCAGCTCTAGTTTCTTTCCACAGCCCAAAATTCCCCCAAATACACCAGTCGGGAGATTAATTGGCTAATGCAAATTATCTTCAGTGTAAGTGGGCGGTGGGAAATTTGAAATGTAGATAAAAAGAGATTACCAAGAAATGCAGTATCTGGGTTAATCAATTGCTTGACTTGAAAGATGGCACAGACTTGATGTGGCTAATTGGTTCCTTCCATTGCATAATAAAAGTTTGCATAAGAAGGTATGAAAATAATATGCCATATTCTAAAACATGGACCGTGCTGTTGCACAAGGAATGTAATAGAAACGCAGGCAACAGTGGCACCTGCAGAAACTGGTGTGGATCACCGTAGAGCGCAACTTCAATGCATGTGTTTAGGGCAGAAAAATATTCCTGCGGTATCACTGTGCAGTTATCAAAGGCAGCACAGGGGCACAGTGGCACAGCGGTAGAGTTGCTGCCGCCTTACAGCCAGAGACCTGGGTTCGATCTTGACGACGGGTGGTGTCTGTACAGAGTTTGTACATTCTCTCTCTGACCACATGGGTATTCTCTGGATGCTCTGGTTTCCTCCCACATTTCAGGTTGGTTGTTGGTCAGCATGGGCTTGATTGGACGGTTTCTACACTTTCGAAATATACAGATTGGAAACAGGCTCTTTGCCCACCAAGTCTGCGCCAACAAGCAATCACCACACACACTAACGCTATCCTACACACAAGGGACAATTTCCAATTTTACCAAACCCATTTACCCACAAACCTGTGTTAATTCTGGCCAAATTGGAGAGAACAGAACACTACAATTCAGTAAAGGCTTCTGGGCTGCTAGGCCATTTGGTCAATTTAAATGAGCCTTCTGCAGAAATAGGACAAGCTGCAGAATGGTGCCCATTTGTCTAGAGCCTAGATAAGAGCTGCAGGAAGAGAATGGAACATATGCAGATTCTGACAATTAGATGTAGATTGCATGAAACAGACTGAATGAATGCAAACTAGACATATACATTGTAAGTATTGTTGCAAAGCTTTACTTTGCTAGATGTTGATTGGATTAAGTGTTGAGCATTGTCTGTGTTTCCTGAATATCAAAGCACATGTTGCATAATTCATGTGTTAAAGAAGGAACTGCAGATGCTGGAGAATCGAGGGTACACAAAAGGCTGGAGAAACTCAGCGGGTGCAGCAGCATCCAAGGAGCGAAGGAGATAGGCTGTTTCGGGTCGAGACCCTTCTTCAGACTGCATGTTGCATAATTCATCTCTGTTAAGTTGTATCTAGAAACCTTGTCAGATACAATGTATTAGTCGCTGAATTATTGGGTTGGGGAAATGTTTATCATGTACTGTGTTAATCGATATCTGTTATTGGATTGTTTGTGATCAAGGGTTGGTCCTAGTTGGCAGGCTGAAGCTGCTTAAACAAGAGCCAATCGCGCTTCGAGGGCGAGGGGTGACCCATTGTCCCAGATTTGTATTCCAATTGGTGCGGTATTGAAACACAAGTCTGGTTTAAGTGCTAAGTGGTGAAGCATTTGACCTGTCGTTGCTGGGAGCACTAATTGGACGGGGCGTTCCGAAAATCGGCATTGACTGCCAGCGCAAAGAGGCTAGGCGCTGACACCCAGTGCCAAGCAGAGAGGTGTCAAGATAGCTGAATCCCACCCCGAAGTGACGGACGAGGAATCTCGTAAAGGCACTGGGTTCAGTGGCTAGAGTATAGATTAGCTGGGAATACTCTAGTCCATTCGAGATTTCATCGGGCAATTTGAATTCGAGAGCTCGCGTATGTGGAGAGATACGTGCCAAAACTAGTTGGTCCGAGAACAAGTCTAGATTTACAGAATCAAATTTCCAAATACAGTATTTCACCTTGAAGTTCTGCCCGTACGGTAGAATTTGAATTCTGTATAGATAGGACTTCGGAGATGGTGCATGTTTGAGATCGATTCCAAATAGCGGCTGATCAACAATGAATAGTAACCCTCTGATCGATTGTTGATTAGTACCTGATAACAAAGAGTAACTGAGAGACGGGAACCTGGTTTACTTGGTGAAAAGTACGGGGATGTGAGAGGTACCCCTAATTCTGTAGAACTTAGAGAGGTGGACCCCCAGGATGGTGTGAGTCTCTGGAACTCTCTGCCACATTTGAGGCCAGTGGCTATGAACTTGTGGCTAGAGAGGGTATGGATACGAGGTTCCCCATATTGAATGGCGGTGCAGGCTCGAAGGGCTGTCCACAGAAGTCCAGCCTTAGCAGGGGAAAGTAATATTTAGGAGGAAAAGTAGTCCATTTAGTACCCCTCAGTAAAGAGTGCCCTAGGAAGGGGAAAATCTTCGGTATCAGAGGGAGAGGTTCACTGATTGATAACAGCGTGACGCGGCATTGAGATCGAGTGTTAATAATCTGTGCGCTAGCGTGCTAAATTATTATTGTAAATTGTAGAAACACAGCATCGTGTTTTTTAGCATCTTTATTGGATCCAAATTGTATAAATACTTTGTGCATGTAAAAAGATTTAAAGTGTAATAAGATTTAGAAAGTTAAGATTTAGAGTGTGTTAAGTTCGCGGACCGCTACTTGTATTGCCTGTGTAAGTGCTCAAGGATTTTTGGGTGTTAGATAATTGAAGTAAAAGTGCGTTTGAATTATATATTTGTATTTGTTTAAATCGGGATTGTAGTATTGTTAGAATCCAATTCGTGGTGGTTAGATCAGGGTTCATATTATTTCAATCGCTGTGTTGGGGGAGGAGTTGTTCCGTTGACCAAGTACGCCATGAGGAGGATTTATTGACGTGGGTGATTTATAATAAATGAATGATTGTGGTTTATGTAGGAGTGTAGTTGTGCCCTATAATAATAAGCAGCGTGATTTCCTGTCTGTGTACTGTGTTACTTGGTGTGTGGAGCTCATTGTGTTTCGATTGAGAGTTAAACGAGTTGCGAGAATGTGCTTGATTGTTCCCTGGAGTACTCTGATCTTTGATTGACTGGGGATTGTGGAAGTCATAAGGTTGAAAGGGTGTGGACTTATGGGAGATAGGAGAAGAATTTGAATAGGAGAGTAGGATTGGTGGAGGAAAGGAATAAAGAATTGCGAGGCTGCGAATGTATTGGAGCCATTAGTCACTGTTCAGGAGCAGGCTTGATACATTTAGGGATTAACAGGAAGGAGTGGAGGATTTAGGAATTCTGTTTCGGTTGTTCGGAGGCATGGCGAAAAGCATAGATCGAGATATGACGGAAGAGAAAATGAGTTCCCTCATAAGGCAGAGAATTCAGAGACTTGTCAGGAGCGTTAAATAAGAAATTAGGAAACAAGCTATGGCCGCCAGGAGGCATCAGATCAGTAAAAGGGATAAAATACATAGAACAAATTATTTGGCAGCATAGTAATAAAGAGAGTGCAAAAGAATTAATAGGGTTACGGGGAAAATATTATGAGGAACAGAAGGCGAATAAAGAGTTTAAGGGGATGGCTAGTTGGGAGAAAGCGATCGGTAAACTTGGAATAGAACTGAAAGAACTGAAGTAGATGGACCTCCAGGCAGGTGGAAGGACAGTAGTGGAGATGAAGGAAAACATACGGAACAGGGAAAAGGCAGATCTCCTGGAAGGAAACTAGTCCCTGTAAATGTAATGTTTAGGTATCCGATGGTTAGTGTTGACTTCGAGTGGGAAGGAGATGAATATTTGGAAGAATGGACAAATGTTAACGCTAGTGGAAGCTCACAGCTCCCACCATGTTCCTCTTGTGTTTCCCAGGCTTCACTAGCACCGTGTATGACTTGTGTACGTAATAAATATTTTAGGTCTGCAGAATCTATAACAACTCCTGCAGATTCTACCTCTGAACAGATTCCACCCACAGCAGATACTGGGGTACCAGATTCTTCGACCCTATCCAACCCATCATTAATAGATCGTCCAGTGGCTTATGGCACCTGGAGTAGAATGAAGAGGTTAGCTCCGGTGTCTAAAGAAAAGGGAGGTATGATAGATATAGTGCATCCACCAGAGTATTTCTGTGAGCCACAACCTAGACAAATTACATGAGTAGTAAGAAAGAGGAATGATTTATTTGGACAGTATCGGGAAACCCCTAGCGAACGGGAAGATTAATCTGAGGGTGAGACAGTGATTGAAGATACCGCGATAGATTTTAATGTAACCAAAAGTTTACAAATTAAACAGATATCCCATAGGCAGTTCCCAGTGAGGGAAGGGCTGGATACAGTGGATTCGACCAGCGCAGTAAGTATGAATAATCCCCGTGCCACAGATGTCCCTACACCATGGAAGGCTGTTTTAACGGCCCTTGCAAACACATTTCAGGAACCAAGTGATTTAAAACGAATTCTGGAAATAAAACCAGAAAAGGGTGAAGGAGCAGGTGAATTTTTAGACCATTTTTCAAAATGATATATGGACCAATCAGGTGACTTAGACTATCAGAATGGAGCAAGTTCCCCACAGTATTGTGCTTTCTTATTGAAATGTCTCCCCACTAAAGTAGCGGACTCAATTAAGACTGATAACAGGGACTGGTCTGAGAACCGAGCCAGTCAAATGGCCAGAGCTGTGAGGCACTATTGGAAGGAGGGTAGGAAACAGGAAAATTATCCTGTAACTAGAAGAGAAAGTGAACATATAGCCAAGAAAGAAGTGCCAACATCTAACTCTGAACCATGGACCCCCAGAGTACCAGCAAATTATAGATTGGGAGAAATTAGGGTTCAAGACTACTCAGATTATTATTACAATTGTACTCCCCATTTAGAACCCATTCCAATGGAACTAAGGGGTAAAATAAAGCCAACCATATTGCCTATTCAATGCTACACTTGAGGGGGAATGGGACACTGGAGTCGAGCCTGTCCAACGATGGAGCGAGTGAGAGAGAAGGGTCAAAGAAAGGATTTCCTGGATTATGAAGAAATTAGAGATCCTAGATAATATAGAAATATCCAAGATCCTAGAAATTATAGGAGGTCCTTCAATTCAAGAGACTACCGGGACCCGAGAGAACAGAGAGAGAGATGGCCCGAATGTCAGGAACCAAGAAGTCACACACCGTTCACTCAAACCAACCCATTTTCTCAGTCCTGACTTACAAATCCGTCCAAGAATTGTGGACGTGGAGATATGACCCCTGCTCCAGAACCCCCTCAAGAAATTTACCAGAATTAACAAATTGGATGGACTGTTAAGTTGCATCCAGAAACGTTGTCAGATACAATGTATTAGTCACTGTATTATTGGGTTGTGGAAATGTATATCATGTATTGTGTTAATTGATATCTGTTATTGGATTGTATAGAGACCACCCCCATGTGGTTCGACCCCTCAAGGTTCGGGGACCTATAAAAGGCCGCTCCCATTTTGTCCTGTGTCGATCTTCTGGGAGAGCACTTGGAACTGCGTGACCTTCTGGAATGTCTGCTTGAACGAGGCTAAGAGGGCTTGGCCAGGCAGATACGAGGATCGAACCCGCGATGGTTAGGTATAGTAGTGGGAACTGTTATTGTGTTTTTCCAAAATAAAGTTTAGATGCGCAAGTGCTAGACTCAGTGATTTTTGACTGAAACTAGTCTGGGGGGAAGCTTAGAATGAGCTATTTGCACCTGCACGTCTTTGTAATGTGGGAGGAAACCAAAGCACCCATGTGCACCCAAGGAGAATGCACAAACTCCATACAGACAGCACCCATAGTCCGGATTGAACCCAGGTCTCTGGCTCTGTAAGGCAGCAGGTCTACTGCTGCGCCCCTGTGCCGCACTGTATCTCTAAAACTAACAACTAAAACTTATTAGCAAACAAATTCTACAAAAATTATCTTAATTAAAAGATGCCTGGGCATAAGGTCTTAAAAGAATGTTTGGGGATTAAATTTATAAGGCGCTGAAATGCAGTACAACTTATGTAAACAATGTTTATTTAATGATGTGCTTTACAGCAAGAGATGAGTCAATACGTGATGATTAATCATAGTCAGCATGCATAATTCTCACAAGTATCTCATGGCTGTAAAACACATTAAACATTGTCAGGTCACAAAAGGTCTTTTCTTTCCCTTTACATCTCCTCGTATATTTCTTGTTCGGTAGGGTTGAGGAGTGGCAACCAACTATCAAGGCCTCACAAAAGAACAGGAGTCCCAGGAATGGAAAACAAATGAAATATGTGATAAAGCGAGAGAGTAAATGTGTAGGAGACCTGTGGAATGTAACAATGAACAATTTAGAACTGATGTACTGCTTGATGGAATTGAAAGCTGAACATATTGGTGGGTGTTCAGGAAGTAAATTACAATGTATGTCTTTTATATAGATTTGCTGGACTGTCTATGCTAATGGAAGGATGAAATACACAAGAGATAAATTTATTTGTTTTTGCATACTAATGGATCATCTGATACTGACATTGTCATTATGGAAAACTATGAATCAGAACCTCTGGTACGAGACCAAACTGATGTAAATCATAATTTCAAACATGAGTTCTAATGTGGATATAATATGGACTATAAATATACTGTGCTCACAAAATTGTTTACTCTGATTCTTGCTTCATTTTGATGGTAAGATTTGCAAGGAAATATTTAGCACCCTGACCATAGAGTTCATTACTGCATCCAGAAAAGTATATTTGGGGCAACATTATTAAATGTTATCCTTTTCTCCATAACTCCAATAAGCATAAAATATAGATAATCTACCTATGAATAGTCATCCCAAGGGTCATATTTTGTTGGGTTTATGAGAATGTTTTGAAAAATTGTACTTTTTTTTTGTCATTATGAGTTCTATTCCCATTTTGATAATTAAATGATAATAATAAGCCTCCAAATTCAATGCTGGTTTTGCTTTCATCATGCCATTTTGCTGAAGACTTTCTTTGCATGGGTAGTTATTGTAAAAGCTAATGCAATAGAAAAAAACAACTTGGACATTCATAACTCTGTATCATAAGCCTCAGTAATTTATTAAACATATTACACAGAACGAGATACAGTGTGTGATTCTGTTGTTATGAATGTGATTTTTGCACAAGAAAAACTCACTAATTGGAATGAGAAGAATTAACAGTTGATCTATGTTTAATGTGGCAAATAAAAACAGAAACTAACAGAAATTAGCAGCAGGTCATACAGCTTTTATAGACGGGTAAACAAAGATGCATATTAGGTCATTAACCTTTCAGCAGAACGTGGGGTGGAAGATTGCAACCTTTACGGGATTCGCCGTGTTTCGACGAATGCAATCAACCTGGTGTGCACAATCAAATAAGATCAAATAGAACAAGTTGTCCTACAACTTTAGGCTGTGCACGCCATAGGCAAGAAGAAGAAGCAGAACGTAATTCCTATGAAATATCTTGAATTTAAAACATTAACTATGTTTCTCTCTCCACAAATGCTGCCTGACTTCTAGTATTTTCTCCTTTTATTTAAGATTTCCAACATCAGCAGTGTTTTGTTGTGTGATCCATTTCTTCAATGGACCTTACAAGCATTGGCTTTGAATTGATGAACTAAAGAATAGTAGCTCTGAAAGTGTGGCACTAACTCATACTGCTTCATTGCCAGCCTAGCTCTTCAATTCAAAAATCATGCATTGGAAATTTAATTTTGATATTTGAGTCAAAGATTAAAGTGTTGTTACACTAAGCTAACAATGGTTTTCAATCTCATGTCTGGTGAATTCTCCTGGGGCACAATCCTTTACAGCATTCATTTTCATGGAGTGATAGAGTTGCAGACTCAAGCACAATAGCAGGCCTTTCACCCCATTGTGTCCACATCATCCATCAAGAACCAATGATACTATCCTATTTTCCAGCATTCAATTCATAGCCTTCCATCCTCGTGCTTTTCGTCCTTATCTAAATACCACTTAAATACCCACTGGAAGGCGACTCCGGGCTGTCAAAGCCGCCACAGTCAGACGTAAAAACAGCTTTTTTTCACGAGCAGTTGCTCTACTCAACAGCCAAAAGTCTGTAGCCTCCATTTGCTCTGGTATTTTATTTTATTCTTCACATATTATAATATTTTATTTTTAATTGTCTACTGTATCATGCTGTTATCCTTGCGAGCAAAGCACCAAGGCAAATTCTTTGTATGTATACATAATTGGCTAATAAAATGTATTCAATTCAATTCAATTCAATTCAATATTGTGTGTTTACTTGCTTCCATTTCCCCATCAGGTTGCAGATTTCAGATTTCAACCAAAAATTCTTCAAATCATCTCAATCTTCTACCACTGAACTGCAACCCTTTCTCTCAGATTATAGACACCCACTTACATATAATCTTAATACTGAGAATTTATGACTAACCACAATAAACGATTATTTGGAACTGAATAGACTGACTGACACCAAATAATAAAAGCCCATTTGGAATATATCTTCAAAGAGATTCAACCTACAATTTTTTATCCAGTCACCATGGTTACATTAATCAGCTTTTACTTACTGTGGTATTTTTTGCTGGCTATAACTATTGTTACACTGTTTAATATACCAAAATAGAGATCTACTGGCCTCAACATGGAACAGCCTTAACATGCTGCTAATCCCTACAAATAAAATCCGATTTACAATCAATGCCATAACAAATACATAGGAAGAACTAATGGTACTTTTCAGTCTTTCCAGTGATAAATTAAAGCTGTAGGGCAAGTTTCTGCAAGAGGGGCTGACTGGATAATCATTGGGAAAAGTCGGGAATGACTAATGTTCCACATCACCAGCAGAAATAAACTCGTACTTCACCACTGGACTTGACACTGTGTATTTATGATATTTGTCTGGCTTGATAAAATATATTGTTTGTACGTCCACTTTCATACTGAGAAGAAATAATTATTTTTTATCATTGCGAAGCAATACCATTGTCAAAATCCATGGCAACAAATCACCAGGATTTCTTCAATAAACCAGCAAATGCATGACCTTTACCAGCAGGGAAGTCTGAGACAGCAGTTACATGGGTGCATTACCACGTTAAACTTTGCCACACACACATTCATACAGACGCATAAACCCACCCCCTTAATATTTGTCTATGGGACAAGATCCTTGAACCTCCTAGCTAATAGCACTTTAGGAGCTCCTTCTCAATGGTAATTGGTGGGGATCAATAAATGCCGAACTCCCAGTAAGTTGAAAGAAATCTACATTGCACCATATTTTTCCTCTAGAGCTGATAATCATCAATTTCATCACAATCCCCAAATGCTTGGCCCAACATTCCAGACAATATTTATGATAGCACAACCAAAGCTATGCTAGTGTTGACGAATCACACTCACGCACACTTTCAGTGCGCATCCTCCCTGTTCCTCTGCGTATCCTGCTGTTCGTGCAGGGTTACAGTAAACCCTTAGAAGGCTGCTCACTTGCAATGGCAAAGACTGCTGATGGTTTACTGAGATTATGTTTGGCAAATTAGAATTTTTAAACCTGTAATAAGCAGGGTGGATTAGGGGAAATAGTTGAATGTGGTGTATTGTTATTTCTAGAATGCATTCAATAAGTTGAGTCAGGCAAATGGATCATTTTCAGGTTGGTAAGCTAACTAATGAAATTTCACAGGAATCAGTGCTGAAATCTCAACTGGTTGCAATATATAGCTGAGATAAAGGGGCGCAGTGTTCTGAAGCAGCATTTGCTGGCAATATGTGGTTAGGAGGAAATACATTTGGTGAGGACGAAGAGAGTCTCAAAGGACATAGTTAGGCAAGTGGACAAAGGTTTGGCAAGTGGAGTTGATATGGAGAAAGCTGATGCAATCCACATTGATAGGAGGAGTAGAAGAATTGTATATTATTTAAATTGAGAGAGAAAGCAGAATGCTTCTATTCGTCATCAGCCTTTGCAAAGCCTTTAAGCTGGGATAAAAGAGAAGGAAGCATTGAATAAGGATATGACCTAGCTGACTATTGACAGCACAGCTCAGCACATTTACTTGTCTGCTGTCACAGATGTTGCGAATGTAGATTAATTTAGTTATTTCCAGGTAGAGGTTTCAGGGCTTGCAGAAGTGGTTGGTGATTGGTCATGTTATGGTATTACGATGTTGGTTGAACAATTTCCCATCTGCCTCATGCTGCCTAACCCACTGAGTTTCTCCAGCACTTTGTGTCTATTGAGTTCTGTCTGGATGCAGGAGGTAGCCCCGATGCAGTCGTCGAAGTAGCGAAGATAGAGTTGAGGGAAAGGCCCAGTGTACGCCTGAAACAGGGACTGTTCAACGTACCCCATAAAGAGGCAGGCATAGCTGGGGGCCATGTGAGTACCCATGGCTACACCTTTGGCTTGGAGAAAGTGGGGGAAGTGGAAGGAGAAGTTGTTAATGGTGAGGACCAATTCCGCTAGGCATACGGGACTGTTAGTAGAGGAAATTTGGCTGGGTTTGCGATCAAGGAAGAAACAGAGCCTTAAAAGCTTCCTGGTCTTCTTTTGTGTCCATTATCTACGTTTCAAATGTTCGGCTAGGCTCTTGCACAGTGGACAGCCTTATCATTTGCCATCACTAGATCTTGCAGGCAGCATTGTTCACCAAGAAGTGGGCATCTTTGTAGGTGTGGCATGGATGAGGGATGGCGATGTAAAGAGACTAAATGCCCGTGTAAAGACGAGGGAAAGCTATAAGAGAGTTGAGGGTACACAAAAGGCTGGAGAAACTCAGCGGGTGCAGCAGCATCTAAGGAGTGAAGGAGATAGGCAACGTTTCGGGTCGAGACCCTTCTTCAGACTGGTCAGGGATCAGGGAAACGAGAGATATAGATGGTGATGTGGAGAGATAAAGAACAATGAATGAAAGATATGCAAAAAAGTATTGATGATAAAGGGAACAAGCCATTGTAAGCTGTTTGAGAAAATTCAATGTTCAAGCCCAGAGGATACAGACTCCCCAAGCGGAATATGAGGTGCTGTTCCTCCAACTTGCGGTGTTGCTCACTCTGGCCGTGGAGGAGGCCCAGGACCGAGAGGTCAGATACGGAATGGGAGGGGGAATTGAAGTGCTGAGCCACCGGGAGGTCGGATTGGTTATTGCGGTCCGAGCGGAGATGTTCGGCGAAACGATCGCCAAGCCTCCGCTTGGTCTCGCCGATATAGATCATCTGGCATCTGGAGCAGCGGATGCAGTAGATGAGGTTGGAGGAGGTGCAGGTGAACCTCTGTCAGACCTGGAAGGACTACTTGGGTCCCTGAAAGGAGTGGAGGGGGGAGGTGAAGGGACAAGTGTAGCATTTCTTGCAGTTGCAAGGGAAAGTGCCCGGGGGAAGGGGTAGAGCAGGAGGGAAGGGATGAATTGACAAGGGAGTTGCAGAGGGGGCGGTCTTTGCGGAAGGCAGACGGGGGGGAGATGGGAAGATGTGGCGGGTGGAGGGGTCACGTTGGAGGTGGCGAAACTGACGGAGGACTATGTGTTGTATTTGCCGGCTGGTGGGGTGAAAGGTGAGGACCAGGGGGACTCTGCCTTGTTGCGAGTGGGGGAATGGGAGAGAGGGCAGTGTTGCGGGTATGGAGGAGAACCTGGTGCGTGCCTCATCTATAGTAGGGGGAGGGCAATCCCCGTTCTCTGAAGAATGAGGCCATTTGTGATGACCTGGTGTGGAACACCTCATCCTGGGAGCAGATGCGGCGTAGACGGAGGAATTGGGGAATAGGGGATTGAGTCCTTACAGGAAGCAGGGTGGGAGAAAGAGTAGTCCAGGTAGCTGTGGGAGTCAGTTGGTTTGTAGTGGATGTTGGTCAGGACATATCACCTGCAATAGAGATGGTGAGATCAAGGAATGGTAGGGAAATGTCGGAAATGGTCCAAGTATATTTGAGATGTATAAAAGAGTTAAAGTGTGTTATGAGTTGCCTTGGACATAGGTGGGAATGGATTAGAGAAGGGGGGGTGGGGTGTGGGGTAGGATAGAACCAGGTTATGTGGAAATGATTTTGGTGTGCAGGTGCATACAGAAACAATGGGCAGTTATGCGTATGCATTTTAGGGAGGGCAGACAGCTGGAAGTGATAAAATCAGTGATAATCTGGGAGATAATGGCCTGGTACTCATCTGTGGAGCCATGATCCACGGTAAATATGAGGAGGTGTCCAAAACCTGGCACCTGGTCTCAGCCCGGTAGAGGTCGGCTCGCCAGGCTACAACGACATCTCTCTGTCAACATTGTTTGATGATAAAGTCAGCTTTTGTTGCCAACTGAGTGGAGGGCTGTATGTTCAGAGTGGGTGAGGTTAGAGTAGGTAAAGGTAAAGAGAACCGAAAAGTTAAGATGGTTGAAGTCCTGCCAGCAGTTAGAAATAAAAAGATCTAGAGAGGGTAGAAGTCCATCTGGGGACTTCCTCTCAGGTTTGATGAAGGAGCCTTCACTTGAAATGTCAAATCAATGTTTCTCCTTTCACAGATGCTGCCGAACCAGCTGAGTTTGTCCAACATTTTCCATTGTCTATTTTTGTATCATGTTGGTGCAGATTTTCTTAACCTGATAGTCTATCCTGCTGGGCAAGTCCCACAACTTGTTCTTTAACAACACATTCATTACACAGACCAAGAAACTTGGTAGTTAATGTGCTGGTAATTACCGTCATTAAGTCATTTCATCTTGGCTTGTTCTACACATACTTCTCTCCTGTCAAAAATACTTGGGATCACTTTCTTTCTCCATTCTGACCCAGGACATTGACTGTTTCTTTTTCCACAGATATTGCCTGATCTACGTTTTCCAGCGTTCTCTGTTTTTAACACAGATGTTAAACTAATTAGCCTATAGACACACACACTTTCTCCCCCTCTCCCCCTATCCCCCTCCCCCCTCCCTCTCCATCTCCCTCTCCCTCTCTGACTCTGACATAGACTGTGGAACAGCATCCCCCTCCCCATTAGAACTGCCCCCTCCATCAACTCCTTTAATCTAGTCTAAAAAGGTATCTGTTCTCCCAAGCCTTTCCTGACGTCCTCTGAGCGATAACAAATGTAAAGCACTTTGGTCAACGAGAGTTGTTTTTTAAATGTGCTATATAAATAAATGTGACTTGACTTGACTTGATATTTGGCTTTCCAATCCTCTCTGGTAGTTAACGGGTCCCAGTTGGTCTAGTTACCTTTAAAATGCTTGAATTGTAAACCTTCAGATTCTGGCAACTTGTCTGCCTTAAGTGCTCCATGTGGTTTGAAATTAGTTTATCTTTAGGATGTTTGAAGCATCCCTTGCCATGAATACTTATGCAAAGTATTAATTTACACTATTTCTCTCTGCTTTTGAGTGGCACAGGGATGCAGCTTGTAGAAGTGCAGTTGAGTACTCAGATTCACTCATGGCCTCTGGTGCTGTCTGTATGCGGTTTTCGCCGTCTCCCTATCACTGTGCGGGTTTCCTCTGGGTGCCCCTGTTTCTTCTAGTCTCCCAAGGATCTGCAAGTCGGTTGATTAATTGGTCACTGAACATTGATCTTAGTGGGTAGTAAATATCTGAAGGAATTGATGGCAATGTGTGGAGAAAATTTAAACGGGATCGTGTGAAGGTGAATTATGGACAGTGTAGTCACGAAAAGGCCTAATTTCGTGTTGTGTGAATACTTGTTTCTTATTATTAATTCCTTCATCCCACTCTCCAGTTTCCTTTTTTTATAAATCAAAAGAAGTTCTTGTTGTTTGTTTTGCTAATACTTGATAGCTTTCCTCATTAGAAGTTGCTGATGGGATTTGTTTGTGACCATAAGATTATAAGACATAAGAGCAGAATTATGCCATTCGATCATGATTGATCTATTTTTCTCTCTCAACCCCATTCTCCCTGTAATCTTTGACACCCTTTCAAGGACCTATCAATCTCCACTTTAAAAACACCCAATGACTTGGCCTCCACTGCCATCTGTGGCAATGAATTCCACAGATTCATCACCACTGGTTTACCCCGAAGATAGACACAAAAAGCTGAGTAACTCAGCCAGTCGGGTTGCATCTCTGGATGAAAGGAAAAGGTGATATTTCAGGGTGAGACCCTTCAATTATCATTTCAGTCCAAGGCAACTCCTGGTGTCATATTAATTGATATTGCCTTGTTGTTTTTAACTTATATTTGAAATATTTTCAATTTTTTTTCTTCAGCAGTTGTTCAAATTTCCAACAATATTTGACATAGCTTCATGAATCAATTCAATTCACATTGGACCTTGTTGTCAATCTTGTCATGAACTCATTGCAATGGTTTGGGAATGCTTTTCCAGCTGCATTAATGTTCTTGGTCATACAGCCATTCATAGGCATGTTTACATTTATTTAATGTGTTAATGAACTAACTACTGCCTATCAATATAAAAATATTTCACCGTTCTTTCTTGCTATTTTTAATGATTTCAAATCAGGTTATTTAGCGGTTAAACGCAATACATTTATATATTTTTAAAAGGTTTTGTTTGTAAAGCCATTTTCAGATGTATACACAGATGTCTCTGGCACACCTCCATTAAAAATATCAATGAACACATCTTAAAGGAATGGAAAATGTGGAAATCATCATTGTTCGTTCTGCTGCCTGATTCTGTTTACTCACTTTGGAAGAAGCTGAAGAAAATATCTATCATAACCAGAGCAATTTCAACCACATATTGGGTATAATTTTATGTGTGCTTAAAGAGAAAATTCGACATTACTGAATATTGATTTTACACTTGACAGACAATAGAAGTCATTTTACGATTTAAATATGAGTTGAGCATTGTTGGAGACACCAGAACCTACAGATGCTGAAATCTGCAGTAAGAAACAATCTGTGCAAGAAGGAACTGCAGATGCTGATTTAAACCGGAGATAGACACAAAAAGCTGGAGTAACTCAGCGGGAAAGCCAGCATCACTGGAGAGAAGGAATGGGCGACGTTTCGGGTCGAGACCCAAAGGGTCTGAAGAAGGGTCTCGACCAAACATCACCCATTCTTTCTCTCCAGAGATGCTGCCTGGCCCACTGAGTTAATCCAGCGTTTTGTGTATATTCATAAGAAACAATCTGCTGGAGGAACTCAGTAGGTCAGGCAGCATCTACAGGAGGAAAGGAATTGTTGCTGTTTTATGTCAAAGCCCTGCATCAGGACTTGCTCCCCACAGTATGCTGCTTGACTCCATGCAATTCTCCAGCAGATTGTTGCTGTGCATTGTTACATTAATACAATTAGGAGAAATTACTTTTTTTTTCATTTCACCACTATTAACCAAAGTCATGCCTAAGTTAATTTCTATTGTACTGCAGTAAATTTTACCTTTTACCTTTGAGGATGATCGTGGAAACCTTGTTTATGTATTTAAGCTTTTTGGTTATGATGGTGTGACGCTAATGATTTTGGTTTAGGCAAGGAAGTTTGTGTAATTCAGATGTATCATCATGTATCACTTTGAAACCCTCCTGATGAAAAATTGTATTAAAAAACTTTCCTGGGAACCAAAAACGTAATGAATGGTTGAACAGAGTTTCAGGTATGAAATAACATTATATTTCATTTTAATATCAACATTAGGATCACAACACACAATGACATCCAATCAGCGGTTGTTTTGTACTATTTTCATGTTGTGCTATAATTGTATTAGATATTGATTTTTTAATATATCTTGGTCCTTAGGAATCATGTTTCAGTGTGTATAATTTAACTGCAGACAAATTCTGAGAAACTGAAATAATTTCTGTCTCTTGTAAAATGGTGGTATTATTACACAAAACATTTATTATTTAATGTGTTAGATATGTTCTAATTCAAAAGTAAATTGTCACAAATTTCAAGGCTAAATCAATGCACCAGACCTGAATGATGGACAAACAATATTTACCTTAGCATTAAAGCATACTGTTTGAATGAAGTATTAAACAAGTGATGTATAGAAAAGAACTGCAGATGCTGGTTTAAACAAGTGAAATGTTTAAAATGTTACTTCATGATGATCACATGTTTGGGCAACAGAGAAATTTAAAAAAATATATAAACACCGTTCTCTTACCAACACCTGAATCAAATCCTGTCACAAAGAAGCATTTTTGAATTTGTAGCAATTATATCATGTGCCTTCAGCTGATGGTTGCAAATCATTTGTGTGCTGCTGCAGTAATAATAGTGGCTGCTGGAGCAAGTCATGTGGCTGTCACTGCTTGGTGCTTGCATGAAATAATGGGTACAGTCTATACAACAATCTATTACAGCTACCATTCTGCAGTGCGCATTCAATTGAGTTCTTATGCCATGACATTTTTTGTCGGTTTGAAATGTTTTATGGATTGCTGCTTAAGAAACCTAATTCTGCACATGGCTGGCTCTGATCTAAACTCAAATAACAACATCTTCAAAGGGGGGAAATCTTACGGAATTAAACTAATGCTAAGTAATATGTACTTTCTGGGAAGCTGGAATGGCATCTGAAATACATTTTCAGGATTTGCACACCCTATTACATAAAACATACTGCTCAAGGAAACTATTTTCATTTTTTTACACGAACTAACAAGTTAAGTCTCCATCTGAAGATGATGTATGAGGAACATTAGTGCATATTTATATTGTCATTGTATATTGCAACTTCCCTAACAATAACCTATTCTTCTTCCACAGATTTGTTTTCTTTTTAACTTACAAGCAAGATATCTCAATGACTGCCATTTTTTATGCCTAGGAACAGCTTTTAGCAAGAAATCTTTTATGAATGTTACTTTGCAGAAAATCTCAAAAGTAAATATACTGCAAATCTTAGCATTAAATGTGCCATTTGCCCTGGTTTAGATTGACCGATGGTATCCTGAAAAAGGAATCCACTGAAATTGATGAACACTATTTATTTCTCTAAACATCTAGAAATTCTTAAAGGGATATTAGAATTTACTGACAAATAATTTAAAACACATATACACAAGGTCAGAGAGCCATCAGCATGGAAACAAGCCTTTTGAATATTGAGTATACAAATACTGTATATGAATCCCATTTAATTCTCCCACAATTTTCCATAATCGCTTTCAGATTTCTCTGGAACACTGGAGGTTGAGGAAGATCTGATAAAAGTATTTAAAATTATCTATCTATCATATCTATCTACTTTTAAAACTATGTGTGTGTGTGTGTGCGTGGTGTGTGTGTGTGTGTGTGTGTGTGTTTGTGTGTGTCACTTCTCACCCCCTCCCCGAACCCTCTATGACCCCCTCCCCACCCCCTCTCTCCCCCTTTCCATCTCTCTCTCTCCTCACCCCTCTCCCTCCTCCCCTCCCAACCCCTCTCTCCCCCCCCCAATCCCTCTTCACCCCCCTCCCTTCCCCTACCTCTTTCTCCCCTTCCCTTCACCCCCTCTCTGCACCTCTGTACCGCCTCTCTAACATCCCCTCCCCCTCTCCCATCCCCCTACCCCTCTCTCCCTCTACCCCCCCTCCCCCCTCCCCCTCTCCCCTCCCCTCCCCCCTTCCCACTCACTCATTTTAAAATCTAAATGGGATTCACGAGCTGCTGACATCACAATCCCACATGCCGACCAATCCAAGCCGCTTCTCTCTCTCTCTTCATTTGGCAGCCCGGCTCTCATCCACCTCCCCCTCCAACTACGCTCGTGCCGCGCCTCCTGCAGCTGGACTCACCCGCCCATGCTCTGCGCGACGATAACGCCTGCTCCCGCCCGGCTTTCCTCCACTACACCCCGGCCCGGCTCTGTCACGCTGGCGGAAGGCACAGATCGGCTGCTACCCCGCTACTATTTCTAAATCTGAGGAAGGACATTATTGCCATAGAGGGAGTGCAGAGAAGGTTCACCAGACTGATTCCTGGGATGTCAGGACTGTCTTATGAAGAAAGACTGGATAGACTTGGTTTATACTCTCTAGAATATAGGAGATTGAGAGGGGATCTTATAGAAACTTACAAAATTCTTAAGGGGTTGGACAGGCTAGATGCAGGAAGATTGTTCCCGATGTTGGGGAAGTCCAGGACAAGGGTCACAGCTTAAGGATAAGGGGGAAATCCTTTAAGACCGAGATGAGAAAGACTTTTTTCACACAGAGAGTGGTGAGTCTCTGGAACTCTCTGCCACAGAGGGTAGTTGAGGCCAGTTCATTGGCTATATTTAAGAGGGAGTTAGATGTGGCCCTTGTGGCTAAGGGGATCAGGGGGTATGGAGAGAAGGCAGGTACGGGATACTGAGTTGGATGATCAGCCATGATCATATTGAATGGCAGTGCAGGCTCGAAGGGCCGAATGGCCTACTCCTGCACCTAATTTCTATGTGTCTATGTTTTGCCGTCCTCGCTGCCGGCCCGCAGGCTCACTCGGGATCACGCCCACCCGCTCCACCCTCCCCGTACTAGGGGTCTAAAGTGCCGAGGTTGCGAGGCCGACGGCTGCTGGGCCCCTCTCCTCCCTCTCCTCCCTCCCTTCTCCCCCCTTCCCTCTCTCCCCCTCCCCTCTCTCTCCCTCCCCTCTCTCCCCTTCCCCTCTCTCCCCCCCTCTGGCTCTCCCCCCTCTCTCTCGATCAGCCGGCCCTCTGCTGCTTTTGATCATCCGCTTCGCACGCACCAGCAGGGTCGCCCACTCAAAAAAACGCCGCAAATCCGAACCCAAGGTCCAAAAGGCACAAAGCTCCCCTGCCTCCGTGCCTCTCTCTGTGCTTCGGTGTCCCCACACCCGCCCGCACGCCCGCCCGCCCATACCAACCCTCCCCCCCATCTTGGCAGGACAAATCAAAATAGGACGTACATGGTAAATGGTAGGGAATTGAGGAATGCTGTGGAACAGAGGGATCTAGGAATAACTGTGCATAGTTCCCTGAAGGTGGAATCGCATGTAGATAGGGTGGTAAAGAAAGCCTTTGTTGTGCTGGCCTTTATAAATCAGAGCATTGAATATGGGAGTAGGGAAGTAATGTTAAAATTGTACAAGGCATTGGTAAGACCAATTCTGGAGTATGGTGTACAATTTTGGTCCGCCTAGTTATAGGAAGGATGTCAACAAAATAGAGAGAGTACAGAGGAGATTTACTAGAATGTTGCCAGGGTTCCAGCAACTATGTTACAGAGAAAGGTTGAACAAGTTAGGTCTTTATTCTTTGGAGCGCAGAAGGTTAAGGGGTGACTTGATTGAGGTCTTTAAAATGATGAAAGGGATAGACAGAGTTGACGTGGATACGTTTTTCATTATTAAAAGAGACATTTTTAAAATGAGCTTGCAGAAGTGCAAGGATCGATTTAATTATAAAGGGACTTTATGCAAAAAAATTGTTATTCAAACAAATATTTTTATTTGCTTGTTAGCCTCACTCATTTTTTTCGAATCTTCTCATTGCGCGACCATTGTCCTCCTCTAACATTTCCTAAACCCATTCTGAAAAAAGTCATATGAGGCTTCTTTCACAGACTTAACCATGTGCCACCTCCCGCGTTTAACCAGTAGACATTTTCTTCCAAGGGAAGGCAGGGACAACTCAGACTGCATTCCTCCCCTCCCTCTGTCTCCTTCTCCAACCCCTTCTCCACCCCCCTGAGCACCCCTTCGCTCCTCCCATCCATAACCCCCTGCACCCTTTCCCCCCCTCTCCCCCCTCTCCCCCCTCTCCCCCCTGTTGGCACTAGCATATTTCTCTAGAAGCACCTGCCAGTTGGGTTAGTTATGGTTTAAAAGGAGCAAATAAATAATATAATATAATATCATATGAGTTATCGCCGTATTCCCCGCACCATTGGGGGAACAGACCCAGATCTGCACTTGGTCTAGCAGAGGCATAGACAGTCAGAATGTTTCTCCACAGTCGAAATCCTAAAGGACATCATTTTCAGCCATTTACCTTTCCTCTACCCAGTGGGTAGGTGGAGGCAACTAGACAGCGACGTACGTTCCCACCAGTGAGCAGAGATTAGCACTTGCCCATTGCTGTGCGGACATCCTCTTGTTCTGAAAAACCACTGGAATCATGAAGAGTTGCCTTATAGCCAAAATGAACAGTTCTGTGGCTCCCCATTTTAGAAAACAGAAAATCAGACAGCAGTACAGGCAGCAAGATTATGTTTTCATAAGAACTGGGAAAAAATATAATGCCAATTTAAAGATGACCCTAATGTCATATAATTGATTGGCTATTCTACGGAGAAACATGCTGCAAGTAACAGACAGAAGACAATGGCAGACCACGGCCAGATCACTTCTCAAAGAATCTTTCCAGACATGATCAATTGTTTGAACAATGCAATCCCATGCGCATATTCTTATTTTTCCATTCTGTGGCCAAACTCAGTGGATCAGTGGTTGTGGAGCATATTTCCCCTGCACCAGGAGAAGCGTGCGACTTCCCATGCATTCCTATTCCTTCTAAACCCAAGTCGAGCCTCCTCTCTGAAAAACATGGAATCCCCTTCTTAGAATGGCCTCTCAAAGCAGCCATCTTCTTAAAGAATCATTGGTACATTCCAGGTACAATCGGCAATAAGGAGCATGCAATATATCAGAAACATTCAGTGGCTTTCTCTCGGTACCCCATCAGTGCATTTTGACTAGGTGGGGTACCTGGCTCTCTGCTGTTTTTTACTATGCTGCAAATTTGTTTCGGGTATGCACCAGTCACTCAGCTGAGGTAGAAATAAGTTTTTCACAACTGAAGCATGTTCTGTCTGACAGACGGCATAGTTTAACACCGGATAATTTGAAAGAAATGCTAGTAACTATGTGCAACAAGGCAACATTGGTCATTAAATGTAGTAGTATACCTTTAAATTATCATTTTTAACCATATTTTGGTGGTGGAAATACATGCCTTTGTATTCCTTTTTTTTGTCAATAAATGCCTTTTTGCCTGCCTATTTCAGAGTTTTTTAGTGCCTAAACATCCTGGCTCTACTCATTAATATTATTTGACTAAATAAAGCTATTCAATCATTCACAATAAAATGATTTTTTAAAATCCATTGAATTATTTCACGACTTTTAACATCGGAGAGGAGTGGATGGGTGAGGGTGAGAACAGAATGATGCAGAGGAGCCATGGGTGGGAGCTCCATCCAAAATAGCAGGGAGGAACCAGGTTTACTGACGAAATATGAAATTTCAGATGTCCGAGGGAAGGCCTCATCTTGGCAGCAGATGAGGCAGAGACAGGGAAATTGAGAGTAAGTGATGAATTCCTTGAAAGAGGCAGGGTGAATGGACAGGGAGTCAGGGTATCTAACTCCTAGTGGCTTTATAGTAGATGCCAGTTAATAATCTGTCCCCTGTGATGGAAAGCAAGAAATCAACTTCATTACCATTATGCATACTACTCTGTATGGGTTATTCCATTGCTCTGAAAACATTTTTCCATCAGATAACTATAAGAGCTGATATTATGTCTCCTGACAAGTATACAGTATACAATATACATCTCAGTATACAATATAAATCCAGGTTTTAATAGTTAAATTGCTGAATAACAGCACTGGCTCCAATTACTAATGCTCCATTTTGTGAGAAATAGAATGCGCCCATGTTGTAGTCGTGACAATTATTTCAATTCATTCCTGCTTCTAATGACGGGTTCTGCTTATTCTGTTGCCCTGCCTCTCTCATTTGTAACTGTTTGGTATTTGCTATCAATCAAACCTTTGATTGTTCAGTGAACATCTGGTCAACATGGTTCAACAAGAAGTGGGAAGCAAGAGCTCATTTGTTCTGAGACGTCATTTCTGGCAAGCATGTTTCAGGCAACATAGGGGTGTTACAAGTAGTTTTGTCCGTCTCTCAACTCCAGTGACCCAGATTTGATTCTGACATTGAGTGCACCTATCCATGGTGGGTGTCCATGTTCACTTTGTGATTGTGTGGATGGATCTCTTGTGTGGCTGCAATTTCCTCCCACCTCTTGAAGTCGTGTTAGATACCAATTGGCTACCACAAATTATCCCAACTACTGGGATAGATAGGTGGCTTGTGGAAGAATTGGATGGCGTTTTAATGGGCATGGATGGGTAAATAAGGTACTACAATATAAATGAGGACATGGGATTAATGGAATTTTATTCAAAACGGGCATAGAATCAATGGTCTGAATAGCTCCTTATCTGTTGTAAAGAAACCGTGAACTAAATTTTGAGTCGTTATTTTTTTTTGTGGGAACCCTCAGGAATCTTTGATTGAACTCTAAGTTTTGAGACCTGATTGCCTTGCTACTTCGTCAAGTTTCCTGGTTTCATTTTAATCAGCGGAAATTCTACATGGCATGCAGCCACATTTATCCTGCCAGAATCAAAGTGGGTCCAATTTCACTTGCATATATTTGCGTTGCAAACATCGTGAGGCAGTTGTATCAAACATTGGCGCAAGCTCAATATCATTTAACAGGCACGGGGCATTTAAGAAATGGTCTCGCAGGGATTTACTGCAGGCTGAGCGAATGGAAGTGTATCAAAGCCCACAGCTCCAATCAGACGCGAGCAGCGGCGGGACAAGGGGCTCAAGTGTGCAGTGAATGTCGGGAGCTGTAGTCCATGGCTTCCTTGAGTGGACGTGCCGGCCGAGTGTGGGGACCACAGTTCCCAGAAGGTGCCGGGAGGAGGTGGACACAATGTCCAGTCGCCTCCCCCGCTTGCAGCCTCCGCTCGGGTTGGCGACAACGTTTCTCGTCTTGGCGTTTTGCACATGGTAACGTGCGGCCACAATACCCTCAGACTGTTTTGGAAATGGCGCAGGCAATATTTTGCAATACCAGCGTTTAAAACAAAACCCCAAAGAACCTCATGTATTAAAATAGTCTCCTGGACTGCGGTGTTTGTGGGCTCCTCGGTGTGTGCGTTTTCTTTTTCTATCCTGTCTTTTTTTTTTTTGCTGGAGATCCTACTGACTACTGGAGATTGGGGAGCACAGTTGGATCACCGCTCAAGCAGGGAGGCAGCTCTGACACGGGAACTGTGGTGCTCGTTACTTTTATTTTGCCCGAATCATCGAGTTGGAAACATTGTATCGCAGCCTGTGGGTGCTGGATGGCCAGCGGCTGTCCACTCGCACACACGCTCTGCCCCGAGAGGGGGGGTTGACGGAGTAAAGGTAACACTCCGTATTTGACAGTTCAGGAAGTGGTTTGAAATGGGCAATACCGCCACTACATGTAAAAGACTGCCGATGTGTCAGCATTGAATTCTACAAGAAACAGCGGCAGATACATCGAGAATGGCATCAAGTAACTCGAGTTTATCTGGTTCATCAGTTTCGTCAGGTAAGGACAACAAGACCAAATATCTAGCGGTGCCCGTATTAGCTGACGGACTGACTGCATGTTTATAGGCATTGTCTTAGCGCTTGGTGAGTGTGTTGTCTGACGTTTTGTTTAAATATCTAATCCATGGTAACATGGTGTTTACTGGAGTTGGACCGTGTTTTTGTTTCAAAAATGCATCTGCTGCCATGGTGAAATTGCCATTGTTCCTTTCAGATAAATGTACAACAACATCATCTTTATATAAATCACTGGAAGTCGTTGTATTTCTACGTCTTAGCTCCGCAACCTGTAAAATAAAATGCAAGTTATTTTTGCCTGTGGCCAATACCAGGTTAATTTGCAGTGCATCAACACGAAGAATTGTAGTCGTCCTTTGGTTGTAAAGCACAAACCTGCTGTATAATTCTTCAATATCTCTCGAGTTATATTTATACACGTGAATTACCAAATAAAAACATATCCTTTTTATTTCTTATTTTTAAACTCTTATCATTTCCATAATAGACTTTTTTTTTTAAAGAAAAAATGTTCTAACGGTAACGTGATTGATATTGTACTTTAGTACGATGAATGAATAGTTTCTTACCGAGAATTTTGCTTCGTGGCAAGTATTACAGATCATTTAGCAATGGTGACAAAATGCTGAGAGGAGGAAGATCTATTTTTTTTAAGTTTAACAGTGATTAGAATGTTAGAAAATTACATTGAGAGCGTTGTAGCAACAATTCTACAATATGAAAAAAGTAATTCTTAGATATCTTTTGAATGTTAGACTCTCAAGGCTTAATATGCAAGAATAACTGATGCAGAGAGTAGTTGATTTAAATTAAAGTGGCAACATTTGTTCAATGTGAATCATCCTTCTGTTTGCTTGCAGATGGATTTATGGGGGGGAAGATAATGATTAATGGGTGAACAAAGATCATTTATAGTGCCCTCCATAATGTTTGGGACAAACACCTATCATTTATTTATTGGCCTCTGTACTCTACAACTTGTAATATTAAAAAAATCACACGTGGTTAATGTGCACAATATCAGATTTTATTAAAGGGTATTTTTATAAATTTTGGTTTCACCATGTAGAAATTACAGCTGTGTTTATACATAGTCTCCCCCCCCATTTCATTGCACCATAATATTTGGGACACATGGCTTCACAGGCTTTTGTAATTGCTCAGGTGCATTTAAATGCCTCCTTAATTGCGCGTATAACATAGCTCTCAGCACCAAGTCTTTCCCCCAGTCTTTCCATCACCTTTGGAAACGTTATTATTGCTGTTCATAACATGAGGACCAAAGTTGTGTCACTGAAAGTGAAAGAAGCTATTATGAGACTGAGAAACAAGAAAAAAAACTGTTAGCGACATCAGCCAAACCTTAGACTTACCAAAATCAACTATTTGGAACATCATTAAGAAGAAAGAGAGCACTAGTGAGTTTACTAATCACAAAGGGACTGGCAGGCCAAGGAAGACCTCCACAGTTGATGACAGAAGAATTCTCTTTATAATAAAGAAAAATCCCCAAACACTTGTCTGACAGATCAGAAACGCTCATCAATGACCTGTCTGACAACGCAGAAGACTTCATGAACAGAAATACAGAGGCTACACTGCAAGGTGCAAACCATTGATTAGCTACAAAAATAGGATTGGCAGGTTACAGTTTGCCAAGAAGTACTTAAAAGAACAACCACAGTTCTGGAGAAAATGTCTTATGGATAGATGGGATGAAGTTTACCTTGTATCAGATTGATGGTGAGCAAAGTATGGAGGAGAGAAGGAACTGCCCAAGATCGAAAGCATACTACCTCATCTGTGAAACACGGTGGTGGGGGTGTTATGGCCTGGGCATGTATGGCTTCTGACAGTACTGTCTCAATTATCTTCATTGATGATGCAACTACTGATGGTAGTAGCATAATTAATTCTGAAGTGTATAGACACATCCTATCTGCTCAAGTTCAAACAAATGCCTCAAAACTCATTGGCCGGCGATTCATTCTGCAGCAAGACAATGATCCCAAACATACTGTTAAAGCACCAAAGGAGTTTTTCAAAGCTAAAAAATGGTCAATTCTTGCGTGGCCAAGTCATTCACCTGATCTGAACTCAATTGAGCATGCCTTTTATATGCTGAAGAGAAAACTGAAGGAGACTAGCCCCCAAAACAAGAATAAGCTAAAGATGGCTGCAATACATGCCTGGCAGAGCATCACCAGAGAAGGCATCCAGCAACTGATGTCCATGAATCGCAGACTTCAAGCAGTCATTGCATGCAAAGGATATGCAACAAAATACTAAACATGACTACTTTCATTTGCATGACATTGCTGTGTCCCAAATATTATGATGCCATGGAATGGGGGGGACTGTGTATAAACACTGCTGTCATTTCTACATGGTGAAACCAAAATGTATAAAAATGGCCTTTATTAAAATCTGACAATGTGCACTTTGACCACATGTGATTTTTTTTTTTCCTATTACAAATCTTAAATTGTGGAGTACAGAGGAAAATAAATAAATGTCTTTGTCCCAAACATTATGGAGGGCTTTGTATGCTGTCATTCTTATATATTTTTTTTAATGTGGAACAGTTCTGTTTATTTAAATGTAATTGGAGTGGTATGGTGTAAGTGTACTGTACTCTACCTAACCAAGAGCTCTTGGTTAGATAGAGCTCTAAAAGATAGCGAAGTCAAGGGATATGGGGAGAAGGCAGGAACATGGTTGATTGTGCATGATCAGCTATGATCACAGTGAATGACAGTGCTGGCTCAAAGGGCCGAATGGCCTACTCCTATTGTCTATTGAAGGGTCAACCCGAAATGTCACCCATTCCTTCTCTTCAGAGATGCTGCCTGTCCCGCTGATTTACTCCAGCATTTTGTGCCTACCTTCGATTTCAACCAGCATCTGCAGTTCTTTTCTACACATATTACATGGCCTTCCTGATTAGAAAATAACATCAGTAATTTTCTAATAACAATACAAGGACTAAAATGCTTCACGTGTGAAATACACTCATATTCCAGTGGCATTGTTTTATAGCTTTTGATGTCGGCCACTCTGTAATTTGTGACATAAAACTGACCCATATAATATACTTAACTATTTGCTTTTAATCAAAAACAAAATAATACTAGGTGATAATACATCATTTTGTAAAATTTCAGGTGCTGATAAGATATCTTTTCATAAAAACATTATGATACTTTTAAACCTTTCCAATGTATGTCCTAAACATTTTTAATGTTTAACTTCCATGAAAATGTCTGTTACTAATCATTTAAAAACTGGTACCGTGCCATTATAATACAGTGAAGACTGGCATTTGGCTGTGTTAGTGTAGTCAATATTTAGGAATCCATTAAAAATAGTAAATATAAGTACTGCATGGATTTGCATTTATATTGACTAAAGTAATCTGAGCTTATTCATGCATGTTTCTAGTACATCCCTCTAGTTTGGCTCACTATATGTTCATCTCAAAGGTCTACTCTATCTGTGGACCAATGTTGTATCTTTAAAAAGCCATAACATTGCTGTTAAACTTTCAAATGATTAAGATTGGTTATGCAATTTAAAAATGAATGAATAAACCAATTGCAAAACTTTGCTGGCTGACGTCTCAATGAGTCAGTTGGGAGTGTATTTTGGCACTTTGATAGCAGCAATTGCTCATTTAAATGACAGGAGCATTTAGCTTTAATTCTTGAACATTGGTAATTTAAAATGGATTCAGTAAGAAAAAGTTTAAAATCTCTGCATTTGATGGTGGTTACAATGCTCAACAACCAAAAGTAATAGTGTGAAATCCTCTGTAGTGAAGCTTCCCCCATTCACCTGCCTCACAGGGAAGAAAAGAATCAGTCAATGCATACAGACGTTTTTCAACTGTGAGATTAAGTAAATATGTGGGAATTGATTTAATTGGCATTTCCGGAGTATACCTTAATAGAAAGGCAATAGACATTCAGAGATAGAAATAATGAAGGGCAAGGAATTATAGATTTAATTACGTCTGTGAATGGTCTCAAAGTATTATTTCAACAATATTTGATTTTTTAAACTGCCTTTTTTCCAGATATTGCAAGGGTTTATCTGAAATTTTACGTGGTTTTTATTTAAGACTATTTAGAACCGTGATGGATATTAATTTTAGAGGATTAATAGTTTATATTGCATTGGATAGTATGTACAGTTTCAACCAATGATAGAAAGTAATTAGTTTTTAAATAAGTGTTTGATGCATTTCTCCCTATACTTAATGTTTTTCTGAACAAGAAATCCAAGATTGAAGAAGGGTCCCAACCCATAACATCACCTATCCATGTTCTCCAGAGATGCTGGCTGACCAGCTGAGTTACTCCAGCACTTTTTTTGGTAAACCAGCATCTGCAGTTCCTTATATCTAAATCTAAAGGGCCTGTCCCACTTGGGCATCATTTGCGCGTCATGCAGATGGCGTGCGAAGATTTTGTACATCCCAAAACCTTGGGGCGCCGCGCGCGACCGTGCATCACTGGCTACGTCACCACACACCATGCGCGCATCACGTGCCCGGCACGACGCGTAAACTACGCGCAAATGACGCCCAAGTGGGACAGGCCCTTTAGTTTCAGCCAGTTTTTACTCCGAGTCATCCAGCAGAAGCAGTTAGTTACAAATGTGCATCACTGTGTATAAGCTTTTTACGCACTGATACTCTGAAGCAAATATATGAATAATTAGACAAGCCATATTTTGATCATACTTATTTGTAAGGTGCATTTATAATTGATGCCTGACAGAGTAAATTAGAGGAAGGCTTGGGAGATTGTGTAACATTACTGTAAATGGTATCAGAAAATAATTACAACTTGAGGTTTATTCAGCATGACAAAGTGAAACCTCGCCAAGATACCATGACTGAGAACTAATACCTAATATTATGGGAATGTCGACGGAGATAAACTGATCACCTGTCTCTCTTTTGTAAAGCAAACCACTGCAGATGCTGGCATCTGAAATAAAAATAGAACATGTTAGAAATGCTGAGCAGCATCTGTGGAGAGAGGAACTGCTAATCTTTAAAATTAATGAACATTCATCAGAACCTCTGACTAGATCAGGACCTGGGCAGACATCCAGGTTTTGACTGTGCTCATACAAGTGATGGGTATAATCATTTAGAAGAAGAAAAAGCTTGTCTGTTTCCATTCAACTTTAAATCTCACAAACTCATAGAATCCTATCATCCACAGCTGAGGGAAATGTGTTGCGTAGAGGTATGGCAGGGTCCTGTTGTCAAAACGTATAACTCAAAAATTTATATTTTTCAACGGTGTGGTCATGAAGAGTTAAGATATTTTACCATGAGTGAATCAAGCACGCAACCATTCTCAGCCATCAAATTAGTTTACATGGAATCTCCAAAAACCTCTACAGGTGCGCGATAGAAAGCTTTTTATCGTGATGCATTAGAGCGTGTTTTAGGAACAACTCCATCCAAGATGGCAAGAAATTGTAGAGTTATAAGAGGCCCAAACCATCACAAAAACCAATCTCCCTTCCATTGACTCCATCCACACTTCACACTTCCTCAACAAGGCCACCAGTATAATCAAGGATCAGACTTATCCTGGTTACTCCCTCTTCTCCCCTCTCCCATCAGGCAAAAAGGTACAGAAGTGTGAAATCACATTGCTCTAGATTTGGGAACAATGTATTTCCAGTTATTAGCAGTGAACAATCCTTTTATCAGCTAGAGTACAGTTCTGACCTCCCATCAACCTCGTTGGTGACCTTTGAACTATTTTTAATCGGACTTTATTGAACTTCAATATTATATCTTGCACTAAAGGTTGTACACTTTATCCTTTATATGTTCCCTGTGGATAGCTTGATTGTATTCATCTACAGTCTTTTCTTTGACTGGATAGCAAGGAAACAAAAGCTTTTCACTTACATCTGTACATGTGACAATAATAAATAGCGATGTTACAATACTTACCTTCAGCAGCGCTGCAGTTCTGCCACTGGCCGTGTGTGGCTTTGGCGCCTTTGAGGGGGGGAGGGCAGGATTAAAATGCCGTTTTGTACTGCCTATCGGAGGCGGACTTCCTCGGGCCGCTAGCTGCTGAAGAATAATCGATCCGACCCGTTCGTGCTATATTTAAAAAATAATCGCTGGACAATTTAATATTTGGATTAAAATAAAAAGCGACTTTGAACATCCTCAACGCCTACAATGTGATGGATCGCAAGAAGGGGACGAAACAAAGGATAAGATGTTTATTTTATATATAATCTTGCTTCTTGGGGTGGCTTTAATCTAATTTTACATTGCGAAAATGTGATTTGGGCCCCATAAGAACCGGCAGTGTTTTTCCTGTCGATATGGAGTTCAAATTCACCGCAACTGCAACGTTCCAATCGATCGTGTTCCAGAAACAAGATGATTAAAATGCCCATTTTTTTTGGACCATCATGTCATAAGCTGTCCAAATTGTCTATATTTTGTGTTATTCTCTCTCCATGATCATTATTTTAAAACTAAATATTCACAACAGTTTGAGTCGCATGTATTGTGCAAAAAACAATAATTTTGATTTTATTTTGAGAGGATGTTTCTGGATTAATTTATGGGAATTAAACATTAAATTCCTTCCATCTAGCATATAAATTCATGACAGAAATTTAAAGATCATGTACTACATCTTTTGCTTCTCTTCTGACTCAACGAACAATCCTGCTCAGGTCGACGGAACCTACCCCGCCCACTCATACACAATGGCTGACAGATATTATGTCCTGCCTAAAGCTCGAGAAAATCAGGTACTCACTTCAACATTCAAATGGAAGGTTTCAGAAAGCGTGGTTTCAGGAAGCGTGGGGACATTTTATAAATGCATTCCAGACTTTGTAAATGCTTGATCATCAAGTACAGTTTAACAGCTTAACAGTCTACCCACTCACTTATCGTGGATTGTTGTTGTGACGGGTTGATATTTGCATATGCTCACTGGCAGTGACTGGGGAGGGGTTATTTTTGGTATCTTGTTTTTTTTGTATTGTTGTTGTCTTGTTATATGTTGGCATAAGTTGTTGTATGTATTCTTTTCGTACACTCGGTCAGTAACAAATGGACAACTTTGCACTTTGTTATGTCCTGAAAACTAAATAATAAAGATTTTGATTTTTTTTTTTAATCACGTTGTATTGTGTGAATGGGATTAGTTTGTTATTTGGATACTTAGGCTATTTAAAAAAAAAAATAATAATTTTCTTAAGAAATGGAATCTACAGGACATTCTTAATGGGGAAAGTAGTGGGCAGAAAGGCATGTCATGTGTGGTTTAAAGAGCAAAAACTTGCAGTTTACAATGCCAAAATTGAGGAAAAACAAGGTGTACAGAGTTGCTTATTGGTCACAATCTGAGGAGTATGATGATGTTACTGATTATGATATGCCAGTGTACCAGCTAGCAACTGATCTTCTCCATAAAGATTTGATCTATTGCTAGAAATTGTAATTTATTTATCTATCTGTTATGGACTTACAGCATATAATACAATAACATTAAAGTTCTGATCTTGAGAATATCACATTTTTGAATTTTCAAGGCAATCTGGGTATTTATTACTATTTCCGTCACAACGGCCAATTTTGTAATTAGCTACAATTAGGTAATTATACGCTTTAATTTCAGATCATCCAAATAAGATGTTTTATATTTGTTTCAGGATGCTTCAATCTATAATAACTGAACATTTCATTCCGTTCTCTTAATTTTTAAGAAAGTTATGGGCTTTTGATTGTCCTCAATCACAGCTTTTGTGCTAAGTCAATGGAAAAGCAATAGGGAACAAGATGCTAATTTTCGAGTATGAAAATGGCCATAACTTTTTTAATACTGAAGAAATGAAAGTGAATTAGGTGTCAAATTAAACTTTTTATGCTTTATCTGATGGTATAAATTGCAGATTTGATTTTTTAAATCTCAACATTTTGTAACATTGCTATAATAAACTAAATTAATGAAATATTTGTCATTGGGCTGGGCAAGTGACTTTGCAATACTTATTAAAACAAATTAAGGTCAAATGAACCATTCTTTATTTCCTTGATCATCCTCTGCTTTATTATGTCTTTTTCACACACCCTACCATATCTTTAGTCTCCCTCTCCCCGATTCTCAGTCTGATGAAGGGTCTCGACCCAAAACGTCACTTGTTCATTCTCTCCAGAGATGCTGCCTGTTACTGAGTTACTCCAGCGTTTTATGTCTATTCCATCCAGAACACAACTGTTTGATTTGAGAAACAAAGAAATGCAGTGATGAAGTAATTCAGTGAGTCAGACAGCCAGACTCGCACAGTTACTCCAGCACTTTGCGTCGATAACTGCTTGAATTTTGCCCTTTCTATTGGACTTAATATTTGCTTCCTCTGTCACAAATGCTGTGTGCAGACAATATGCAAGGTTTACAGGAACAATGCATCAAATGACAGGGGTTACACTTTGATGGCATTTGTTTATCCTTTGTACCAGTATTGTGCAGTGTATTGCTGAGTATTTTGCAGTGAATAACCTGCCTCCAGACTTTCAAGACCTTTGCACATTTTCATATTTGTTGGTAATCTGACAGAATGCTCACTTGTGTGGAAGAGTGCAGCAATAAGATTCAAGTTGGATAACATCCAATACTAATAAGTTAATTGACTGGTACCCCATCCACCACTTCATGCTTCCTTTTTCCCCATAGTTTTTGCCATCCACAAAATGCATTAGCAGTGTAACAAGCTTGTTTTCCATATCTCCCAATGTCGTTCTTCGTACCAACAACTCATATTGTTCCAGTAATATAAAAACTGTGTCTAACATGTCATTTTATTAAACCTAGGATAAATTAATATGGACACAGCCAGCTAGTATTTAATAATCATGCCTTATCCTCGTGGGATGTTTCTGGTGAGCCACTTTCATTAATTGCTGCAGTCCCTGTGGTAAACGTATTCCAGTGTAAGACTGCACTACCAATGAATTCTCTGTCAAGATGCCCGTTACTTAATTTGAAATTATATAACTAATCCTCATTGTTTTTTTCTATATCCTGGAACATTCTTTCTAAAGGCACACTTTCTCTTTGTCTACCCAATATCTAACTTTTTCAATTTGGAGCTCTGAAGCCGGGCCGCCGCTAGAGCACCGCTGGAACGCCGCTGGAGCACCGGAGCTCTGAAGCCGGGCCGCCACTGGAGCACCGCTGGAGCACCGGAGCTCTGAAGCCGGGCCGCCGCTGGAGCACCGCTGGAACGCCGCTGGAGCACCGGAGCTTTGAAGCCGGGCCCCTGCCGCCGCTGGAACGCTGGAGCTCTGAACGCTCGCCACTGATCCGAGGCCGCCAGCTCCGCCATTAGGCCTCCGCCATTAGGCCTCAGCACAGACGGAGAAGGTGACGGGGGACACGACAAGAAAAGGTCGCATCCCCCCGAAGGGAGAGACTAAAACCTTGTTTCTCCCACCCTCTCCCCCCCCCCCCCACACACAAACACAACGTAATAAACCAAAAAGAAAAAAAAACCAGAGGGACTGCAGGTGAGCCGCAGCTGCCACGCAGCGCCGCCACTTCTGGAGAGCGTATGTATGAAATGACCTCCTGCATCATAATACCAGGGCTGCCAACTCTCACACATTTCGCACAATTCTCACGCTGATCACAGAATTTCTCATGCTCAAAAAAATAATAAAAAACTAAGTCACAAACAATTCAATTTGCCCAAGGCTTCCATGTCTCCTCCACACTCACGAATGAGAATAATTTTCTGTTGGCGGGTTTCCTGTAAAGAACGAGCAATTTGATTGGCTTAAGCCCGTCACACGCTATTAATATGCATAAGCTCGACCTTCCACAGGAACGTGATGAGGATGCTGCTTTACAGCTTGCAACTTAAACGGTTTTGCTTCCATCCCACGAGAAAAGTAAGATGTAAATATATTCCTGACATCACCGGCCACATTACGTGTGGCGATACATAAGGATCATGCTAATTTTTGCGTGCAGTGGAAATGCAATTCATAACCTGGTCTGGGCTCAACTGGGCAGAGTCACTCCAGAATCTGTGTCCTTTTGTATATTAATCAATTCCTTGTTTCTACATTTTGACTTTTTTTTGCAGCAATAACTTCTGGTGGAATTCAGTGAAAGTTTGCTCAGATTGAGAGGGACATTAACCTTGACACATTCAGCGATCAGCTCCAGTGCTTCAAAAGAAACTTGGTCACTAGTCTGGTAATTACATTTTTCAAGATTTACTTTACAGCGCTGGAGGATGTCACATACCATGAGTAAATATTGAGCCAAAGTGTAGCCAGTATTTTTCTCTGTGAGGATGTGGATCAGATGGTATGAATCTTTTTCAGTTTATTAGGAAGAAGTTGTAAAGAAGATACACGGACACCATTGGATCTTTACTACTTTAATAAACATACATTATTGCCCTAGCTGTACGTGGTCTGTCACGATCACTAGAGAGCGAGCTAGGGGTGTGAAGGTTACAATTATACTAACTGGTGGGGGAGTGGTTAGCATGGACATTGTCACTATCAATTAAAGGTGTATACACATATCATCTACATCCTTCCTCTACAAAAACAAACAGTGAGTGACAGGGCGACCACGTCTCATGCGCTAGGGTAAATGCAAACAGTAAGGCACGGGAATACAGAATCACACGTAATCGCCGTAATGGACCAGCAACCAGACCGGGTCCGAACCTTGCCATCACCTCCTTCCCCGACGGGAACAAGCGGGGACGACGCCGGGGCATGGGGGGGGGGGGGGGCTACGGACAGGAGAACCCCTGGGCGACGAGTGCATCGTGGGGGGACGGCGAAGAGGAGGGCGAGGAAGCCGGAGAAAGCGGGACCGCAGCCGGAAAACGGACAGGAGAAGGACGAGGGGGGGACCCCAGAGGAACGGGCAAGGCACTAGGCCGCGAAAGTGGCAGTGGGGGACATACCGAGCTGCCGGGGGAGGGAGAGGCTCGTTCACGAGCCGGAAATGCTGGTGGGACCGGCGGTATACCTTGCTGTCATGGTTGACAAGGTACGAACGAGGGGATCCGGCAGAACTGACGACCACGGCCAGCTTGGAGCGGCAGGGCTGGAGGGCACGAAATTGACGTTTAGGACTATCAGATCGGATGCCTCGTATGGATGTCGGGTTGTGGATGAGAGAGGCGCCTGAGACAGCGTGTCAGCAACAAACATGTCCTTGCCCTTGCGATAAACTAGAGTGAAAGTGAAGCGTTGTAGCTGGAGTATCATGCGCTGGAGCCGGGAGGAGGCCATGTGTATCGGCTTGTTGAGGATGGTGACCAGAGGCTGGTGGTCCGTTTCAATAGTGAAGCAGGTGCCCAGGATATAGTCCTTGAATTTAGAGCAGGCAAAGACAACAGCCAGCAGCTCCTTTTCAATCTGGGCATAACGTTGACAGCGGTCGTCATTGTGCGGGACGCGTAGGACACAGGCAGTTGCACCCCGCCATGGATCTGCAGGCAGGCGGCCCCGAGGCCAAACTTAGATGCTTTTTTTTTTTTTTTTTAAATCTTTAATAAACATACATTATTGCCCTAGCTGTACGTGGTCTGTCACAATCACTAGAGAGCAAGCTAGGGGTGTGAAGGTTACAATTATACTAACTGGTGGGGGAGTGGTTATCATGGACGTCGTCACTATCAATTAAAGGTGTATACACATCATCTACAGAAGTGAAGCAGCGGCAGAACTTATTTGGTGCTGTAAAAGCTGCCTTCAGTAGTTTCAGTAATTGTTGCATTAATACCAGGCTTAAGCAGGATCAGCAGTTCTTGGTTTCTACATGCGGTACATCTTTTGTTCCTGTCTTAACACCAAGGTAAAGTCACCAGTGCAGTTAGACAGAGTGGGTACACAAAAAGCTGGAGAAACTCAGCGGGTGCAGCAGCATCTAAGGAGCGAAGGAGATAGGCGACGTTTCGGGTCGAGACCCTTCTTCAGACTGGTCAGGGATCAGGGAAACGAGAGATATAGACGGTGATGTGGAGAGATAAGGAACAATGAGTGAAAGATATGCAAAAAAGTATCGGTGATAAAGGGAACAAGCCATTGTAAGCTGTTTGTGGTGTGAAAATGAGAAGCTGGTGCGACTGGGGTGGGGGAGGGAGATAGAGATAGAGGGAATGCCAGGGCCCGAGGGCTGAGGGAGAGGTGGGAAGGGGAGGAGACAGCAAGGGTTAACAGAATTGAGAAAATTCAATATTCAAGCCCAAAGGATGCAGACTCCCCAAGCGGAATATGAGGTGCTGTTCCTCCAGCTTGCGGTGTTGCTCACTCTGGCCGTGGAGGAGGCCCAGGACCGAGAGGTCGGATGTGGTAGTGCTGCCTGGCCCGCTAAGTTACTCCAGACATTTGTTCCCTCTTGTGGATACCTTCTCTTTGTTCTTCTTTCTTTTTGGTCAACAAGTTTGTATGTCATAGAGTTTTACAGTGGAAACGGGCCCTTCAGCCCAACTTGCTCTCACCGGCCAACATGTCCCATCTACACCAGTTCCACCTGCCTGCATTTGGCCCATATTCCTCTAAACCTGAACCTATTTCACTGTTTCTCATGTGCTGTCCCTGTTGAACAGAGCCTGGCTCTACTGTGGAATGTAATTTAGTCTAACCTTATTCATACCTAATCCAATTTAAAGCATAAATGTTGCATTTAAGTGCAAGTTAAAAGACTTGCTACAGTATGCACCAGATTGCACAATTTAAAGCTGAAAAAAGCAAATGCTCCCTACCGTGGGATACATCCCCCTCCCACACCATCCCCCACCTCTCAGATGCTGCACTCCCTCGCAATTTCTCACTCTCACCCAAAGTTGGTAGCCCTGATAATATGTAGTAAAAAAAAGCCACATGAATCACGGTAATGGATCAGAACATAATGCAGCTTTATAGGGCATTGGTTCAATCACATTTGGAATATTGCATGCAGTTCTGGTCACCCCATTACAGGAAGGATGTGGAGGCCTTGAAAAGGATGCAGAGGGGTTTTACCTGAATGATGGCTGGATTGGGGGGTATAAATTACAGGGGGAGCATGGGAAGACTTGGATTGTTTTCTCTGGAATGCTGGAAGCTGTGGGTAGATTTTGTCGAAATATATAAAATTACTAGACTAAATGGGACCCGTTGGGTCCCATGTTCATACGGGAGGCTGGTCCCCCAATACAATATTCCACCTCTCCACCAATTCCAATTTTGGGGGGGAGGGGGGTGGCTTTCTGGAGTGCTAGTATTGATGTTGTGGGCTGAAGGGACTGGTTTCCAGAGGGCTAGTATGGGCATTGTGGGCCGAATGAATTATTGGGCTGGCGGCTCAGTCACTCAAGCCTGGTGTGCTGGCAGCTCACTCACGGTTGGTGGGCTGACAGTTGAGTCACGGCTATTCCTTGAAATTTAATTTCAAGCAGGGTGCAAGGCCACCAAATTCAAGTGCAGTTTCCTCCCACTTCAAGCAGGGTGCAAGGCCACCTAATTCAAATGTAGTTTTATACCACTTCATGCAGGGTGCAAGGCCACCAAATTCAAATGCAGTTTCATACCATTTGAAGCAGGGTAAAACCACCATAAAACCACCATAAAAACGCACTCACAGTTCAGTAAACATTCAGTGTGTTCAGTTGATTCACAGCTCAGACTGAGAGTCAGCAGCTCTCCTTCCCCATCTTGCAGAGACTGAGCCACGTCCACACTTCTGGGGTTTATAGTTCCTCCCCTCCCACCGGAAGGGGTGTGGCCTTAATGGCGTGATTGACAGGAGAGAAAATCTCAACATTTTTAAAACATTAACAATATCATTTTTCATCAATGTGAAAAATCCTCTGGCCCTGATGAGCGGAGGGGGGTTCTGAGTAAGATGGCCAAAAATCACAGCCGTAAGTGGTAGCGTTTTTTCTAAAATCAATATACAGCGAAAACAGGAAGTGGTCAAGATTAGACTTTTAATTATATAGATGAGAGATATAGATTGGGTAGACAGTCAAAACCTTTTACCCCAGTGGAAAAATCAAATGGGAGAGAGCACAGGTATAAAGTGCGCAGGTCAAAGTTTAAAGGAAGAGTTCAGGGCAATATTTTTACACGGGTGGTAATGAGTGCACAGAATATGCTGCCAGGGTTAGTGGTTGAGTCAGATACAATAGTGGTGTTTAAGAGGATTTTGAAAAAGTATCTGGATATGCAGGGAATGGAAGAATATTGATTATGAACGGTTTGAAAAGAGATGATCTTGGCAACATTTTCAGAACCGTCTTTGTGTGATGAAAGGCCTCTTCTTGTGCCGTACTGTTTAATGTTGTATGGAATGGCCAGCATTTCTCAGTTTTGGGTCTCCCTGTGGATGTTGCATTCTGCTGGCAGATTCCCAGATGCTTTGTCTCGGAGAATTCCCTAGACCTGGTGCAGGATCTGTGGGACCATTCATTCCAATAAGGATTATAAGGCTACAGGAAACAATCGTTTATTTGAGTGCTTTCTTGGTTATTTTCAAATTCTTCATGTATTTCTGCAAATACTAGAAAATCCTTGCCAGCCGTGCAGGTCTATCAAATGCCTCGGTGATTTTTGTGTGTGCTGCTCGTTCTGACTTGTCCACATTACCTGACATTTCCTCCCCCATTTCTCAACCTTTTGGACCTGCTGCTTGCCTTGAGATCATTTAAGACAGCGTGATCTGCCATGGAGATAGAGACGTGTGCTTAGACAATAATGGTGGACGGATGGACGGGGTAGTGGCGGCGGGGTAGAAATTACATTAGTTGAATCCCACTAGGGTAATCCAGGTCTAAAATGCTGCTATTAAGGCCCAATAAAGCTAAAATGATTATTCATAATTTTATTGTTTGGAGTCGTGACAGTCTAAAATTAAATGCTAAGCAAAAGACACACATGGTGATGTAAATGGTTTTGCTTATGCAGAACATAGCTCCTGGTTGCTCCGGTGAAATCAAATACAATTATAAATTTGATGGGTGTCTTGAGCCCAGGAGAACAAATGAAGCTGCAGGCAAAGAGAGAAAGTCCACCGTGGGCTCAAAGGAATATGAAATACAACATATATATATCAAAATGTTTAAAGAGTACAGAAGTAATTAATACTTGTTTGAAATTCTGTAAAATATATACACAGCATGCGTTCAGCATACTTGGAAATATAAGCAAAGGCTGAGACTGCTTTGGGAGAGAGAACATAAACTCGTGTACACTGTAATTGCTTTCCCTCTGGGGACCTGTCTTCAGTGAGTTGGTGTGAGTATGTTTATGTCAGTAGGAAAAGCAAAATGCCATATTTTTTTGATGCAGACAGGTTTGATAAGGTATTTTACGGATTTAATGTGCGGTTCATTATGTGCGGAATTGTTAATTATAGTGATAGTCAACTAATGACCACAACAAAAGGAAAATGTATTTGAACTTATTAGCGTGCCTGTTGAACAGAGCTTTAAAAAAGTTTATTTGGGAAATTTGACACAGAAAATATACACCACCAAAATATTAAGTTCAGTAGACTAGCTCTATCAGTAGATTATCTGTTCAGTTATCTTATTTGGATATGAAGGCTGAGGTTAGTTGTGACATCAGATCAGTTAGATAATGAAGACAGACCCAAGCTTTGACCTTTGAATGAAGGAACATGTTCCTCAGTTTCCCAAGAGAGTCATGATTTCATGATCTATTTCATGCTCTACTTGTACATCTGCATTTGATAATGTTGTAAATTTATTTTAAGAGTGAGCAAAAAGTCATCTTTTTGGATGTGCTTAGGGCCAACCTGTAACACTACAAGTACTTAAAAAAAAAAAAATAATTGCATCTTGCAGCATTTACAGATAATTGTGACTGTTTGGATTTTTTTCTAATTTATTTCCTAAATTATTTTACTTGCAGGAGTAGAAATCTAGAACAACCTTCAAAAAGCTGTAGAAGCCAAGAGGGTTAGACTTTCAAAACCGTCGTTTTTTATTTTTTTTGTTGGATATGGATGGGTATTGCAGGCATTTAGGTTTGAGCAGTTGATTACTGATTCTACATTCGTCAAGATGCTGCAATCTGTTGCTTTGGAGAGACGATGCTGTTTTTTGGTCAGTGGGTGGGATTGTTATGCTTTTTGGTGATGTCTCAAATTAATTGAAAGCATAGTTGATGATCTGAGGTCATTTTGACTTCATTAGCACACGAGTAAATTCCTCATCCATTGATGCTGTGGTACAAGTGTTTGTGTGAAAATCAGCATAATAAAAACTGAAATCCTTTGTCAGATATTAGAGTGGAAATAATGTTTGTATATGATATATTCAATGGTTTCAATATATATTCATGTTGCACTTTGGTTCATTGCTGTAATCAAGGTGCACAATTGACTAAGTTCATAGAAACATAGAAAATAGGCGCAGGAGTAGGCCATTCGGCCCTTCGAGCCTGCACCGCCATTCAATATGATCATGGCTGATCATCCAACTCAGTATCCCGTACCTGCCTTCTCTCCATACCCCCTGATCCCTTCAGCCACAAGGACCACATCCAACTCCCTCTTAAATATGGCCAACGAACTGGCCTCAACTACCTTCTGTGGCAGAGAATTCCACAGATTCACCACTCTCTGTGTGAAAAACGATTTTCTCATCTCGGTCCTAAAAGACTTCCCCCTTATCCTTAAACTGTGACCCCTTGTCCTGGACTTCCCCAACATCGGGAACAATCTTCCTGCATCTAGCCTGTCCAACCCCTTAAGAATTTTGTAAGTTACTGTCACTGTCACTGAAACAAGTGAATCTGTTTTGTTGTGTGGGATTAGATGGCAATCGACTGGTGAAGGTCAGAGATCCTGGATATGAATGGGAGGCAATGTAGTTGTACATTATCAGCAAAATGGTTATTTGGATAGTTTTGTTCATCACCACATTGTTATCACCATATTGTTGCATTGTCAATGGATTTTAATCATTCTGAGATATAAGCACAAAATCTGGTTTTGGTCCTCTGACTGTACATCTCCAGAGTTACAATTAAGGGCACTGAAGCTAAAGAATCAATGTATTCTCATTTTTATATTGACATCCTCAAAATGCACCTTTATTTCCCTCTGGTTCAATGATAATCATTTTGGTAGGTGCAGTGTGGAATTGACTCGGTCACAAATAAATATAGGATTTGTACAATGGCTTCAAGCTTAATAAATCTGTACCTGAGACAGTTTGTTTGGGACTGTTGCATTCTGCCAATGACGGAGGTTTGCTCAATAAATGTTGGATCAGGCTCCATTTTCAATTCATTCCTCATCTGCATCATTAGTTTTCTGATCCATTGTGGGTTTTATTTATGTTATTGAGAAAATCTTGTTGCAAAAAAGCAATTTTAAGTTTTATGGAGATGTATGTTGTACACTTGGAATTGAGATTCTGCACTGAGTAAAAATGCAGTGCCGTTGTGATAAATGAATTGGCTTTGCTGAAAGGTGGCAGTGACATTAAAATAAAAAGGAATAACTCGCATATTAATTGTATCTTCATGACTCAATATTATAATTGCAAAGTTTTCTCATCGTCTCTAGAGCTGGTATAAGGGAATTAGGAAAATCAGTTGCATGTGTCATCAGTTCTTTAGAATTCAAGAAAAAATGGTGAGCGTAGAGTATTGCTGTTGCACAGACGGTTTTCTTAGCAACTATGCTGCTGCCATTACCATTCCATTTAAACTTGCAATGTATCTCTGTTTGGGTGAAAGCATTTTATTTGCTCCCGGAAGCATTGGTACTATGTGCATGTAATTTAAATGAAGTACAGGTTGAAAACATTTTTTCTCTCTCTCTTCCCTGGCACTTTTCCAGACCAACAGTGGTCATGTGTAATGAAACTATAACACACACCTGGCCCACTAATGACACCCCTCTTGTGTCTCTAAAGCACCATGGAGTGCCACAAACTTAAATAAAACAAATATAATGGAATGACCTGCTGACCCATCCCCGGCCCCCAGAGGAAATCAACGTGGTCACAGGCAGAACTAAAGTCATAGATTTGAGGTGACGGGGAGATGCATGAGGCATGATTTTTATACAGAGAGAGAGATAGGTCTCCTGGAAGGCACTGCTAGGAAAGGTGGTGTGACCAGACAAGGAATAGAAAACCGACTGCTGGAGGAACTGACGGAGAGCAGCATCTGTAACCTCATCTACTGTATCCATCGTTCGAGGTGTGAACTCTTAAACATTGGCGAGACCAAACGTAGACTGGAAGGTCGTTTTGCTGATCACCTTCGCTCAGTCCGCCTGGACCTTCCTGATCTCTCGGTTGCCAAGCATTTTAATTACCCTTCCCATTACCACATTGACCTTTCTGTCCGAGGCCACCTCCATCAGAGTGAGGCTAATCGCAAATTGGAGTAACAGCATCTCATATTTCGCTTGGGCTGCTTACAACCCAGTGGTATGAATATTGATTTCTCTAACTTCAAGTAACCCTGGCATTCACTCTCTCCATCCCTCCCCCACCCAAGTCACGCCACCTTGTTTTTACCCAACAAAACAGCTAATAATGGGCGGTTTCCTTTATCATCTTTTTTTGCATATCTTTCATTCATTGTTCTTAATCTCACCACACCACCATCTATCTCGTTTCCCTTTCCCATGAATTTCAGTCTGAAGAAGCATCTCGACCCAAAATGTCACCCATTCCTTCTCTCCAGAGATGCTGCATGTCCTGCTGAGTTACTCCAGCTTTTTGTGTCTATCTAGGGATATGGTGTTGGGACTGAAAAGCTGTAGCTCTAAGAAAAGATTGGAGATGCTAGGATTGCTTTCTTTGGAATGGAGAAGGCTGAGGGGTGACAATTGTAGTGTACATGTGTTTTTCAGGTGCCTTGGATAGATTTTTGTCACTTACTCTATTTGCCTGTTTTGACTTTATTTAAGTCGGAACTGGAGGACATGGATTTAGGATGATCTGTAAAAGGATTAGATCAAGAACATCCTGTGCGAAGGTGCAGAATGACATTTTAGCCCAGAATGCTTTATTACACACATTTGTTCAAAAAAATTGTATGTTGTGGGATATAATCAGTGTTATAAGCAAACCAATTGATAAGGCATTTAAAAATAAGTCTAAGCATGGAATGCCCCAGCATAGCTGGCACAACACTGTTTATTATCCATTTCAAGTAGCCCGAGAAGTTGGTGGTGAATTACCTCGAGATCATTGTCATTTGCAGGATAAATGTACTCCCAATTGCTCTTAGGTAAAATTCCCAGGATTTTAACCCAGCAGCAATTAAACAATGCTAATGTATTTCCACATCACCATGGTGTGTGCCTTGCAGTGAAACCTGGAGCTGGCGATGTTTTAATTTACCTGCAGTCGTGGTCCTTCCATATGGTGGAAGTTTGATTTTTGTGAAGTGCTATCAAAGAATCCTTGGCAAGTTGCTGCTCTCTAACTTGTGAAGTAACAACCATGAATACAAGTATAAGATTAATGACTTTATGACGTAGAAATTGGAAAAGTTTGTCATCTGATACAGATGTTTAAAAAAAAAACTAAGTAAATTAGAATGGTAAAAACATTAAGAGCAGCATCATTGTTGTAATAAATTATGACCTGTCAACATTATCCCAGCAAAGGAGTGCTGAATGGGGAAAAAACATTCTCATGAGAAATAAATGTCAGTAACAGTTGCCCTTGACCATTCTGCAGAAACTTAACACTGTACATTTACAGAGCATCCAATCCCACGAACAGCCATTTGCTTTAATACCACGAATGATGCATAGCGCTTGACACTACAATTTATGATCTTGCACAATTTTGTTTTGTGCTGTTGCATTTATTATTGTAACTCTGTATACCGTGTACATTTATTATTGTATTTAAAATTACTATTTTATTGTCAACTCCATGAACTTTGTGATAACATGGAATTTCATTGCACCCTTGTGTGTGTGTGTGTGTTGTGTGTATAACATTAAACTAATCTGAATTTGAATAACGTCTAGAGTAAGGAAACAAAAGCAAACTGGTAGTTTAATAAATGTTTATTGTTGTAACTTTTGTAATAAACTAATGCTGTTTTTCAATTCTTCTGGTCTTAAATGATATAAGATGTCTACAACAACCATTCATTTGCAACAATCACTTCTACTTATGAAATTGCTTTGCAAATGATTTGTATTATTTACTCTACATCTCTTCCATTTACCATTGATGTGACGGCACTTTAAATAAAGCTAATCACAAATGCTTGTAATTTGGATCCTGTTTTACATTGACATCTAAACTAATTTTGTACATGTAATAGATAGAAAAGAAGTTTCAACTTTAGTGTGCTGTTCATCTGAAGTTACATCAGAATGATTTATGAATGGAGGAGTATCATCAACAGAAGTTAAAGTAATCAAGGGAGAGGGAGTTTGGATAATGTAACTGGCACAATGGGTATCAAGAGGTTGGTGAAGGATAGTTGTAGTAAAGCCAACTGATTTAAGGTGCAAGTCAGGGCCTGAAAGAATTTAAGTGGAAGGAGGGGTGATGAGCTGTATTTTAGATTGCTAAAAGTGCAGGATTTATTTTGGATATATACTGATTAAAAATAGTTCCAATACATTAAAACATGGCCATGGGGTGATTTTAAAATGAAAGAATCTTAAAATTAATGCAGAAAGAATGAGCAATTGTGGACCTCAACAAAGTTAATGGATCAATAACATAAAAGACTTTGCAGGGAAGGGGTTTGGGCTCCCTGAACTCTCACACAATGTATCTTATGTGGTATGGTTGGCACTTTTTCAACACTGGCAAAACTTTGAATCATAAAATGCAAACATAATCACTGATAATGGTCATCATTTTTTTTCAAATGTCCAAAGAGTCTTTGGATAATGCAGGGCAGTCGTTTAGTTATGTCAAATTGCGTTGAAGCCCTACCTCCCATTTTTTCTTTGTGCACTTCCATAAACCCTCGTTATTACAGACCTCTTTATGACGGAACTTGGTAAAAGCAGATGGAACTTCCCCACAGCAATCAGATACCACTGTCTCTTTAAGAATACAGGCTGCTAGTTGCACTGAGAGAGGTCATTGAAATTGACAAGTAATTGAAATTGACAATTAATTGTTTCCATTGATACTTCACTCCATTAAACAGTATAACAAATAGCTTTTATGTATTTTTAGCTTGCTGTAACCAAAATTAATTTTTAACTGTTAAAAATAACTTTGCATCTCAGCAGGTTAGTTTGTTTTTGTTTAGTTTAGATGCAGCGCAGAAACAGGCCCTTCGGCCCACCGGGTCCGCACCGACCTGTGATCCCCGCACATTAACACTACCCTACACACACTAGGGACAATTTTACACACACAAGGCCAATTAACCTACATACTTGTACATCTTTGGAGTGTGGGAGGGAATCGAGGATCTCGGAGAAAACCCATGCGATCACGAGGAGAATGTACAAACTCCGTACAGACAGCACCCGTAGTCAGGATCAAACCCAGATCTCCTTTAGGTAGGTTAGTGTCTTTGGAAGGAGAAACACAGTTGACTTTTAAGTTCGATGTCCTTTCACCCCGAATGCCAGGCAAGCAGTTGGTCGTGCAAATCTCACAGAGCGGGACAAGGTTTCCTCGCCCTACCACACTGCCACCCCAATGACTATCTGCCGCCATCGCCAGCCTACACAGTTTCCTTGGCCACTTGCACGCCGTGCCTCCCACTGCTGACCCTCGCCTGCACTCTAGTTGTCCGCAGACCATGGCCAATTACTCTGCCAATCCTCGCCTCTTCCCCCATCTGTCATCTGGATTCCCGGCCCAGTTCCAGACTGAATGTCTGAAGAAGGGTATCTGAAGGGATCTGAAACGTCACTTATCCATGTTCCCCAGAGATGCTGCCTGACCTGCTGAGTTACTCCAGCACTCCAAAGGTGTCACCTTTTTTTTGTATTAACCAGCATCTGCAGTTTTTTGGTTCTATTACTTGTGCAATGATACTCTATTACCTGGTAATCACTTGCCCGGTTATAGCTGACAATTGGCAACAATGGACACCACTCTACACCCCCCCCCCCCCCCCCCCAAATATGATCCATTATAGCAAGGGTTTACCATATTGTGAATTAAATATTCACTTGGAAAGATGTGTGGTGAAACATTAGGCAATGTTAACAAGCAGAGATGAAAGGAGGAGCTATTGCGAGCGGGCAAGATAATCTCTGACCCCTCTCACCCTGGCCACAAGCTCTTTGAATCACTTCCCTCTGGAAGGCGACTCCGGACTGTCAATGCTGCCACAGCCAGACATAAAAACAGTTTTTATCCACGAGTAGTTGCTCTACTCAACAGCCAAAAATCTGTAGCCTCCCTTTGATCTGGTATTTTGTTGGTTCACATGCTTGATCAATGGTGTTTCATCATTAATATTTTATTATTATTGTTTAGTGTTTTCTGAGTAATTCGTAACTGTCACTATGTCATTTTGTTACTTGTGGGTGGAGCACCAAGGCAAATTCCTTGTATGTGAATACTTATTCAATAAACTTACTTATTGAGTAAAATGTGAAGTGATAGAGACACAACAGAGGTGATGTGTTTAATTGGTTGGGCAAAAATATATTTCAATGAAGGCTGTTATTCTTACACTGGTCATGACATACAGTTTGGCACATACCCTAGTTGCTCTGATTCATGCCAACTGAACAAGGTGTCATGTGTATGTAAATAGAAACTACGTGTAATACCCATGTCATTTCTGAAGTTTGCAGAAAGCCACAGCAGCTTGTAGGTCAGACTGCTAAAGTGTGACTGCATGTCATGGGCTAGTTATAGCAGTTTCCGATGAAGCACATTGCACATCATTCAACCACTGACAGCTGTTGGAGACTTTAAGAGAAAATTGGGCTTTCCTCTCAGTAAGACGTGGAAGCAGTTTTGTTTCTGTAATTTTGCTAACTTGTACTGATAGTTCAAACTCTTGGTTTTGTTTAGGTTTGGCTTGGTTTATTATTAATGTCACATTTACTGAGATGGAGGGGGTAAAAAAAAAAAGTGATTTTGCGTAGTCTCCTGGCACATTATGCCATTCATTAGTATATTATGTAGTGCAAAAGGGTAAATAAATGGTGCAGAAATTGGTTGCGAATTTGGGTGAGAATGCAATTGGCATTGTTCCCAATGGGTGGCATAGTGTATTGTGATGAAGGGAAAGTGGGGCAGGGAGTGGCAGATAGCATGTTGCATTTTTGGTGAGTTAAACCAGGGTATGCTTCTGGAGAATTTTGGCTTTGGAGGATTGTAGAACAAAGAGACTGAGGGGTACAAGTACTTAGTTTTTGAACGTGATGATGCAGGTAGATGGGGTGGTGCAGAAGGTGCTTCACAAGCTTGCCTTCATTGGTCAGGGCATGGAGCACAGGAACTGTACAATATGATGTTGAGGTCACATGGAGTACAGCTATATGAAGGATGTCACAAAGCTGGAACATGTGCAGAAATAAATCCCAAGGAAGATACTGGAACTGGATGACTTGAGTTATAAGAAGCGATTGGGCAGGCAGTTTTTCCTCCCTGAAATGTCGAAGGCAGACAGATGAGTGTATGAGGTACATAACCTATTTCAATGCTGTATAATTCTGATTCTCGTAAGCCTATTGATCAAACTTTTGATTGTGTGGTGGGTGTTAATTTGCCATCTCACTGTCATATATTTTGCTGTTCTTTATTTAGGCAGGGATTACTTCATATGAGATATGGGTATCAGATAACACTAGTTGTTGTAGTCTCAAGTTTGATTGAGACAGATCAGGTGATAAGGTGAGCATGACTACTGATTCTATCAAGATATTTTAAAGTGAAAGGATGTGAAAACACATTGACTGGTTTCTCTTTCCACACATTTTGCATCAACTGAGTTCCAGCATTTCTCTTTTTAACTATTCACGTTAGTTGATGTGTAGTCGGTGTTGCAATGTCAACTTTGCTTCATCAATCCTTTCAAATGGAGCTAAATAAGACTCTAGCATGTCTTCTGTACGTTAGCATAAATGAGTGGGAGACAATGAGAGAGCTGTTTACCTGAAGTAGGAGAATTCATTCAGTCTCTGTTCGTTGCAGATAGGTGGAAATGTCTGGCTCAAGATGATCATCCATCTTATGTTGGGCTTCACTGTAGTGGTGGAGGAGACTACAGACAGATGGTTTGGAAAATGTGTGGAATGAGAATTTAACTGGCATACAACAGAAAACAGGATTTATCCAGGCGACTAAGTATATAGATGAAGGCAGTATAGTTGCTGTAATCCACAGGTTAGCAAATTTGCAGATGATACAAAAGCAGGTGGTTTTGCAGATAGTGAAGATGGTTGTGAAAAATTGCAGCTGGATCTTGATTGATTGTCCAGGTGGGCTCAGGAAAGGTTGATGGAGTTTAATACAGAGTAATGTGCAGTGTTGCATGTTGGGAAGACTAACATGGACAGGACCTACACAGTGAATGGTAGGGCTCTGGGAGTGTTGTAGAGCAGAGGGATCTAGGAGTACAGGTGCATGGTTCCTTGAAGGTGGAGTCACAGGTAGATAGGGTTGTCAAAAATTCACTTGCGACATAGGCCTTCATAAGTCATTGTATTGAGTATTGAAGTTGGGAGGTCATATTGCAGCTGTATTAGATGTTGGTGAGGCTGCATTTAGGGTATTGTGTTCAGTTCTGGGTATCATGAGAGGAAAGATGTTGTCAAGCTCTAAATGGTACAGAGAAGATTTACAGGGATGTTGCCAGGGCTAAAGTGTGTGAGCTATAGGGAGAGGTTGAGTAGGCTGGGACTACTCAAATAGGCTTGGAGCGCAGATGGATGAGGGGGTGATCCTATTGAGGTGTATAAAATCATGAGACGAATAGATCGGGTAGATGCACGGAGTCGCCTGCCCAGAGTAGGTGAATTGAGGACCAGACAACATGGGTTTAAGGTGAAGGAGAAAAGGTTTAATAGGAATCTGAGGGGTAACTTATTCACACAAAGGGTTGCGGGTGTATGGAACAAGCTGACAGAGGACCAAGTTGAGGCAGGGACTATCCCAACATTTAAGAAACAGTTAGATGGGTCCATGAATAGGACAGGTTTGGAGGGATATGGACCAAACGGTTGGGACTAGTGTTGCTGGGCCACGTTGGCCGGCAAGGTCAAGTTGGGCTGAAGGGCCTGTTTCTGCCCAGTATCACTCTATGACTATGACCTGGATTTCATGTCCTTTGAGATCCCATATGGGGGACTAAACCAAAAAGGAAGACCCCTTGGGATCCAATCTGTCTATTTGATGGAAGGTGAAGTTTGAGAAATTTATTTTTGTGAGTAATTGCCTGTGACCAATGGTGTATACAGGGATTGGTGCACCTTACCCCTTGCTATGAACCTCGTATATTCAAGATTTGGATGTGAACACAGAATTATGATCAGTTAGTTAGTTGATGAGTTAGTAAACTGCAGAGCAATGGCCGATAGAATTTTAATGTTGAAAGAACTGCAGTGATTCAATTTTGAAGAACTAGTAAGAACTGGGATCTATACAGTGAATGCTAGGTTCTAAGGTAGTACTGAGTAACAGCAGGACCTTGGTGTTCATGCTTATGAATCGCTGAAGGCAGCAGCGCAGATAGATACAATGGTTAAGAAGACGTACCTAACACTAGCCTTCATTAGCCAGGACTGTGTTGGTAGGTCAGGGAGGTGATGGTACACCAATATAAAACATTAGTTGACCACAGCTGGAGTACTAATCCATTCTGTTTGTCACACTATGGGGAAAAATCTGATTGCATTGGAAAGTGTGAAAAGGAGAGTCATCTGGGTATTGTGTAGGAAGGAACTGCAGATGCTGGTTTAAACCAAAGACATAAAAAACTGAGGTAACTCAGCGAGACAGGCAGCATCACTGGAGAGAAGGAATGGGTGATGTTTCAGGTCAAGGCCCTTCTTCAGACTCAATCTGGGTATTGCCTGAGATGAAGCATTTCAGTTTTGAGAGGAAACTGGATAAGCTGGGTTTGTTTTCCTTGGAGTGGAGAAAGCTGAGAGATACCTCACTGAGGCACACTAAATTACAGAGGGCATAGTGAGAAAAATGGCTGTATAGCATTGATGCCTTTAACAAGAGGACATCAGTTTTCAGTAAGGGGAAGGACATTTTGAGAGGGTTTATACAAGGGTTTAAGTGACCCAGAGTGTGCTTGAAATCTTCCACTGCCTTATGATGCGGCGGAGGCAGGTACTCGCACAAAATTTAAGTGTTCACTTGGAAACATGACATGGTACTTAATGGCTGGCGCAGATACTGTAGCCATGTTTCTGTGCTGTAGGATTTTCTGACTAAGCTGACATGCCAAAATATACATTTGTAATATTAGGAGAATAGTAAAATAGCATTTTGCAATAAAGTGTATATTTAAAAAATAGGCTGCTGCAGCAGCTACAGCAAGTTTCAACTGAATTGTTTTTATATATTTAAACCCCTGCTGTCTTGAGGGAACTGACAATTGCTCTGTCATGCATATCTTACTGTGATGAGCAATCACATATGGCAATAGTTGACATATTAAATCCAAGTGAATTTTTTTTCAAAGGAGCCTGGCAACCATTAATGCCTGGGGAGATAAAAATAAAAAACCATCTTGTTTTACTTGGGTTCGCTGCTCTATAACAGCACACATTTGTTTCCGAATCTCTTCTGTTCTAAATCACCAAAATTGATGCGTTATTCTACAAAACCTTGATTCACAGCAAGATTGCAGTGCCAATATGCAGTGCATCCTTGCATAAACCAATTACACTGAATAAATGTTCTGATTGTGTGCTGCAGATACTTCTCAAATACATTTATTCATGTCGACTATAGAGAGTGCAAAATTCCACTATGAAGCTCCCATTGTTTGGATAGATGTCAAACTTGGTTTCAATATGTTGATTTATTATCAAACTGGAAACGCTTGGATTATGGGAGTTAAAATTTCTTGCCAGACAAATTCAAGATATACTGATTTGGTGGCAGCTCTGCTAAATTGTATCTAAGTGATGAAGTGGATTTGGTTAGAGGGAGGACCATCCTGATTTCCACTGCCCCCACCATTCTCCCAACCTTCTACTATTTTCAACTGCAGAGCGTGGTGTATTTAGATGAAGGATTATTTCTGTTCTACAAGGCTTCAGCTCCCAATCTTGGACACTATCATTACCGGGAAATAGTGTCATTATCATTAAAGGGAGAACACAAAGGGCTCTGAAATGCAGAGCTGTAGAACATGCCCAGCAGGTTAGGTGATGTCAAAGGAGAGAGGGAAAATCTGGTTCGGTTTTACAGTATGCAGCAGAACTGGCCAGGTCTGGTAAAGAGAGAGTTACCTGAAAGTTCTAGAATTTGCTTTTGAGTCCAGAAGGCTGCGACAACAACAAATGGAATAGGTGTTGTTCCTCAAACTTGTGTTGAGCTAGAACCCACATATGTATCAGAACGGGGGTGAGATGGAGAATGAAACTGGCAAGCAAGAGGAAGCACGGGGTTTCCCTTGTGGACCAAAAGTGAGTGCTCCATGAGATGTGCATGTGAATCGTTGCTACTTCAGAAAGGATTATTTGGGTCTCTGGATGATTGTAAAGGTAGAGATAAAAAAGCACGTATAACATAGGAAAACGTGTTGCAAAATGGAGCGATTGGTGGTGATGGAAGAGCAGACCAGAAGTCACATCTAATGGTTCCTTCAGAATGCTGAAATGGGGCGGTGTTTCGAATTCCATTGAAAGTGGAAGACATTGTGAAGGCTGATCTGTTTTTTTTTTTTTTTAAATGGGGGGAGATGGAGATGATGATATCTGGGGAATCCTGTCCTTGTCTATCCAGAAGGGAGAGGTAAGGAGAGCAGAGGTGTATAAATTAGCTTGAGTGTGATCAAGGGCCAAAGAGAAGCCATAGATCTGCAGGAAGGAAAATTTCTTGGAAGCACCCGAGTAGAATGTTTTTTCATTGGAGATTCTACACAGTCTTTACGGATTGCAGGATAGGAGGTATAATTGAGAAAGCTATGGAAGTCCACGGGTTTGTAATGGATATCTGTTTGCAAATCTGCTCCCTTAGATGGAGACGGCTCAAATGTTTTCCGTCTTGTGGTTGACCACAGATGTATAAAATACTGGTCCATTTATGGACAGCACACTCAATGTAAAATGCTGCAGCCGCAGGGCTGTGTTTAGCGCCGTTGTTGATCTGAGAGGGAAATTATAGAAATGAAGTATTGTAGAATGTATTTTGAGTGATGTTGGTGCCGCCTTTCAATAACTAGCAATGTGCACAGGCTGCAAGATGTGGTTTGGAAGCCTTGAGAAACTTTGAAGTTGTATCATTAAAGCCTTTTATGGTTAAACCGACTGACTAGATACCGATTGTTGCTGGGTGAGTAATGGAGGTGGTGCACTGAACAGTGGTGTTGATGTATACAGAGGTATTTATTCACCCGACCCCATGCTTGAGTTTATTGCACTTTGTGTAAATTGCACTTTCACACGGAATTCCATAGCTAGCGTCTCTCAGAATTTCCATTTCCCCAGGGAAATCGCTAGCACCCTACAGATTGGGGGGCATCCCTCCTTCCCTCCATTTTTTGTTAAATTATTGAGCTCTAATTGGAAAATTTGCATGCTTTAATTCAAGTTCCACCATCTCTTTCAGCTGTGCCCTCTAGACACCGCACATTCCAGCCACGGTGCATCCACACTTTCAGAGTTACAAGCTAGCTAATATACGCAGCCCAAGTAGCTTCAAATGGAGCTTGTCTATAATTAAATTGGGATCCATGTTGATATATTAGTGGAACAAGCATAAGAGTTACCAGTACTGGTCATTGAGTTGCATGCAGCATGAATTTCATGAGGGAATTTGAATGGGTACTTTGCAATCCCGTCATATTTTGTCTTCTGAAGAAGGGTCTCGACCCGAAACATCACCCATTCCGTCTCTCCAAAGATGCTGCCTGTCCTGTGTAGTTACTCTAACATTTTGTGTCTCTGTTCAGTTTACACCAGCATCTGCAGTTCCTTCCTAACAATACCATATTTAGCTCTCTCTATTTCTCAGTACATATTTTGCCATTTATGTGCAGTGCAGACCATTATTTTTAAGATAAGCATTCTAATCGCCATGGAGACTAAATATACCACAGAGCAGGAGGTCTTCATTAACTTTTATTCATATTTAGAAAGAAGAGGCCAAAAAATTAGCTATTGCTCTTAAAGATCAAGGGCTCCAACATTTTTCTGCCAACATTATTAATAATTATGTTAAAATGTATAAATGAAAGCTTGAAGACTTTTATATTTGGTAAGCTGGCTACATATTGGTGAACTTAAACAGAACATTTATTAAAACAATAGCCTCTGCCTATTCAACACAGATTTAATAGTAAAGTTTTTAATCTTTGCATTTCATTTTTTTCCTGTGTTTTACTGAGTTAGGTTACTTTTCTTTTTGACTAGCACACCCTTGCATATCACTTTTTATGGTTATGCCATATTTAATTTTATTTACAGAACCTTGGTGAATACTGCCCCATGTTGCTAATGATTTTGTCACTTTAATTACATAAGCTTCTTCAGATTTTGTAGGAAAGAACAGATGCTGGTTTAAATCGAAGGTAGACACAAAATGCTGGAGTAACTCAGCGGGACAGGCAGCATCTCTGGAGAGAAGGAATGGGTGACGTTTCTGGTCGAGACTCTTCAGACTGATCTGAAGAAGGGTCTCAACCCGAAACGTCACCCATTCCTTCTCTTCAGAAATGCTGCCTGTCCCGCTGAGTTACTCCAGCATTTTGTGTCCACCTTCAGATTTTTCTTCACACAGATATAACAAGGAGGTTGTTTTGAACAATGATTATAGAAATGTTCCAAATGCATTGCCTTATCTAAGTTATCCACTCCAAACCACTGCAACTTTGTTCCTCTTTTTATCATTAATTTTACATAATTATTTGGTGATTGTCGGTGCCCTCCCATTAGTTCCCTTATAAACAATTTCAAAGTGTGGTGGGAAATGGCACTAAGCCCATCGTTGATAGAGATTTCATTTGCAACAAAGGAAACATTGCAGTGGGAGCAGAAGTACAATGTAGTGCTTTTTTTTTAATACCAAAAACATGCGATTTTGAATTGAAGGGTTTGTGTTGTATATGTCGTGCCACTGCCGATTGGAACTCATGATATATGTATTTTTATTTCTATTTATTTTTTACCGCACACTGAATGGACACTGGTTGAGCAATGTTTTTTCGTTTCCTCTGGGTATGTAAGTACTCAGGAAAAATGATAATAAAGATATACAATGCAATGTACAGACGTAAAAAGATTTCTACTGATAGCCGATTAATTTTAAATGGATATTAGCTCACAACTACAAATGATAGAAGAGATTAACGTTTGTGGTTGCCGTATGAATTACAGTTTTAGTGCATATTTTGGAATATTCGCTCTTGAATCCCAATGGTCTGTACTTTATTTTTCTAATAATAGTCATTGGATCCCTTTATTTATAAATTAATTATTGTATTCATGTGAGGAAAACCTCTATGAAATTTGTGTGTGATTTAAGGGTTGACGAATAGCTTTAGTAGTTCTGAGCAAGAATGAAAGGCTATTTCACCCCCTCCCCCTGCTCCCGTCCCTCTTCCAGGAAATAAATGTTACATTTTTAGTTTTTCAAGATCCATCGGGATCATCTGAGCTCTGTTCCAGTCACGCCAGTTGCTATTTTTCCTGGCCATTGGAATTGGTGACTGTTCTAAAAAGCAAAAACAGAGGTATCCCATTTTTGATGCGCTGTATTTCGGAGGTGAAATTGAGCAGCACCTGTAGTGCAAAACAGTCTAACTGTGGATTACACCTTAACAAAAAAATACACAAATTGCTGGAGTAACTTAGTGGGTCAAGCAACATCCCTGGAAAACATCGATAGGTGAAGTTTTGGGTTTGGTCCTTTCTTCCATCTGATTGGAGGGAGGGGTGAAGAAGCAGGACAAAGCCTGGCAGGTAACGCATTGATACAGGTGGGGGTGAGGGGTGGGTGCAATAGGCAGATGGTGGACAAAGGCCAGAGACGAAATGATAGAAGGTGTGAGACAAAAGGATTGAAGAGTTGCAACCGGTATTGCATCTGTTATGGTTGCAAGGCAAAGTAGTTGGACGGAGAAAGTATAGTCTGGATATCTGTGAGAGTCTGGAGGTTTGTAGTAGATGTCAGTCAATGTTCTGTCTCCTGGGATGGAGACAGTGGGATCAAGAAAGGGGAGATAGGTGTCAGAGATGATCCAGGTGAATTTGAGGGCAGAGAGAAAGTTAGTGGCAAAATTAATGAAATCAACAAGTCCTCTCCTCTGCCTGCAGAACTTGTTCTCGCTCTCAACAACTTGTATTGCCTTCTATTTCGTGCCCCAACTGAAATTGCATCTATTTCTCTCCGTCCCCCTGTCCGCCTTCCACCAATATTCCCTCCTGTGACTTCTGAATTGGCAACTTTTCAATCCTATCAAGCCATTACCCTCTATCTGCCTTTCAGTCAAGCCTTTACCCTCTATCTGCCTATCAAAACACACCCTCGTCTGTATCCACCTATAAACCTGCTAGGCATTGTCCTGCTCCTCCTCCCTTTCAGCTTTCTTTTCTCTCCCCCCCCCCCCCCCCCCCCCCCAATGTATGGATGCAATCCATCCATTTTCTCCAGAAGTTACTTCAGCACTTTGTATCTTGAACTGCCAAACAGTTCATTGAAAGTGGCAGGCAGATGTGCTCTAAAAACAAAGTATACCTATTCCTGGGCTTTACATTTAAAAAAAAAAGGTTCAGCCAAAGGCAGAACAGTAGCGGCCTGTACCACCCTGCCTGAGGACATTTGTTGCCAGCCATAATTGGTCCTGGTCTTTTCTCGCCTCCAGCTCTTTGCTACATTCCTATCACCACTACTGACAATCAGTCTGAAGAAGGGTCCTGACCCGAAACATCACTTATCCATGTTCTCCAGAGATGCTGCCCCGAGTTACTCTGGCACTTTGTGTCTTTTTTTGTAAACCAGCATCTGGTGTTTCTTGTATTTAGTTGGTTATATCTATTTTTCATTAATCTGCAAGGATGTTCCCAAACAAGTCAGGGTCTGTATAAATTATTTTGTGTGATCTGGCTTTATCCTTCCGATTCGGATGAGTTTATTATTGAACATACCAAGGTGCAATTATATTTCTTGTTCACATGAAACTATCAGAATAAACAGCATGCATACAGGAATGATAAATACAGCAATACTGTCTATGCAGTGACAAATGCAAACAGTAGAATGGTGCAAAATTGGCATTGACCAAATGGACCATAAAAATGTAGAGAAACTATATTAGTTTTCAAATTTATATTTTTGGACCTATTAAGTGTCACAATTCCCTTTCCTTTTTCTTTAAAGAATTGCAACAACTTCTTGTGAAGTGAATTCATTTAATGCCACCACAGCACTAATTCCACTGAAATTTAACCCTTCATTTGTGGTTAAACCTAAACAAAATAGTTTGAAACATGACACAGTTTGGATTGGAGATCTGCTTTGTAAATAAATATTATTTTTGAATGACTTTCCGCAAACACATATGGAACCTAATATTTTGCCATGGGGTGCTGTGGTTATGTTTTGATACATCCTTTGTTATTATTTCAATGCCACGAGGCAGATTAATTCTGCTTCAAAACAATGGATGATTAGCTAATTGTATCCAAACAAACTCCAGTGGTGCGTTTAGATTGTTAGAACGATGAATATTGCAGCAACACTCCATTTTCCGCAGTATTTCAATAGAAATGAGGAGACATGCTTCCTTGCAGAGGAGTTATTTTGTAAATGGATTATTTTCCACGTGATTCTACTTATGGCTGAGTTAACACTGCCTGATGTGTCTATATTCCTTCTGCAACCACAAAGAGAATGACAATGGAATATATGAACCGAGAAAACTGTTGGCAAGCCCAGTCCTACTCTTGAAATAGACTTTTCATGATTTGAGTTTTATCTTTCAACCCGATATTTCAAAACCAGATTTGTTAACCAATATTTCATGAAGAAAGGAAAATAAATTTTAAAAAATTGCTTTTTATTCTTTTAATTTGAATTTGTTTTTCACCTATTCACTTACCATTGGTATTTTGGCGATTGTAGTAATAATCAGAACGTCAAGATATGCTGTGCTGGAGAAGCAATGGGCCACCAACATTAATGGAATTAGTGGTGTGAACTGGTACAGAATACCCGAAGTTGCACTTTGCACTGGAATAAATACTGAAACAATTGGTGTAATAAGGGAAGAGTAATAAGAGTCTAAAGAAGTGTCTCGACCCGAAACGTCACCCATTCCTTCTCTCCACAGATGCTGCCTGTCCTGCTGAGTTACTCCAGCAATTTGTGTCTACCTTCGTAATAAGATTAGGTACAGGCACTCCTAGATTTGTGTAATGTGTAAACGCGCACTTGTGTAAGGATTTTCTTTACGCACACTGTTGCCCACATTGGTCTCCATATCAGATTTATACGTGCACAGTAGCATTTCAGCTTCCAAATTAAACAACATCCGAGTTAAGCAACAGTCTGCGTGACGTGACCCTTGCATTAGTCGGGGAGCACCTGAATTGGTTCCAATGTAGCGGTTTAAAAAAAACTGCTGGGGGATCAGAGAAGGTCAAACTTTTTTTGGGTTGAGATCCTCCACCAGTCTTGATGCAGGTTCTCAACTGCCTATTTACCATCATGTATGATACTCAACTCTACTTCAGACTACAGCATCTGCAGTCTCTTGTGCCTCCTACGAAGAAGTGTTTTGCTTCTGAATTTGTTCAATATTGCCTGTCGCAAGTTTTTATTTAAAAGTGCATCGTTCTAACAGCTGTTAGAACATTTACTTTTACACACAATGTTCTGTATTTACATTTGGCATTTATTTGAAGATGGTTAGATTTTTAGGTAAACAAATATGACTGGGAAGAATGACAGATGCACCCGTGCCTTGGATTATGTACTGTTGATATAACCCGCAGTACGGATTGTAATTGCTAGCAGCTGTCTGAGAAATTATTTAAACGCATGTTGCTGGAAAAATGTGATTGTTGCAGCTGTATATTTTTTAATTGGAATAACAATATTTTTAATGGTATTTTGTCTCTCAAAGCAGCATATATTGTGGAAATTCCCCTTGAAATATATGAAAATACAGAGCTTAAATCCCATGGCAGAATTGAAATAGATGCTTTGTTCATTACCATTTGTCCTAGGTAGATGAAAATGCTGGAGAAACTCAGCGGGTGAGGCAGCATCTATGGAGTGAAGGAAAAGGTGACATTTCGGGTCGAGACCTTTCAGACTGATGTGGGGGGGGGGGGGGGGGGGGGGGGGAAGAAGAAAAGAAGAGGCGGAAACAGTGGGCTGTGGGAGAGCTGGGAAGGGGAGGGGAAAGATGGAGAAAGCAAGGACTATCTGAAATTGGAGGTCAATGTTTGTATCGCTGTGGTGTAAACTACCCAAGAAAAATATGAGGTGCTGCTCCTCCAATTTACGGTGGGACTCACTCTGACAATGGAGGAGGCCCAGGCCAGAAAGGTCGGATTTGGAATGGGAGGGGGAGTTGAAATGTTGAGCCACCGGGAGATCAGGTTGGTTATTGCAAACTGAGCGAAGGTGTTGGGTGAAGCGATTGCCAAGCCTACGCTTAGTCTCACCGATGACACCTAGAGCAGCGGATGCAATAGATGAGGTTGGAGGAGGTGCAGGTGAACCTCTGCCGCACCTGGAAAGACTACTTGGGTCCTTAGATGGAGTCAAGGGGGGAGGTAAAGCGACAAGTGTAGCATTTCCTGCGCTTGCAAGGGAAAGTACCTGGGAGGGGGTGGTTTGGGTCCGAAGGGACGAATTGACCAGGGAGTTACGGAGGGAGCGGTCTCTGCAGAATGCCGAAAGGGGAGGAGATGGGAAGAAGTGGCCAGTGGTGGGATCCCGTTGGAGGTGGCAAAAATGTCGGAGGGTTATCTGTTGTATGTGACGACTGGTAGGGTGGAAATTGAGGACATGGGGGACTCTGCCTTTGTTACGAATGGGGGGGGATGGGGGGTGAGAGCAGGGTTGTGGGGTATAGAAGAGACCCTGGTGAGATCCTCCTCTAGAGTGAAAGAGGGGAACCCCCATTCCCTAAAGAAGGAGGACATCTGCGATACCCTGGTTTGGAACACCTCATCCTGGGTGCAGATGGGGCGTAGTCGGAGGAATTGGGAGCAGGGGATGGAGTCCTTACAGGAAGCAGGGTGGGAAGAAGTGTAGTCCAGATGGCCATGGGAGTCAGTGGGTTTATAGTAGATGTCGGTCAGTAGTCTGTTACCTGCGATGGGGATAGTGAGGTCTAAAAACAGTTGGGAGATGTTGGAAATGGTCCAGGTGAATTTGAGTGCCGGATGGAAGTTAGTGGTGAAATGGATGAAGTCAGTGAGTTCTGTGTAGGTGCAGGAGATAGCACCAATGCAGTCGTTGATATTGCGGAGGTAGAGTTCGGGGATAGGGCCATGGTACGCCTCTAACAAGGATTGTTCGACGTACCCTACAAAGAGGCAGGCATAGCTAGGGCTCATGCGCATGCCCATAGCTATGCCTTGGATTTGGAGGAATGAAACGAAAAGTTGTTGAGGGTGAAGACCAGCTCCACTAGGCGGAGGAATCCCATTGGTAGACTGGGATTAGTTGGTTCTGCGGTGGAGGAAGAAACTGAGGGCTTTAAGTCCCTCCTGGTGGGGGATGGAGGTGTAGAGTGACTGGACATCCATGGTGGAGATGAAGAGTGTGTGAGGTGTCTTGGACATAGGTAGATTTAACCAGAGGGGATAGGATGGAGTCGAAGTAGGTGGAAACAAGTTTGGTGGGACAAGATTCACAATAACCAACCTGATCTCCCGGAGTTTGCAATAACCAACCTGATCTCCCCAGTTCGCAATAACCAACCTGATCTCCCGGTGGCTCAGCACCTCAACTCCCCCTCCCATTCCGAAACCGACCTTTCTGTCCTGGGCCTCCTCCATTGCTAGAGTGAGTCCCACTGTCAATTGGAGGACCAGCACCTCATATTTCACTTGGGTAGTTTACACCCCAGCGGTATGAACATTACTTCTCCAATTTCAGGTAGTCCTTGCTTTCTCCCTGTTTCCCCTCCCCTTCCCAGCTCTCCCACAGCCCACTGTCTCCACCTCTTCCTTTCTTCTTCCCACCCCCACATCAGTCTGACGAAGGGTCTCAACCCAAAACGTCACCTTTTCCTTCGCTCCATAGATGGGGCCTCACCCGCTGAGTTTCTCTAGCATTTTTATCTAACTTTGATTTTTCCAGCATCTGCAGTTCCTTCTTAAACATCTATTTGTCCTGAATAAGATAGCATTGAGCAAATTGGCCAAATATCACAGTCACATAAATAACTTCCAATTAATGCAAAACTGAGAAACACATTTCTTCTTTGAAGATGAAATATTCAGCAGTAATGTGTCGTGAAATAGACGGGTTTACAAAACCGGAAAAAATGCTGCCCGGAGGTGTGTATGTATGTCGTTTACACTTTAAAACATTTCGTACTGTGTATTTATATCATAAAATGCACCAATGTCTTTTGATACATCATTCTTCTGAACATTAATCTATATTTAGACTGTTTAACTTCATGGAGAGGTTAAGGTAATGTCTATTTTCCTTTCAGTGAATACTGTATCTCTTTTGCATCATAGTTCTTGTTCCCAATTTGTCATTGCTCTTTGGAATAATTTTGTTCCAAATTATTTTTTTATGACAATGGTCAAATGACATCCTTTGGTATTATGATTTAAACCTCTGTTATTGTAGAGATGTAGCAGCTAGCAACAATTCTCAGAGTTTAAGTTTTGAATCTTGTCTGATGATTTCTTTTTTAAAAGATCCATATGTTTAAATTATCTTGAATAGTATTTTGTTTTAAAGATGTGGTTCCCTGACAATAGTCAACATTCATTGTACTGTAAATGTTAATTCAACAGCTGGAATAACTTAACACCACTCAAGGTGAAAACGTTAGATTCAAATTGAAAACTTGAGAGTTTTGGTAAAATCTAATACAAATGTTAAAATGATGTCCTGACTGGGTGTCATTGTCTTTGTCAGAAAAGGAAAGAGAAAAGGTAATGAATACAATAAACCCTCGTTATTAGGGACCTCTTTATAACAGTTTTTGGTTGCAGTAGACAAATTTACTGGACATCCCTGGCTCCTTCCAGTCCGGACCTACTGCCACCACCGCCAACCCACCACCTCCTTGGCTGCACATGCCTGCCACCACCGCCGACTTACACTGGCTGCGGGCCGTCACCAATGACTGCACCAATTCTTGCCTTTCTACTGGCTGCCAACGTGCCTGGATTCATAAGATCATGGAGAAGAATTAGGCCATTCGGCCCATCAATTCTGCGCAATCCAATCATGGCTGATCTATCTCTCACTCCTAACCCCGTTCACCTGCCTTCTTCCCGTAACCCCTGACACCTGATTGCAGGCCCCGTTCCAGACCAAGAGTAAGTCTTAAGGGTTTCGACCCAAAATATCACATCGATGTGCTCCAGCACTTTGTCACCAACGTCTGCAGTTCTTTATTTCTACTACTTATACAGCGATGCTCTATTACTCAGTTACTCCGTACTCTATTGTAGCGGTCAATACTTAATAAAGGACACAATTTCTTCCCCCCTCCCCCATGGATTCATTATAACAAATGTTTGCTGTGTGAGTATGTAATCTAAAAAAAATAGATCTTGGGTAATTGCCTATCAATTGAAGTTAATAGTTCAAAATGTCAAGTACCAGCATTGTGAATCTTGATTTGTTCAGGAGCAAAGGGACCACAGAAGGCATCTTTATGAAAACGGATGAAAGCAGGCCACATATAATGTTACAACTGGGATTGATTGTGGAAAAGGAACTTTGATTTAGTGGGATTATTTGCAAAGTAGTGAAGATGGAAGATAAAACTGCATTTAATGGGGAAAAAACAATAGTTGTCAAATAAAAAGACAATTGGGCTCTGTAAATTAAAAACACCTTGGATGTTAACACACCTGATTCTGAGGAAGGTGGAGCACATCAGGATAAAGAATATATTTAAATATTTTTATTGCAATGATATCAGTATAAAATAAAAGTTGGTGTATGCTGCAATTCTTTGATTTTTTTTAAAGCTGCAGTGTGCTCCAAGGAATAAAAATGGGAATATGGAAATTGCTTCTATTAAATACTTTTGAACTACCGAATGTGAACTTAGAAGCTAAATTTTATTCTTTGTTGAAATATGAAATGTGAAATATATCTGCTTTAAGTTTATACATAAAGAGACGATGTATCCTATCTTGCTTTTACCCACTAGATATAAATCATACAATCATAGAAAATAGGTGCAGAAGTAGGCCATTCGGCCCTTCGAGCCTGCATCGCCATTCAATATGATCATGGCTGATCATCCAACTCGGTATCCTGTACCTGCCTTCTCTCCATACCCCCTGATCCCTTTAGCCACAAGGGCCACATCTAGCTCCCTCTTAAATATAGCCAATGAACTGGCCTCAACTACCTTCTGTGGCAGAGAATTCCACAGACTCGCCACTCTCTGTGTGAAAAATGACCTTCTCATCTCGGTCCTAAAAGACTTCCCCCTTATCCTTAAACTGTGACCCCTTGTTCTGGAGTTCCCCAACATCGGGAACAATCTTCCTGCATCTAGCCCGTCCAACCCCTTAAGAATTTTGTAAGCCTCTATAAGATTCCCCCCTCAATCTCCTAAATTCCAGCGAGTACAAGCTGAGTCTATCCAGTCTTTCTTCATATGGAAGTCCTGCCATCCCAGGAATCAGTCTGGTGAACTTTCTCTGTACTCCCTCTATAAAGTTTTTTTCTCAGATTAGGAGACCAAAACTGTAGCAAAACTCCAGGTGTGGCCTCACCAAGACCCTGTACAACTGCAGTAGAACCTCCATGCTCTTGTACTCAAATCCTTTTGCTATGAATGCCAACAAACCATTCGCTTTCTTCACAGCCTGCTGCACCTGCATGCCTACTTTCAATGACTGGTGTACCATGACACCCAGGTCTCGCTGCATGATCAGAATGTGGAAATAATTCCATCCTGAGTGACTGTGACCATGATCATAGACTTGTAGAGCATGGAAACAGACCATTTAGCCCACAGATTCTATGCCGAGAAGCATTTGTATGCTGACCCATTTTATTCTCCTCACATTCCCATAAACTCCCTCAGATTCTGACACTCACCTAAATATGAGGGGCTTTTTATATTATAGAAACAAAGAGCTGCACAGCCCACACATATTATAGAAACAAAGAACTGCCCAGCCCACACATCTTTGGGAAATGGATGCAAACCAGACAACCCAGAGTAACTCAAGCATGTCACAGAAAGAACATGCTAACTGCACAGGAAACCTGGAGGTCAAAATTGAACTCTAAGCCTCCTTCCTCGCCTCCATCCAAGAAATCCAGCAATTCTTCCAGGTGAGACCGAGGTTCACACGCACCTCACCTAACCTCGTGCACGGCATCTGATGTTTCCTATGTGGCCTCCTGTACATGAGCAACACCAATTGTAGACTCGGCAACTGTTTCATCAAACTCATACGCTTGGTCAGCCAAGACCTGCTGGATCTTCCAATTGCTCAAATTTTAGGTAACTACATAATCCTCCCCCTCCCTTCTTCCCCTATACACCCTTCTGCCCCTATACACCCTTCTGCTCCTCGCCTTCTGCTATATCTCTAGCCTCTGTCCAACCATCTTCCCATCAGAGCTGACTCCTTGCCTGGGATTGACGCTCCAACTGCGGCCTGCAGACTTTAACATCGAGGTGCTCGCAGTCTCAGGAGAGACCAAGTCGGGAAGCTCCAAAAGCGCACGACGTTCGACTAGCCCTGACCCGAGGTAGATCGCCTGGCGCGGGGGAGCTGAGATCCCTCCCCCCCTCCCGATGCAGGCTGTCAGAATTCAAGGATGTTTCTCGTCGTAGTAGAAACTAAAACTTGGCTTCACTTTGTGATACACTACCTGTTCAAAGAAGATGAGACAATTATTTTACTCGGAGGGTCATGTGTCTTTGGAATTGACTTATTTTAAGACTTTTAAAAAAAAATGACAATTAGCTTTAAGTGCTAACTGGCATACTTCTGATTCTGATTTGTATATTTGCGATGATCAACATTGCACTGATATCCCACACACAGCTACAGAGGCCATAGCCTCCGAATACAAGGACATAACTTTGGAAAGATGAAGAGGAATTTATTTTGTCAGATGGTGGTGAATCTGTGGAATTCATTACCACAGATGGCTGTGGAGGCCAAGGCAACGGATATTTTTGAGGTGGAATATGTCAGATTCTTGAATAGTAACGGTGTCAGAGGTTATAGATAGAAGGCAGGAGAGTGGTGTTAGAGGGAAAGATAGATCAGCCATGAGAAATGGTGGAAGTATTGATGGGACAAATAGCCTAATTTTGCCCTTAAAACCTATGAACTTATCAGTGTGATATTTGTTTGTTATAAACACCTAAATGGACTCTATCCTGCTTTGATCAGCCCAAACAAAAAGCACACAGAATTGCCAAAGTTAGTCAATGACAAATGAATTGAAGAATGGAAGACTCTTTGTAAAGGTAGAACTGATCTCCATATAACAAGCTCTCAAAATAATGTTAAAATGACAGGAATTGTTGTGTAAGTTGGCTGAGAGTTAAATATTGATTAGAACTCTCTTGCTCTTTCAAATAATGCATTCATATCCACTCGAGAAAAGCATCTGGGAGCTTTAGTTTTTAATAACTTGTCTAAACAATGTCATCTCCAACTGTAGATTACTATTGGTATTGTAATAGAGTTTAAGGCTAGATTTTTTTTGTCTTTAATCGCAAGACACAAGTATTAACGGAAGCATTCTTACATCAGCTCCGGACAAAGGAGCTGGTTTAAAAAAAAAAGCACAATGTGATTATAAAGCAAGGATCTGTTATTAATTTAAATATTATGTGTTTAATCATTTAATATGGATTTTCCTCTGAAGAAAATGTTTCACTGTAAGATTGCTCAAACAATATTAAGGGGTGCAAGCTGAGCATATCATAATACTCTGCACAATTAATTCCTCACCATACACAGGGATATGAAGGACAATGCCGCCCTTGAATAAAGCCAACCAAAGTTAAACTAATTGCTTCAATATAACTTAAATTGCACAATAATAGAGCACAGAAGGAGGCTTTTTGGTTTGTTGGGCCTATTGCCAACTCATTCAAAGAGTTATTCAATCTGTCCCATTCCACTGCAATTTCCTTAAAATGCTGCAGACATTTTTCCCATTCCCTGATGGCAGTTATCGAATGAACCTGTTTTCAGTACCTTTGTAGCGTACATTCCAGATTGTACCTCTGTTTGTATACTTTACCCCCTATTGTGCCCACTGGATTGTTCAGCATATTTGTCTTCCAATTACCAATCATTCTCTAACTACAAACTATTGCAAAATCTTCCTGAATTTTTAATATCTCTGAAATTCCTCTTTATAGTTTCCATCCTAAGAGGGTTGTTGAATGGAACTATAGATCAAGGTAACAGATGCCATCTTCACCTTTGTAGCCGAACTAAATGTTGTACTTTGGCCACAGTGCTCCAGAAGTGACCCAACTTGTGCTTTTTATAAGATTACAAAACATCCTTGATTTATGTTATGTTGTTGAGACCTCTGTCACATAACACTTTTTTGAGTGCTGTGTAATTGATTATCTTTGGTTTAGAATGGCACAAAACCTTGCGGAAATAATTCATCACTACTTTGGAAATTCAGTTTGGCATCTTCCTGTGCATTGCCCCTTCTCATGCATTATGAAGGAACTTGGATTAAATGCTCCTGTTTGAGACCAATGTAGGCATTCTCTTCCCAGCACTCATTTCGTTCAGGACTGGCCAGGCATGTGAATAACTTTTGCATTAACTAGGCATTTGATCTACAGTGGCTTGCAAAAGTATTCATACCCCTTGAACTTTTCCACATTTTGTCACGTTACAACCACAAACGTAAATGTATTTTATTGGGATTTTATGTGATAGACCAACACAAAGTGGTGAATAATTGTGAAGTGGAAGGAAAAATTATACATGGTTTCCAAATTTTATTACAAATAAAAAACTGAAAAGTGTGGCGTGCAAAAGTATTCAGCCCCCCTGAGTCAATACTTTGTAGAACCACCTTTCGCTGCAATTACAGCTACAAGTCTTTTGGGGTATGTCTCTACCAGATTTGCATATCTAGAGACTGAAATTTTTGCCCATTCTTCTTTGCAAAATAGCTCAAGCTCAGTCAGATTGGATGGAGAGCGTCTGTGAACAGCAATTTTCAAGTCTTGAAAAAGAGATTCTCAATTGGATTTAGGTCTGGACTTTGACTGGGCCATTCTAACACATGAATATGCTTTGATCTAAACCATTCCATTGTAGCTCTGGCTGTATGTTTAGGGTTGTTGTCCTGCTGGAAGGTGAACCTCCGCCCCAGTCTCAAGTCTTTTGCAGACTCTAACAGGTTTTCTTCCAAGATTGGCTCCATCCATCTTCCCATCAACTCTGACCAGCTTCCCTGTTCCTGCTGAAGAAAAGCATCCCCACAGCATGACGCTGCCACCACCATGTTTCACAATGGGGATGGTGTGTTCAGGGTGATGTGCAGTGTTAGTTTTCCACCACACATAGCGTTTTGCATTTAGGCCAAAAACGTCAATTTTGGTCTCATCAGACCAGAGCACCTTCCTCCACATGTTTGCTGTGTCCCCCATATGGCTTGTGGCAAACTGCAAACGGGACTTCTTATGGCTTTGTTTCAACAATGGCTTTCTTCTTGCCACTCTTCCATAAAGGCCCGATTTGTGGAGTGCACGACTAATAGTTGACCTGTGGACAGATTCTCCCACCTGAGCTGTGGATCTCTGCAGAGTTACCATGGGCCTCTATGCTGCTTCTCAGATCAATGCTCTCCTTGCCCGGCATGTCAGTTTAGGTGGACGGCCAGGTCTTGGTAGGTTTGCAGTTGTGACGTACTCTTTCCATTTTCGGATGATGGATTGAACAGTGCCCCGTGAGATGTTCAAAGCTTGGGATATTTTTTTATAACCTAACCCTGCTTTAAACTTCTCCACAACTTTATCCCTGACCTGTCTGGTGTGTTCCTTGGGCTTCATGATGCTGTTTGTTCATTAATGTTCTCTAACAAACCTCTGAGGCCTTCACAGAACAGCTGTATTTATACTGAGATTAGATTACACACAAGAGGACTCTATTTACTAATTAGGTGACTGCTGAAGGCAATTGGTTGCACTGGATTTTATTTAGGGGTATCAGAGTAAAGGGGGCTGAATACTTTTGCACGCCACACTTTTCAGTTTTTTATTTGTAAAAAAAATTGAAAACCATGTATCATTTTTCTTCCACTTCACAATTATGCGCCACTTTGTGTTGGTCTATCACATAATATCCCAATAAAATACATTTATGTTTGTGGTTGTAACATGACAAAATGTGGAAAATTTCAAGGGGTATGAATACTTTTGCAAGCCACTGTATATCGGCGAGACCAAGCGGAGGCTTGGCGATCGTTTCGCCGAACACCTCCGCTCGGTCCGCAATAACCAATCCGACCTCCCGGTGGCTCAGCACTTCAACTCCCCCTCCCATTCCGTATCCGACCTCTCGGTCCTGGGCCTCCTCCACGGCCAGAGTGAGCAACACCGCAAGCTGGAGGAACAGCACCTCATATTCCGCTTGGGGAGTCTGCATCCTTTGGGCTTGAATATTGAATTTTCTCAATTCTGTTAACCCTTGCTGTCTCCTCCCCTTCCCACCTCTCCCTCAGCCCTCGGGCCCTGGCATTCCCTTTCTCTCTCTCTCTCTCTCTCTATCTCCCCCACCCTAGTCGCACTAGTTTCTCATTTTCACACCACAAACGGCTTACAATGGCCAGTTCCCTTTATCATCGATACTTTTTTGCATATCTTTCATTCATTGTTCTTTATCTCTCCACATCACCATCTACATCTCTCGTTTCCCTGATCCCTGACAAGTCTGAAGAAGGGTCTCGACCCGAAACGTCGCCTATCTCCTTCGCTCCTTAGATGCTGCTGCACCCGCTGAGTTTCTCCAGCCTTTTGTGTACCCATGTGAATAACTTACCTACATCCTCTGGCATCACCAACCCCAGCCCTACAGTGCATTGACTCCTCCTTATAATCCTCTGAGTCCTAGGGCTTTTCCTGCTGTGATACTGCTTGCCCAGCCCCTCCACCCACCACCAAAACAACTCTTTGCCAATCCCATTACTATGATCTTTGACATTGATGCCGTAACACTCTCTCACTCCATTCGTAATCAACATCACAAAACCAGTCCCAGCTCCAACCTTTCCTCCATCCTTCCAAAATTGAATATGGTGTGCCTTTTGATGGTACCTGAGACACAACTTCTAGGAAAATATCTCCATTAATAAGCCAAGGATATTGTATGCCTTATTATCACTGCTTTCGCATCTTTTTTTTGAATTTGGTTAATGTCTTTTATCATTGTTTTTAGCAGAAAAATAATATTGTGCCTCCATGAATCGGTTCATGGAAGTCTGAAACATGTTAAATTACCTCAAATTTTTCAGTGATGGAATCCATTCCAGATTACTGAATACGATTTTGGGGTGGCACAACATTAGAGTTGCTACCTTAGCTGTATCTCTAAACTAAATTAAATGTGCAGAATAAAAGCTTTATAATGCATTATTAATTATTGAGTAACTTGCTGAATACTAATGATGTATTTGTAGATTGAAAACTGTCCAATTGTACCTTCATATTCAAAATATGGTTGGGTAACCTTTGACCCAATATTTAGACTCCAGAGATACAGTGAGAAACAGCTCTTCGGCCCACAATATGCGCTGATCAGCGGTCACCCTGTACACTAATGCTATTATACACACAGTAAAGAATTTTACAAATTACTGAAGTCAATAAACATACAACCTGTACGTCTTGAGTGTGGGAGAGAAAGCCCACGCAGCCACAGGGAGACCCTACAAACACCATATAGACAGCACCCGTAGTCAGGGTCAAACCGTGTCTCTGGCTTTGGAGGGCAGGAACTCTGCCACTGTGCCACCTTTAATTTACTTAACATCTTGATGAGTGTATGTAGAAAATCCAAGTAAATGGTGTTTAATATTAATGGAAAATAGCTTGGCCTAACCCCTTCAAGTTTAATCCCAAAGAGACTGTGGAAAACCTGACCATGTAAATCTGAAGGGGGAATTGTCAAAATTGTTCCAGAAACATACCAGTGAAACACAAAACAACAAGGGCTCATTGTGAACTCTCAATGAATAAAAACCAATATTAAAGTTAGAAATGGAATGTCATTTGGCTGAAGGTGGGCAAGAGCTGTTATTTTGTGGTGTATAACTTTGTGTAAAAGCAAGTAATAAAATATTGACTGATTTTCAGCAAAAATAATCCTTTTGCGTATATAAGTAACTGGTGCAGATAAAGGTGAAGCAAATTGCACATGATTATCAAATAATAAAGAATGAATGAGAGGAAACTCATGATTCTGTAGCAGACTGAATGCTTTGTTTGTCCAATCTACTGCGGAGCAATTAGTGTGGGGCCATTAGTACAGCCACCAGAGCGTGGGGCACATAACTTGCAAGTCTGGAGAGGTCCTGGTCAAATGAAAAGAGCACAGCACTTCTTCACTGCCATTTTCTGTTTTGATTGGAGTCTTACAGCATGGAAACAGTCCCTTCAAAACTGGCCCACACCGACCAACATGCCCATCCACACTGGTTCCACCAGACTGAGTTTGGCCCATCTACACATAACTAAATCTCTGATCATGTACTCTTCCGGTTTGCGCGTTGTTTCTATTTGTGCAAAAACTGTATGCAATAGCGCTACGATTATTGACAGCTTACTAGCCATGTTCCAGTGCTGCATGTGCAACAAGTTTTGTTCTGATCGGTGGTATTTTTGAAAAGTTAGCGCGGTTTAAAATAAAAACGCGTGCGCCGATCAATCTCCTCTCCTGCCAGTCAGTGCCGCTTGGATTGGTCTCTTCTCCTGTCACTCCCTGGGACAGTCTGCCCCTTCCTGCGCCATCGCGTCTTTACTGGAGCTGAGGAACGATGTGGGTGGCCAACGGAGGTCTCCAACCGGACACAATTTTCGGAGGGACCGGAAGCAGATCGGCATTGGAGATGTCGCCAGGCGGAAAGCGGAGAATCTGATCCTGCTGGAGGGCAGCCACCAGCGCCTGCTGTGAGTCCTCACCGGGCCACCAGCGCAACGTCCCGCAGCTCCAGCCCCTACTCCCCTGGTCCCCCTTGCTGGCTCCTGCCCCTTCCCCCCTGATACCCCGCCTCGCCCACATGCCGGCGCGGCCGTAGCTGCTGTTGCTTCCGGGCTGACGGTTGATGCTCCTCCGGGGCACGCAAGAAGTGAGAGGAGTGGCAACCTCGAGATCCTGGAGAGGGGATAAACGGAGAGGAGGGGAGAGGTGTTATGGAGGGGGGGGAGGAGGGGGGAAATAGAGGGAGGAGTGGGTAATAAAGGGAGAATAGGGCAGTGGGGGAGGTGGGAGAGTTGGGGAGGTGGGGGAATAGAGAGAGCGGAATGGGGGAGTAGAGGAGGGAGAAGTGGGAGAGGTAGGGAGTGAGGGATAGGGGAGGTGAGGATTGGGATAGGAGAGAGATGGGGATGGGAGATGAGCTGTGCCTGTGCAGTTGGGGGCCATGGGTGAGTGGTTGAATATTGCATTGGGGGAACCTAGCCTCCTGTGTGACAGGGACCCAATGGGTCCCAGTTAGTCTAATATCTCTCTAAATCTGTATCTGTTTAAATGTTTCTTAAAGGTTGTGATAGTATCTGCTTCAAGTACCTACTCCAACAGCTGGTTCCATACACCATTCTTTGTGTGACAAAGTTTCCTCTCGGGCTCCTATTAAATCATGCCCCCCTTACCTTAAACCTATGCCATTTGGTTCTCTGGGCAACAGACTCTGTGCATCCACCCAATCTATTCCCCTCATAATTTTGTATACGTCTCATCCTCGGATCACCCCTCATCCTCCTGCGCTCCAAGGAATATAGTCCTAGCCTGCACAACCTCTCCCTATAGCTCAGGCCCTCGAGTCCCAGCAACATCCTTGTAAATCTTCTCTGCACCATTTCCAGCTTGACGACATATTTCCTGTAACATGGTGCTCAAAACTGAACACAATACTTTAAATGTGGCCTCACCAACAAAGTAAGTATGCAGGTACAGCAGGAAGCGAAGAACGTCTGTGGCATGTTGACCTTCATTGCGAGAGGTTTTCAGTTTAGGAGCAAGGAGGCCCTACATCAGTGGGAGACCGCACCTGGAGCATTGTGTGCAATTTTGGTCTTCTAATTTGAGGAATGACATTATTGCTATTGAGGGAATGCAGCGTAGGTTCACCAAGTTAATTCCCGGGATGGAGTGATTGACGCAAGATGAAAGAATGGGTCGACTGGGCTTGTATTCACTGGAATATAGGGAATCTTATAGAAACATAAAATTCTTAGAGCATTTGACAGGGTAGATGCAGGAAAAATGTTCCCAATGTTGGAGTCCAGAATCAGGGCTAGGCCATTTAGGACTTTTTCTCCAAGGGAATTCTCTGCCACAGAAGGCAGTTGAGGCCAATTCACTGGATGTTTTCAACAGAGAGTTAGATTTAGCTCTTGGGGTAAGGGAATCAAGGGATATGGGGGAAAAGGCCGGAATGGGATTCTGATTTTTGGATTATCAGCCATGATCATAATGAATGGCAGTACCTGCTACTCCTGCACCTATTTTCTATGTATTCAAACGCAACATGACCTCTCAACTTTGGAACTCAATACTTAGCCTGACAAAGGCCATTGAACCAAAAGTCTTCTTGATCTACCTGCGATGCCACCTTCAATGAACCACTTCCAACCTCTCGCCTGCCTCGGTTCTGTATAAGATCCCACCCCCCTGCCAATCTAGTTTAAACCCACCTATGTAGCACTAGTGAACCTGCCTACCAGGATATCGGTTTCAATTAAGGTGCAACCCATACCTCTTGTGTAGGCCACCTCTGTCCCAGAAGTGATCCCAATGGTCTGGAAATCTGTGTCAGTACCCCTGCACCAACTCCTCAGTCTCATATTAATCTCCCCTATCTTTATTTTTGCCCTTACTAGCACGTGGCACTAGAAGCAACCCTGCGATCACTAACCTGGAGGTCCTGCTTTTCATTCTTTTACCTAGATCCCAATACTCATTTTGCAGAATCTCCTTCCTCTTTCTTCCTTTCTCATTTGTGCCAACATGCACAATGGCTTCCAGCTGCTCCCCCTCCCCCTTTCAGGATTTCTCACGCAGCTACTCTGAGACATCCTGGACCCTGGCACCAGGGAGGCAGCACACAATCCTGGAGGCTTGGCTGCTGCCACAGAATCTCCTGTTCGCACCCCCAACTATAGATTTGTCCACCACTTTGGCTCTGCCTGATGTCGCCCTTCCCTGTTGAGCCTCAACACCAGAGTTGGTGTCACAGCCCTGCCGGCTACTCGACCTTGAAGTGTTGTCCACCCCGACAGCTCCCAAGAAGGTGTACCTGTTTTGAAGAGGTATGGCCACTGGGGCGACCTGCACTCCATGTTTAAATCCCTTCCTCGTGGTCACGCATCTTCTCCGTTCCTGGATCTTCGGTGTGACAACCTTGTTATATGTCCTGTCCAAGAAGCTCCCATTTCCCTGGATGGTCCTGAGGCCACCCAGCTGCTGCTCCAGTTCCCTAACATGATCTTTGAGCTGCACCTGGATACACTTCCCACGGGAGTAGACATCAGGGGTACCAGCAGTTTCCATCTTCTTCCCATATACTGCAGGAGAAGCACTGCACCAATCTCCTTGCCATTACCACTGCAGCTAAATAAATAATTAAATAACTAGACTCGCGCACAGAGCTGATTGAACCTTATTCTCCTATCTGCTGCTGATAGCCTCCCTCCCTCAGCCTCCTCGCTGAAGACTCTTGAGCCAAAGACTCGCACTTTACCTCCATATAGCACTTCTCCTGCATACAGCCTCTCGTCCAACATGGCTGCTTCCAATAGGCTGCTCCGCTGCACCTAGCCTTATTTTGCTTATTTTAAGTTGCTATTCAATTAACCAATTTGGATGCTCTTGCGAATCTACGGACTTGCTGCTCAAAGCTGCTGCTCTAAGCTGCAGCTCCTCTTCAGAACTCAGATTTAAGTCAATATATTAACTAAAATTAACCCCTTCATGGATTAAAATAACTTTTCAATAATAGAAGATTATCTATTCAGGCAACAGTTATCCACATTTATCCTCCTACCCATCTTGATTCAGGATGTTATATTTACAATTTTCGTGTCTTTCAGTAACTCCCAAAATCTAATAGGGAGCTAACAATATGAGGATACTAGTGCAAAATATTTACTAAACTCCCCTATCATTCCCATGTTCCCCATAATTATCTGCCAGCCGCGTTCCATAAGGGGCCTTGATATGACTGATGACTGTCTCTTTGTTGATGCCCTGTCCTCTTCCTGATGGTCTTCGTTGCCCCCCTCCCCCAGTCTCAACATTGGCGGCACTCCCCTTCTCCCGTTTCATCATTGCGGGAGAAGGGGAATGCCCTTTTACCATTTTGCTGGGTTCTGAATATCGTATCTTGTGAATTTGAATGTTTTCTCCGTAGTATTTTCCTTAACTTGCTTGATTAGCTGTACTCTTCTCCCTCATTTTCTCTGCACCACCGTTGGAGTCTTTCTTCCTGCTGGGATATATTTTGGCTGGGAGTCATTAATTTTTTTATCATCTTCTTAAATGTATATCTCTGTTTGCTTTTTGCCCCTCTACTGATCCATTTGCCAAATCCATCCTCAATCCTTAATAATTTCCCTTTGTTTTCGTTTAACATAGCTATGCAGGCTCAAATTTCTGAGTCTCAAGCTGACAACTAAGTTCTATCATGCTGTGATCACTATTTTACAGATTTTTAAAAAAAAATCGTTATTGTTGCCCTTTGTCTGATTCCAAACAGTATATCACCTGGTTGGCTTTAATGTATATTGTTCTAGCAAACGATCCCAAATGCAGATGCAAGAGACTTTAGATGCTGGAATCTGAGGCAATCTGCTGGTGGGTTGAGCAGCATCTGTGGTAGCTTGACCCCAAAGATGTTGCTTGACCTGCTGAGCTCCTCAAACAGAATGTTTAACTCAATTGCATTCAATTAATTGATTTTTTTTTTGGAAAAATATCAGCCAGAGTGGATGGAAGGGAGCCAGTAGATGTAACATGTTGGGTTTTCAAAAGGTATTCAATAAGGTGCTGCAAAATATGAGCTTATTGTGTTGAGGTGGTACATTAGGGGGATAGAAGATTGACTAAATAGCAGAAAGTAGGAATAAGGGAGTCATTTACAGGTAGGCCAACCTGTAAGGAGAGATCGGAATTGCAGCAATTTTAAATATATTTTAATAGAAGGAAGAACACACCATGCCGTAGTCATGCTTATGGATAATGCAGAAAGCAGGAGGAAAGGCAAGCATGAAATAGTTTTGAAAGAGACGTTGATGGGTAAAATGAGTGGCCAAAAAGTTGGAAAGCATAGTATAAAGTGTGAAGTTGTAGGAATGATAAGTGATAATTGTTAAAATGTAGCAGAACTGCAGAAAGCTGAAACTAAAAGGTATATAGAGGTTTTCCTGTAACACAAAGTTAGTGGTGCAGCAAGTTATTTGTTTCATCAAATGTTAAATTTTATTTCAAGGGAGTATTAAAGTGCAGAATTGTGTAAGGCACTAGTAAAATCGCCTCTGGAGTACCATGTGTAGTTGTGATCTCACTATTTAATTAAAGATATTTTATCATTGCAGGCACTTCAGAGAAGCTTCATTTGGGTATTCCAGGTATGGAGGGAGTATATTGTGAGAAAAGGTTTGGTGTGTACTCACTGATATATAAAGGAACAGATGTGATCTTTTTGAAAAATTCAAGGTTATTGGGGAGGATGGATAGAGTAAATGCTGAAAGGAAAATGTTCCCTCATGCTTATCGGCTACAAGAGTTGATTATCATATTTGTATTCCTTTGTGTTATGGTCTAGATGTGGCAATATCAAGTACTAAGGAAGTGCTGAGATAACCAGTCATTCAATTCCTTGAGTCAAAAGTACCTGATGTGAGAATAGATGAGGACATCTCAGGTTATCTACCTGGAAGGAATGCATTTAGCAAGTAAAAACAAAGTGTTGGGAAAAGCTCAGGCAGTCAGGTGGGTTCTGTGGAAAGATTTAACCAGAGTGGATGTCATTCAGAATAACCAGAAGGATAATTCTGACAAAGACTTTAAACGTTTACACTTTTTCCTTTTCTACAGATGGTTTACAGTTGCCATCTATATATTACCTGAAATGTAAATACTATGGAACTGGTAAATATAAAAATACAGGTTCAAACTACTAAATGGTAAACCTAATCTCCACACAGTGGAATAGATTCTGTGTCAATTAATCGATCCAAAACCTTTAGATGCACAAAGCATCAATGCAGCGAAATGTAGAAACCAGGGACTACGTGTGCTGGTTTAAAAAACAAACAAACAAAAAGACAGTGCTGGAATAATTCAACGGATCAGGCAGCATCTCTGGAGAACATGGATCGGTGACGTTTTGGGTTAGGACCCTTCATCGGATTGATTGTTGCTGGAGTGAGGAAGCTGGCAAAGAGGTGGGGATGGGACAAAGTCTGGTCAGTGACAGATGGCCTGCAGTAATGTGGTCAGTGGGGTTGGGTTGACTGTTTCTAAATGCCAGATACCTCATCTGTAATTAAATAATTTCTCCGTGTCAATACAGAAATACCTTAACATATAAACATCAGTGGGAGGTCATGACTCATCTGATTTTTTTTTTTACTTCATCAGAGGATTCTGGGAGATAGGATCTATCAGCATTTGGAAAGGAAAGGGCTGGTAGGATAGCCAGCATGACTTGCTTGATGGGAAATCATGACTCACAAATTTGATGGAATTTTTTGAAGAGATCACCAAGAGTATTAACCAAGCCATTGTCTACATGGGCATTAGCAAGGCCTTGGGCAAGGTCCTGCATCTTAGGCTGGTCTGGAAGGTTCAAGCACATGGGATCCAGAGTGAGGTAGTCAATTGGATACACAGTTGGCTTGGGAGAAGGAATGAGTCTGAGGGAAATATTTGAGAACAGTTTTTCAGAATAAAGTTTGTGACCAGTGGTGTGCCACAGGGATCAGTGCAGCTCTCCCATGAATAGTCCTCCAAATCATTAATATTTAAGGTGATGTGCGTGGCATGGTTAGTAAGTTTACAGAAGACGCAGACAGTGATGCGGGTGTCTGAGATGACAACAGGACCCTGATCAATTGGGAAAGTGGGAAATGGAATGGCAGATGTAATTTAACTCTGACAAGTGGAAAGTGAAGCATTTTGGAATGTTAAACCAGGGCAGGATGTACGCAATGAATGGCAACGGCATCGGGAGTATTGTAGAACCTAGGGGTATTAGTACATAATTCCCTGAATGTGACGACACAGTTCAACGGTGGTGAAGAAGGTGCATGTCTTTCTTCATCAGTCAGGGCATTGGGTACAAGGGTTTGGGCATCATGTTCCAACTGTATAGAAGCTGCTGAGACGACACTGTGTGCAGTTCTGGTCACCATAATACAGGGAAGATGTGATTACGTAGAGAGCTTAATCAAGAAATTAAGAGCGAGCTAGATAGGGCTCTTAAAGATAGTGGAGTCAGGGGATATGGGGCGAAGGCAGGAACGGGGTACTGATTGGGGATGATCAGCCATGGCGGTGCTGGCTCGAAGGGCCGAATGGCCTACTTCTGCATCTGCTGCCTAAGTAGAGACGGTGCAGAAAACATTAATAAGAATGTTGCTGGGGTTGGAAGGCTTGAGTTGCAAGGATAGGTTGAAAGGGCTGGGACTGTTTTCCCTTTATGTGCAGCAATCTGACAGTAGAAAATAATTATCCTATTAAGCATGACTAATAAACGGTAATAAAGAAACTTGCCTCAGCCCATTTCATGGCTAATTTATGTTTATGTAGGCAAATATGGTAGCAAGATACCAGTAAAAACCCAAGATGACGGTTAATTTGATCTGGTGGTGTTGGTTGAGGCATAATTGTGGGACACAACTCTGAGAAAACTCCCAATGCTTCCAAAGGAAAATGCCATTGGGAGCTTGTTACATCCTCTAGTTTCAGACTTTACCTGGAAGATGACAAATCGGACATTTCAGTACAATGTTCATGTGGACCCTTTGTGGAGTGGTTTAAACCAACAATCTTTGACCCAAAAATTGAATTAATACCAACAAACCTAACCAGTAAAGATGCACTTCGGCAATTCTGCCAACATAACGTGCGTCCTTAGATCATATTCTTTTCTGTCAGAGGTCAATGAGGAATTTGCCTTAACTTCTCATAAAGAAACATATAAATAATGCTTTGAGATTTAAAAAAGTTGATCATTTTTTTCTTTGGAATAGATTGAATCATTCATATTTAGAAATAGACCTGCCGTGAAAAGTGAGCACAATACTTGAAACTGTTTTGAAAGATGCTGTAATGAGTGCACACAAAGGCTCTGTGGAACAACGCATTTTTAAAAAGAAAACTAGAATTGACCTTGTCCACAAGTGCAGAGTTGTTGCTTGCTAACCTGCTGAGCAGAGCATAAAAACTGTATTTGATTAGAAAGGCTGACATTAAAGGTCAAGAATAAAGACAAAAGCTTTTAAATGGGGAAACGAGTCAGAAAACATCATACTGCAGTGTTCGCCCTTCTTTGGAAGAAAAATAAAAGTTAAGCTTGCTCTTGGAATATGTCAAGAGCTAAATTTATTTGTAAAGATTTGTTGAACAAAACAAAAACATGATTGTAACTGAGGGAGTCCATTTGGCCCATGAGAAATTTTCTGGACTGATGAATTATTATTTTCCCAGTGCTTGTCGTATCCAATGTCTGTGAAAGAGATATTGTGGCTTAACTGCCACAATCGGTGGTGTTAGTTAGACACTGAAGTCAGCACGAGTGCATAATTTATTTCTTATGGTTATTTTGGGTGCCAATAGTTAAATAATCTGAGATTATTTGATTAATATTTTCACTGCAAAGTAAATATGTGAAAATATTGTAATAACAAGCACTTTTACAAAGTGCATATTAAATTAAATTGAATTGTTGTTCGCTAACTTGCTCATGCCAGAGCATGTATTTTATACTGTCATTAGGCTTAATTCTTGTCTCTCGTGTCCTCACCGATATATTTAACTGGGGGTTTAATTACTGATGTTAATGTCCCTTCAAAAGTTTATAAAAGGCCAACTTTGTTTAGGGGCTGTCCCACTTGGGCGACCTAATAGGCAAGTTTAGGAGAGTTTGAAAAATGTCATGTCGAAGACCTCCTTTGACTATGTTGAAGACTAGCTTCGACTAGCTACGACTAACTTCGGGAAAATTGGACACCGAATAGTGGAGAGTGAAGACGACCTCCTTCGACCTCCATTCAACTATGATGAAGACTATCTACGACTACCTTCGACTACCCTCGATTATCTACGACTAACATACCAACCTACTATGACCTACGAGTTAAAAAAAGTATTGATTTTTTTCCATGGCGATCTTTTTTTACTCGCAGCATGGTCGACCTCGTGTTGACCATGCTGCGAGTATGAGTCGAGAGCAAACTCTCCAGAACCCGCGGATTAGGTCGCCCAAGTGGGACAGGCCCTTTAAGGCTGATATATTAAGAACATTTCTTCAGTTTGAATGTCGGGGAAATTAATGTATTTAATTAATGTCTTATTGCTCGTGCAACTCTACAATTAATTCAGCTACACAAACGGTGGTCTAAAAGCAACTTTTTTTTTTAACAGAGTCTGTGAATCTGCCGTGAAGAGATTTGCATTTTTGTGGCTTCGGGAGATGATTTGCGTCTGACTTCCAATTAACTAAACTACTTGTATAAAAGCAATTCCAGAGCAGTATAAAGGCAGCTTTGTGCTCATTGAATTGCAGAATTGTGCAGTGCAGACGGAGACCAATTGACCCGTTGTACCTGTGCTGTCTCTCTGAAAGAGCTATTCAATTAGTTTCAATCTCCTTATCTCCATAATCTGCAAATATTTCCTTAATGAATGTATGGGTTTCCATTTATTATAACAATGGAATCGCCATCTACCTCTTGGACTATGTATTCCTGATCATTTTCTTTTACATTCAGCAGATAGTCCACAATTATCCCCTCTGGTTATTGACTAATAACCACCATTATGCAACTTAATTATTTTTGTCTGAAGACAAATCATGTATTTTCCCTAAACTATATCTGCTTGAGGAGAGCAATGGCAATTTGGTCTTCTGTTCATTTTCCTCACAACCACGTTTCCTTTTCTTGAATAGTAACTACAATTTCTCCCTGTACACTGGTGATTTTCAAACCTTTTGGAATTGATTCTCTATTGTTTTTTTCAACATTTGCTTTCTAACTTCAAAAGGATTGATATGGAAATGTTGATTCACAAATTTAGTCAGAATTTCAATTGTAGTTTGTGTTTGTCACAGTTATAGAGGTCCTTGTGCTTTTCATTACATTGAAATGTGGGAATCTGCAATGTGCAAGTAAGCTGGAAGTGTACAGAACAGGCAGACACCAGGAACTGGTTATACTGGTTTACAAAAGAAAAGCAAAGTGTTGAGGTAACTCATCGGGTCGGGCAGCATCTCTGGGGAACATAGATAGCTGACATTTTGGGTTGGGACCTTTCTTCAGATTGATATGGAGTGGGGGAGGGTGGGTTAGAAATTTGGAAGAGGGATGGAGGCAGGACAAAGCCTGGTGAGTGATAGGTGTATACAGGTGCGGGGCAGGCAGCTGGTCTTTACACAGTACTGAATTAATGGTGGATGACAGAAGGGGTTCTTTGGCAACTTACCAATAAAAGTATAATGAGTAATCCAAATCCACAAACCAGCATAGTAAGCTTCCCTCTATGCATGATCATTTCATTATCCACTTGAGCACAATTTATGAATGTAGGCACTGACCAGATTAACACAACAGTCATACGTATATATACAATGAAAATGAAAACAATCTTTGTTAATTTTATCCTCCTTTTATTCCTGCTTGTCTATCTCTGCTCTGTGAAAGCAGCAGTATATTGGTGTTATAACTGCAACAGTCAGCAAATATGGCAAAGTTCTTATAAAAAATATTATACCTCAATTTCAATGGTAGTTTTTATGTACATAACGTTTTCCCTGATTAGCTATATTGGAACCTGATATTTTCCACAAATGTTCAGATTGCAACCTTTTTTTAAATTGAAATTTGCAATCGTTTTTTGATTTGACCCTGCCAGATGCCAGTTGACAAAGCAATGAAAAAAGCTGACAAATGCAGTGGATGTGGTAGTCTGAAGCTATAGTCTGTAGATATTCTCTTTGGCCAACACGTACTGATAAAATAAATGAAATTGGGAGCTGTTACAGATGAGATCTGAGATATACAACTCAGAATATCTAGAATAGGCCAAGTTTATTAAAAATAAGAATAATAACAAGGGACTGACAGTGACAATCCTCCTTCATGCAACCCATTCAGTGCAAAGTTTTTCCGGGAAAAAACAGGGATGTTGCCAAAACACCAATAAAACAAGTGTCTTTCGGGTGCATTTTCATTCTGCACAGTCTCAACAGGTTTTTGTAGCACACTTTTTTTTCCCCCTCAAGGTGGTGATTCTTTGTTTGGTTTTGCGGATATCAGCTGGCGTTGGAGCATGTATATTCATGATATACGTAGCTTTATAATTACAAACTTGGGAACTATTAAAGAGAAAGAATTTAGAGAAGTGGGGAGACGTGAAGAATGCTCCCCTGAAATACACAAAGCAAATGTTTAGGATGTCTGAAATACAAAGTCAATACTGTTGAACAATTTTGGGAGTCTTGCATTATTGCTGGGCCAACTGTTCCACCAGGAAGATTTTAATACTGGCACTATTAGTGTGGAAATGTATGAGAAATTATAAGAACCACTGGGAGTCCTGCCTTCTCCACCCTCAAGGTCTGTTGTGGGAGGCTCCCCTGGGGCACGAAGGTTAAAGGTGGATGGGCGAAGGGAGAGATGATGATTCGCAGGACAATCCACATCATTGTGACGGCTGCAATGGGCCTTTATGATCAGTTGCAGCTGGGACTCTGAAAATGGCATTGAAACCTGGTGAATATTGCATATGGACTCAGTGGGCTTTTTCTATGTGTGATTTCAACAAGGATTGTACTTGTGTCTGATAACAATCTTACTGATATGTATGCAAAAAAATAATAATTACCTTGGTACACGTGCCAATAAAGAACCATTGAGTTTCTTTAGCCTTCTGTCATGTGCGAAGACTACTCATTACTCAACTGTAAAATTGCTTAAAATAATGCAGATTATTGTTTAAATAACTTCGGCAATGGAGAAATTTAAATTGCCAAAAAAATATTTCTCATGCTATAGTTTTTTTTTTAAATGAAGTGACAATTTGGTATTTATTTTTATTCTCTTGGACAAGATTGATGAAAAATATAGTCTGTCCAAAGCCAGTCACGTGATTGATGGATAACTTTTCAGTTGATTTGATATGCATTATTTAATGTTTAATTGTTATTTTAATATGACAGTTGCAGTTCAGAACACATTCAAATCACTTTCTTAAATGTGACAAATTCAATATACTAATATATTAAGCAAATTTGATTTGGTTCCAATAATAAACCAGAATCAAATATTAGTTAATGTGAATTTTTAATTCAAGACGCTGGTATTGATTGCTACCAAGGTTAATTTCCTGGTGCTGCAGTTTTCTGTCACCATATTTGCTGTGAGATTTCTTTCGTTTGCAATGCTGTTTTGTAATTGATTGATTGCATTTATTTGTCATTCAAAAATAAATTTGAACGAGATGTTGTTGCCATAATCATAACAATAAAAAAGCAAAACACACAATTACATAAATTTAACGTAAACATCGATCACAGTGACTTTCCTCCAGGCACCATCTTACTGTGATGGAAGGTAAAAAAAAAGTTTTTTCTGCTTTAACTATGCTAACGTTAGAATATTATTCAGAACTTCCTGACTAGCTCTTTCATGGAATAATGTTGTTTCTAAAAATGGATATGGAAAAACGGCTTTCTTTTGATTGCAGATAATAAGTAAATCTGATGAAGCCATATTACATATATAGAGTTGATTAAGAGACTTGATGGGCCCTCTATCTTTTTCTGGTTTTCTTTATTGAATTTATAATTTCAGTCACTCACAATTTCTTATGCTCCAACAGAAGATGGTTTACAGCAGGCTTGACATCTGAAGAATGTCAATTGCATTAAAGCTAATTATCGATACTTCTTAAAATAATCAGGTTAAGGGAATAAAGTGCCTCGCATAATGTGGTAATGCAGAAATAATGATAATACTCCAGAACTACAACTCTTTCTAGACTGAAAGTTTATTTTACTGCTTCGAATGTGTGGCCTTCTGTTTTCAACCTGTTACGTTCAAGGTTATTATTGTAATCGGAACCCTGGTATGTAAATGTGGTTCCAACACATGTGCTTGGAGCATTAATGGCACCCAGTTGATAGTTGTTGACTGCTTTCTTTTTACATTCTAGGCTAGTTAGATGTATATTTTCCTAAACTTTTGCAATTGCCTTTCTCATTTCTCAAAAGAAATTGGATGCTAGTCGAGTCACTGTAATCTTAACAGTGGGTTAGTCGAGGAAACCAAGCCTATTTCATACGGTACCCATAACCTCATGAGCTTGGAACAGGAAAGTTGACAAAGGAAATAGATGTTGCACTGGAATCTGCATTCTGCATGGACTATCTACATAATTCATCCCAACAAATGATAGGTAGTCTTTAAATGACTGTGAAATTTGGCTTTCATTTATTCAAAACCCATTTGTTTTATATGTAACAACATCATTAATGAAAGTTAAGATGCTGGATATATAGCATTGTGCCTGACAGGTGTCAAATAGATAGGAAATGTCAATGATGATTTGAGCTGTTATGTCGGTTCTTCTCTGAAATGTTTCTCTTATTCAAGAGCTGACATGTTAACTACCTTGGAAAGTTCAAAGCTGTGCTGCAGAAAGTGAGATGCCTTCCCACCCACACTCCACATTAATGAAATATTTCTCTCCGCCTGCCTCCCTCACTAGGCAACCGAAAAGATCCCTCATAGTCGATGCATCCATGAAGAAATGATGACGGTAGATATGAAAACAATCCCAATGATTGAGTTGAATATGACTGCATTTGGGGATGTGTGGGTAGGGAGAATATCATCATTTTCTGAAATGTGCATCATTAGTTAACATTTGCAAAAGAAATATGATTTATTTGATAACAATTATCAGCACAGATTTTCAGAAGACATCAAAATGTTCTTATTCAAGCAATTATGGGTGTTTTTGCAAAAGTACATTTATTGGTAAACCCTGGTGATGGTGGCGAGTGCTTTTTGTACACAATGCTGCTATCGTGTAGTGGTGGTAGATGGAGTGTTTTTTTAAGGTGACAGATAAGCTGCAAAGTGAATTGCTTGGTTTATTTTGTATGGTCTTGAACTGCTGGAGTGTTGACAGCGCTCTGATCATCCATTCAGCTGGATCAATCATACTCCTGTCTTGCTGGTGGTGGGAAAAGAGGTGAGCTGTTCCCTATGGATTACCTACATTCTGGCCCACTCCTCTTCATAATCTTTACATGTTTGTGTATGTTAGTGGTTGAACAAAAATGACCATGTCGAGGTTGAGGTTGAGGAAAACATTTTGCGAGAGACTTCTAGATAGATATTCATCCTTGGATCAGGAGGGCCAAGTGCAATAGGATTTTTTATAAATTCACTGGAGTTGTACTGGGATGCATTGGAGGGAGAATGCATCAGAGAACCCCTCCCTCTGTAATTGGTTACTGGACTTTCTAACCAACAGACCACAGTCTGTTAGGTTGGATAACCACTCCTCTTCTACCCTCACCCTGAACACTGGCGTACCCCAGGGCTGCGTGCTGAGCCCCCTCCTCTACTCCCTCTTCACCTACGACTGCATACCTGTACATGGTACCAACACCATCATCAAGTATGCAGATGACACGACGGTGATTGGCCTCATCAGCGACAGCGATGAGTCGGCCTACAGGGAGGAGGTTCAGCTCCTAACAGCATGGTGTGCCGACAGTAACCTGGCCCTCAACTCCAAGGAGCTCATTGTGGACTTCAGGAGATCGAGAGGCTGCATGCACATCCCCATCCATATCAACGGGACGGAGATGGAACGTGTCTCCAGCTTCAGGTTCATGGGGGTCAACATCTCCGATGACCTCTCCTGGACCCACAACACATCCTCGCTGATCAAGAAGGCTCACCAGCGTCTATTCTTCCTGGGGAGACTTAAGAAGGTCCACCTGTCTCCCCAGATTCTGGTGAACTTCTACCGCTGCACCATCGAGAGCATCCTTACCAACTGCATCACAGTATGGTATGGTAACTGCTCTGTCGCCGACCGGAAAGCTCTGCAGAGGGTGGTGAAGATCGCCCAACGCATCACAGGCTCCTCACTCCCCTCCATTGAGTCTGCTCATAGTAAACGATGCCTGCGCAGGGCGCACAGCATCGCCAGGGACAGCGCACACCCCAACCATAAACTGTTTACCCTCCTCCCATCCGGGAGGCGCTGCAGGTCCCTCCGCTGCCGGACCAGCAGGCTCAAGAACAGCTTCTTCCCTGCGGCTGTCACACTTCTCAACGCTGCACCTCAATGACTGCCTGTGAATGACCATTGAAGATGGTCATTATTTATTAATGCACTCAGTTAATTCCAAAAAACTAACAACTAATAATTGCTCAATTTTTAAACCTCTGTCCTTGTATGTATTGAGTGCGATCAGCAATTACCTTTGTTAACTTGATAGATTTGATGGCGCTTGAGGATGTAATTAGATAAAAAGCCAAACGTGCGTTTCACTAAATGTTGTATTGCAGTCTACATATTCTTGAGTTGCACCAGGCTGAAGATCAATGTTTTGGGTCAGCAAAAACCTTAAAAATTTTTTTTTTTTTTTAAAAGAAGAAAAAAGAAAAATTGGCAACTAACATTTCATTTAGTGGTGGCACAGAGCTGCTCTGGTAGAGGTGCTGCCTTACAGCACCAAAGGTTTGATCCTGACTGCAGGTATTGCATTTGCGGAATTTACACGTTCTCCCGCACTCCAATGCGGTACAGCTTTGTAGGTTGATTGACTTCTGTAAATTGTCTTTATTGTACAGGATAGTGCAAGTGTACGGGAGATTGCTGGTCGGCAGGGACTCAGTAGGCCAAATGGCCTGCTTCCATTATGAAGTGGTTTTGCAGCAGAAGATTATTGGAAATGTCACACTCGGTCACAGAATGCCAGAACGATTGGATGTCATGATTGAGGTCTGGATGATTTTGTATGTGTGAGTGATTTTCCATCTGCATTGATGTTAGCTGAGCTAAGGAGAGTTAAGAATGGTAATTTCTTCTCACTGGCGGTGGTGCATGCATACTTTCTGGCTTTGACCCAAACTCTGTGTTCTGCTGCTGGGAAGAGACTTATTATGTAGTTAAATTCCAATGAAGGTTGTAACTAATTTATCCCCAGATGATGAGCTGAACTAGATTTGTGTAAAAGTAATGAATTGAAAGAGTTTCTTTTCAATCATTTCTGTTCACAATCTGTTTAAAAGATATAAAACTCTACAGAAAATATATTTGTTTAAAGCTAAAGGGATGGTATTTATGTTCAATGTGCTGATTAATAAGCCACAAAATTCAACAATTTGTAAGAGCTTTATATGTGATCTGGACATCCTGTGAAAAATGCCAGAGTTATGTCAGGTAATGACTGTCTAATGACACCAATGGCCAAATTTGTGTTAGTTAATGACAGTAAAATAGATGGTATTGTTGACCAAGTATCAAGAATTACTGTGGGATCTTGATCAACTGGGCAAGTGAGCCAAAGAATGGCTAATGTAATTTAATTCAGGTAAGTGTGAGGTGTTGCATTTTTGGAAAGTCAAACCAGAGTAGTACCTCCACAGTGAACGTACGAAAGACAAACAAGAGACAGTGTGTTGCCAAATTGAAAATTTGCTCAGTTTCTTAGCTTTGATGACCAATTTATGCCCCAAAAAATGTTTTTTTATTGTCTTTAAAAAGTTGGAAAATGAATATCACAAACGATCGTTGTTTTTGACACCACAATGTTTTTGATATATTAAATATGAATATAAGAAAAATAATTGACTCTCCCAAAAATCACTACTACCATAGGATACATTGTTGGGGTTTGTGAAAAGCAGTAGAGGTTTGAAGCCTCCGTGGTTTAACTTACGGAGGTGCCGACCCCGATAACGGTCGTTGTGACAATGGACACCAAGCACAACGACCGTTACGGGATCTTTGCTAGCGGAATACCAGGCATGTTACTGTATTTTTCTCCTGGTTTTGATGAAGATATTTCCCTAGATCATTATCAAAACATATATGTATGAGGGGCCATTTGAAGTTTATGAATTAAATGTTCATGACTAAATGTGTCGCAGAGTTTTTAATGTCACATTGTTGGTGTCCAAAATGGTGGTAAAATGATGAAAATTTGTCATGAACGAAGTTTTTGACTTTTGGTCAAAAGTTATCTAACTTATATCTTGTTATTTGTAAGGTTTCACATGATGGGTAGATTTTTGTTAAGAACAGTGTATTGGTGTAAAAAAGTGAATACTAATCTTGTTCCTCAAAATCTCTCCAGTATTGTAAAAAGACACATACCTTTTGTGAATTATTGTTTCTTCCTCAAAAAACAAATAGAATCTATTCTCTACTTTTTTTGACCACCTTTATCTCTGTGGAAATCTTTTTTTTTCTGGTGAAGAAGCCATTGCTTTGGGTCAGTTGGTTGTACAGTGTATGCATATTGGCTGTGGTTGGTAGATGCATGACGTGAAGGAAAGTTTTAATTGTTTACTACCCCTACCAAATATTTTCAGTTTTGTGCATGTGGAAAGTATTGGTGAAGTGTATGTTTCATGAACTTTTAACAGTATGTTTGAAGCGGCCTCTCATGCAGCACACACTAACATACAAATATGAATTTGGATTACTTCAGATTTTTAATTATTTATTCATTTGTTTTTTATTTCTCTATTTTTCGCTTGATTATTTTTGTATTGACAAGAGTTACAAATAAAACTTTTTAGTTCCTATTCTGTTTTTCAGTTTGATCGGGTACAGAGATACATCGTTGCTCCGTTGATGTAGTTGACAAATTCCCTGTACTGTTTAACATGCAGCCTTGAATTTATCATGCATGCCAAAACCAATTCAAAAGCCTATGGAACGTCTGTGGGAAGTATTGCCAATGATTAGCTGCAAAATATGGGTGTTTATCTCTCTATTGTCAGGCTGTAAATTAGATTATTCAAGATATACACACGCTTCAAACTGATGTTTAGGTCCCTGGATGAAGGGGCGGGAGGAGATCTTTGTGTTGTTTTGTGCGTGTATTAAACAATGGTACTTTCCTTCACATTACAGTGGCCTTCATAACAAGAGGAGCTAAGTATAGGAGCAAAGAGGTCCTTCTGCAGTTGTGCAGGGCTCTAGTGAGACCACACCTGGAGTATTGTGTGCAGTTTTGGTCATCAAATTTGAGGAAGGACATTCTTGCTATTGAGGGAGTGCAGCGTAGGTTCTCAAGGTTAATTCCCCGGATGGAGGGACTGTCATATGTTGAAAGTTTGGAGCGACTGGGCTTGTTTACCCTGGAATTTAGAAGGATGAAAGAGGATTGAAACATATAAGATTATTATGGGATTGGACACGCTAGAGGCAGGAAACATGTTCCCGATGAGGAAAAACTTTTTAACCCAGAGAGTTGTGAATCTGCTGTGGAATTCTCTGCCTCAGAGAATTCCACAGCAGTGCTCTCTCAGGCAGTAAAGGCCAATTCTCTGGATACTTTCAAGAGAGTTAAGGGCCTGTCCCACTTTCACAACCTAATTCACAACCTTTTTTACTCGTGGACATTTTTCATCAGGCTAGAAAAACGCCCCAACCTACTTGATTCCACGAGTACCTACGACTAGCATCACAACCTACCTACAACCTTGTGACGGCCATGCTGCGAGTATGAGTCAAGGGCAAACTCGGCAGAAGTCGTGAATTAGGTCAGGAAAGTGTGATAGGCCCTTAAGATATGGCTCTTAAAGATAGCAGAGTCAGTAAACTAACTATATTTCAAGAAGCTTTTCTTAATTATGGTCTAATAACAGCAAAAAAACCTATACTTAAATTTTGGAAAAACACACCTACGCCAACATTCAAAATGTGGATCTCAAACATGTCTGAAACGCTACATCTTGAAGAAATGAGATTCCTCTTACTAGGCAAAGTAGACCAATTCTTAAAGATTTGGTCTCCGTTTATCAACTTTTTACAAGCATATGGTGCAACATAACATAACCTTAGAAATTAAATGGTTTAGAACTGGGTGACGGATGGTTAAAAATATGAGATAGGTAGATCGCTCCTAATCTCCCTTTTTTTTACTTTTTCCTTTCCTTTCAATCTTTTAACTTCTCATCTCTGTCCTTTATTTCTTTTGTTTTCTGTTTCTACTCGCTTGTCTATTTATTCCGACACTCTTTATTTCTTTTCTCTCTCACTGTTCTTTTATTATTGAACCAAAAATATGAAGTTCTACAAGAATGAAAATATGTATTTATGTATTAAATTTAAATAACTAAATAAATAAATAAAGATAGCAGAGTCAGGGATATGGTGAGAAGGAAGGAACGGGCTACTGATTGTGGATGATCAGCCATGATCACAGTGAATGGCGGTGCTGGCTCAAAGGGCCGAAAGGCCTACTCCTGCATCTATAATCTATTGTCCATGACTCACCGATTCGCTCAGCCTTCCCCCTCCATCTCGCCCATTTCCCAGGCACTTTTGCCTGTATTCACAGGAGGTATACCACCTGTCTTCAACACCTGACCTAAACAGCTCTTTGAAGTGAGACAGAGGTTCACCTGTACCACTCCCAACCATCTATTTGCTATTCTCCATGTGTCCTCTTCTACATGGCAAAACCAATTGCAGACTAAGTGACCGCTTTCCTGAGCATCAGTGCTCTCTCTGCTATGGCCATCTGGATCACTCAGTTGCGAGCCAGTTGCTCCCTGTTGCTGCTTGACCTGCTGAGATCTTCCAGAAGCGCTTTTTTGTGCCTGGATTATTCAGTGATTTCATTGATTTCACACCTAGGCCGTGGGAGATAGTATTTTCTGAAACAGTGAGATCACAGCTCTTTTTCATTCCTGTTGTCAGCTTTATGTTGTCATTTACACATGCTAAACATTTGATTTATCCTGGTATTCAACATCCCCAATTGTGACTCAAGAGTGTCATGTATGCAAAAGTTTCAATTAATTGTACTTTAATACTTGATGATATATCAGAGCACATTGCAAGGTAATCCAGAAGATCAGTCACAACATTCTAATTGTTCTAAAGTTGGCCCTCCTCTATCGTAGATTTAAGTTTTTTTCCAAACAATGGATTCAGGAAGTCGGGGATCCTGATAATTGTGTTGATGATCAGCATCTACTGTTACAAATTAACCTTCAAATTTAGGGAAGTGTTCAAAAATATGTAGGAAATATGTACTAGTTGCCAATTAAAAAAAAATATACATTTGGAATCGTCTCTATTTTTTGCCAGTGGGTATTTCCCAAATTAAACAAATTTGGTTAAAAGATTGCTTCATTACATATGATTTAATGAGTGAAATGTATTTGTCATGGGGACATGCTGCTGAAGGGCCTACGTAACCAGCTACACTAATCTATTTACCAGAACTTGCCCTTGGCTTTCTGTGTCCTGGCAATTCAAGTGTTCATCTTTGGAGACCTGGGAATACGATGCAAGCTGTCAGATCATAGTGGAAAAAGTATAACTGAAGTCTTCCAGTGATCCAGTCAAGAAGAATGAGAGCTGATCATCTTCATTTAAAACATCATGTGTATCGTAATCCTCAGTTAATTCTCAAATTGAGTTATTTTCTTGCTTACAGCAGTGCGGCTGCACAGATTCTAGCAACTATGCTGCTTTCAGCAAGTTTGAACAGCAGATCACTGAGAAGATGCCCAGATTGATTTCAAATCTGTCCCTGACGATGCAGCTTTTTGGAGATAAGTGTTGTAACAGTTAGCAAGATGCTCTACCTATCAGTTGTGGCTATAAAATGTTCCAGTTGTCTTTTTGATTAAGTACAATGTGGCCCACAAATCAGTGAGACATTTTGAGCTCCATTTGAAAGGATGAAACATTGACTTCAAATGAAGTCTGTCCAAGAACAGAAACACCGTGTGATTTAGAGCCTTTCTGTACAAAACTCCTCAGCCTTGATATATCACCCCCCCTCCCCCCCCCCCCCCTCAACCCCGCCCAACCCAGGTAGTGAAGGAGGAGTTGCTTGTAGCAAGGTGGCAAACAATCAAAAATATAAAATGTACGTGCAGCAGACATTTGGAAGTTATGAACAAAATGGAAATTGGTTAAACCTTTCCACTGATCAGCAATATCGGTGATTGAAAACAGAGGTAACATTAACAGGTGAACGAGGTGATGGTTACATTTCTTTACAATTTAACTGTGAGTCAGAAGTGCATGGGTAACAGTTATAACAAACTGTTTGCCAAAACGGGCTACACCATCACAAAATATTGTGTTCTGAATAATAATATTGCTAGATTCATTGAGATTTGAAGGAGGTTGTTGTGCCCTTGCCAGGATAAACAATTAAAAGCTATTCTTTTTAGAAAGCTATTGAAGGTAAAAGCAACACAGCTTCCTCTGTACATTGATTTATTTACAGTATTCATGGTACATTAGAGCATTCTCTTCGTATAGATGCTTTTAGAAAAGTCACTTTTTTAAAAAAAGATGTCCGTTTTGATGGAATGTTTTAAATTTTGCTTGGCTTTTATTGATTCTGGTAAAGAGCCTCCCATAATATATTTTCATTGCTGATTAATCCTTATCATGTTAGAAATTCAGCAAAATACAAACTGCTGGAGGAACTCAGCCAGTCAAACAAATCTGTGGAGGTAAAGGAATTGGGGCAGAATGCAATAGGTGGACTAGGGAGAGGTAGAGAAGGTGGGGGGGGAGAGGGTGAAGGTGGAGACAGACGAGAAGATGATAATGCGGGGGAAACTAAGGCTATGTACGGGGTGATGTGATAAATAAGCAATGTTATAAAAGGAACCATTGAGGTGGACAGATGGAACCTGATGGAGAATGGAATCAGATGGGTGAAGTGCATGCAGATGGAACCAGGATGGGGAAGGGATGTATGTGAAAATGGATGATCCAGGGGATGGGGGGGGGGTGGTTGATATGGAAAAGAGATGGGCAGATGAAGGGTGGGTCAGAAGGGGGGAGAGAGGGAGACATGGGGACATGATTACCTGAAGCTGGAAACTTCCATCTTCATACCATTTGACGCAGGTGGAATTGTCTGCTTGGTTTGCTGAATTCCTCCAGCAGGTTGCGTTTTGTTCTAGATTACAGCATTTGCAGCCAATTGTGTCACTGTTAACACTTCATCTTTTAGACAAATTTCTGATGCTCATGACATTTTATGCACTGGCCTCTGGACGCTTACTGAAGTTTATTCTTAACTTTTACCGCATCTTCGGTGTATCTTAAATTAAAATCACTTCTAACTGACCTTGGGCTTTGTGTATGGAAACTAGTCCTTGATATTTTTTTAGGCTGTCATGCAAGTGGTTTTTGATTTGTAACTTAAAATGGATACTGTAATGCGCCCCTGTTATCATTGTTGTTCCAAGTTTAGTCTTAACAAAAATACAGTTGGCAGCACTAAAATTAAGGCTGATGTTTGCATCTTAGATCTCTGCAATTCGGGAAGATTTGTTGAATCTTATTATTGCCTCGAGCATTTTGCTGCCAGCTTTTGCTTCAAAACAATTTACCAGTTATATGCTCTTGCACAAGAACTGCACTCATGGTTGTCAATTTTCTATCATATTGTTAGATTTAATTGATGAATTGTTTGGTTGATAATTCAGCCTTTTGCAGGGGGTTCACTTTTCTCTTCTCTCCCCTTTTCAGATTTAGGTTTATCATTGTCACAATGGCTTGAAGGGCCAAATGGCCTACTCCTGCACCTATTGTCCATATGTACTGAGGTACAGTGAAAAGCTTTGTTTTAGATGCTATTCAATCAAATCAGATTATACTATCAATCAACTCGATTCAATAGGTAAAACGAAAGGGAAGATACAGAATACAACATTGTTCTCAGCATTGCAGAGGCAAAGTAAAATGTCTGCAGTGGGAAGGAGATACATCAGACAATACCCTAACTTATGGAAGGAACTGTCAGTAATATAACAGAGTAGCAGTTCCTGTGTCTGGTGGTGTGCCCCTTTTGCCCGATGGGAGTGGAGCGAAGAAAGAATGGCAGGGGTGGGACAAGATTATGTTGGATGCTTTCCTGAGGCAGCACGAGCGTAGAGGGAGTCACTGATGGGAGTCTGGTCTGCGTGATGGACGAGGCCGCATCCACAACTTTCTGCAATTTTTTGCAGTCTTGGGCAGGGCTGTTCTCAAACCAATATGTGATGCAATCTGGCATGTTATTCTCTGGCTGTGCCCTCCGATCCCTGATTCTCCTATGAGGAGCAGCATCTTCCTGTGATTTTTGCCCTGTCTGACAATCTACACTAAGGATTGCCACAAATTCTTCTGGACTCCAATGAGTGCAGACCCAAACTGTTCAATTTGTCCTCACAGATAAGCCTGACATACCCAGGACATCCACCCATTCCTGAACTCCCCCAAATGATAGATCTTTCCTGAAACATAGCTACCAAATCTGTTTGCAGAGAGAATGTTGATGTGATGCAAAAAATGGAATAATGAACTCCAGCTTCCCAGATGGCTTTGATTGACTGCACTCAGTGGTGTCGTTTGCAAGCTTGTAGATGGAGTTGGAGCTGGCTTTGGCTCAGCTCTGAGTATGTAGGGAGTATACTAGGAGACTGAGAACAGATTTTGTCGAGAATTATTGTGGAGTATTTAGACGACCTTTGACTTTAGCGAAACAGTGTGGAAACAGGCCGACCAGTGATCACCTCATACACTTGCACTATCCTATACCCTAGGGACAATTTACAGACACCTACAAAAACGTGTATGTCTTTAGAGCCGGGGAGGAACGCCGAGCACCCGGAGTAAACTCGCGTACTCGCAGGGAGAATGTACAAACTCCGTACAGACAACACCCAATAGTCAGGATTGAACCTGGGTCTCTGGTGCTGTAAGGCAGCAATCCTGCCGCTGCGCCACTTGTTATTGTTATTCCCTTTTCTCATTGAATGTGATCTGTGGGCAGAAAATTGAGAATCCAGTTGAATAATTTCATACCAGTCACAAGCATTAATCTATGCAACAAAGTTGTGGTGTTCATATACATTTCTAGTACCTTGACTTTCCTAAAATATATCCTTGCAACCTATAAATCTAATGCATACAATTGTTTTCTAAATGGATACCACATTGCACATCTTGTTTAAAACCGGTAAGTTGCACCCAATTAAGAAATTAAGGAAATAAATGCTTATTTTCAAACTCATCTGGATAGGGTGGGGATGCTTACTCCCATTTCACTTATTAACTCCTACAGGGGTACTAAGTCTTTTTGATACTATTGAGGTTGAATTTGGGAAGGCTGCAATTTATGATGGGTGGGTGTCACAGTGATGCAGCAGTGGAGTTGCTGCCCCACAGCCCCAGAGACCCGGGTTCAATCCTGATCTTGGGTGCTTACACTTTCTGTGACTACAGGGTTTCTTCTGGATGCTCTAATTTCCTCCCACATCCCTAAGACGTGTGGGTTTGCAGGTTAAATGGCCTCTGTAAATTGCTGTAAATTACAGTGTGTAAGAAATGGATGGGAAAATGGAATAACAGACCAACACAAATTACTCCTGAAGCACCAATTTACACAAGAGACTTTGATCTTTGAAGGACTGTGATGAATTGTGGCATGCACATTTTAAACTGTACGTTAGTGTATTTATGTAGATATAAATGTAATAAATTTAAAGCCTCATCCCTCCTCTTCTGAGCTGCTACATATTGAGCATCTACTTCCTAGCTGCTTTCCTGTCAGGCAGGCAGCCAGCCTATCAATCTGGCTGTGATGGGCGGGAAATCCATTGTGCAAATTAAAACAATGCAGACATCTGGGAATCCTTGTATTTGTGTTTCCCACCCAGAAACTGTCCATCCCACCCCCTGCTTCAGAATCGTGAGTAATTAATCTAGTGAAACTATGCTGGCCAAGCCCCTTAGTCCGCAATGGTTGTGAATTCCATCCATACTAAACTACTCAGATGCAATCTTGTTGCGCCCCCCCCCCCCCCCCCCCCCCCCAGTACCCAGTGGCATGGTCTGGATGGTGACAAGCCATTGATGCATTGAGGAATCCTTACCTTCAAATTGCGCATGAACCAACCAGAATATACTGCTCAACCTCTGCCCACTGTCAATCTTGGGAGGGTTTTAATGATTCTTAAATATCTCTGCTAATCAGATTGTTAGAATATTTAGGCAGATGATTATTTTTCTCCACATCATTCCCATCACAGATACCATGATATCATAATTTCTGCATTTTGCCTGTGGTTGTAAACTGGAACAACTGGCACCATGGTACAGTGGAGAGTGGAGAACACGGCCCAATCCATCACAGGCTCGTCACTTCCTTCCATCCAGTCCATCTTCACGGTGCGTGTCACCAAGAAGGCTCGGAGTATCATCCAGTAGGCCTGCCTCCTTGGCCATACCCTTTTCTCTCTTCAACCTTCTGGGAGAAGGTATGGAGCTCAAATTCAGATGTCCAGACTTAAGAACAGTTTTTTTTTTTTCCCCCATGGCTATCAGATTCCTAAACCAATCACATCGTTCACACCTTTTCAAAGATGCTGTAATGTTCTCTTACACTTAACTCTACTTCATTCGGAGAGTCCATTATTATTTATTTTCATTACTTCAGATTGCTCTAATCTCATACGTTTAGCACTCGTCATTGTATTTATTATCATATTTAAACTGGCTTGCGTACTGTTTACTCTGTGAGCTGTGTTTGCATTGGGAATTTCATATAACCTGGTGTGACAGTAAACCTATCTCAATTTGAACGTAGATTTTCTTGCTCCAGTAACCACTTATTGTACTGTCTGGTCATTTTGTCTGCATAAATGATTCTCCATGTCTGAAGAAGGGTCTCGCCCCGAAACGTCACCTTTTCCTTCGCTCCATAGATGCTACATCACCTGCTGAGTTTCTCCAGCATTTTTATCTATCTTCAATTTTTCCAGCATCTGCAGTTCCTTCTTAAACAACCCCACACTATAATTTCTGTTTGCTTCTGATAATTTCTTGTACATCTGCTGAGCTATTGAATGATGTCAATCCTGTATGTACTGTCTCTCGGGTGACTTTACTCACCTCTGATGCTGTTCTTGCTCTTCCTATTAAATCTTAAAAAGGTCACGATGAGTCACTTGTTTGTTTGTTGAGGTTTGCTTTGACTTGTGTCATCCGTCAGTTTGCCATTGGTGCAGTGACAATCAGCCTCCAGATTAGTGGTCAATGTGTTTGAGGTAGCAGCTGAGATCTGGAAAATTGCAAATGTTACGCCCCTGTAACCTGCAAATAAAAAGGCCAAGTGTGACATCTCGGTTTGTAAATACCAGCAAGAAACAGATTGATTACAAAAGAGTGGGAGGAAGTGGAAATTATAATGAGAGACAAAGAGAGCAGATGAGAAAAGATTAGCTGCTACCCTACATAGAAATCAAAAAGTGTTGTATGTTGGTAAATAAATAGAAAAAAAATGGTATATGCAAGTGGGGACAATGAGGACTAAATAGGAACTTGAACCTACATACTGAGGATATTGATAAGGTACTAAATGAAGATGCTACTTCTTGCGTTTGAGGCATCAGAGGTTATGTAAAGCCCTCCCGGCGCTGTAGCCAGTTCAATGTGCTGTTGTCGAGGGCCGTGAGGTCTACCCCTCCACCAGGGGGGTGGAGGACAGTGGAGCCGAAAATGACGTGCTGCACTGTTTGCTTGTCTGCTCCACACATGCAGACTGCTGATGAACGCAGCCCCCAGCAATGCATGTTGGCGTTGAACCGGCCGACCCCTGTATGGAGCCAGTTCAGGGCGACCCAGTCTTTGCGGGGCAGGTCCGAGCCGGGTTGTGCTGTGGTGCTCGGTGCAACAGTGAATTGAGGAGGTCACGAAGTCTGCTCCCAGCTGGTTATCCATGCTCCTAGTGTGTTGAAACCGGAGCTACAGAGGGTCGCTGCGTGACGGGAGAAGGGGCGACGAGATGACAGGCGTTGAAGTCCCAGTTGCTGTGAGTCCTGGGTGAGGTGCTCTCAATATCGATGTCTTCCAATGCTCTTTGAAGACTGGGTACAAAACTGTTCAGTAATGAATGTTACTCAAGGCGGTTCAAAAGGCAGTAAGGATAGACCCAGCAACCACAGGCTACTGAGCTCAACCTCATTATAGACAATAGACAATAGGAGCAGGAGTAGGCCATTTGGCCCGTCGAGCCAGACCGCCATTCAATGTGATCATGGCTGATCATCCCCAATCAGTACCCTGTTCCTGCCTTCTCCCCATATCCCCTGACTCTGCTATTTTTAAGAGCCCTATCTAGCTCTCTCTTGAAAGCATCCAGAGAACCTGCCTCCACCGCCCTTGAGGCATTATTGGGAAGGCATTTCAAAAGATTGCCTTGATGGGATTAATAGTCAACTGGAGAAAAATGGATTAAAACAAGGCAGGAAGGATTTGTTTAGCGCTAATAATGTTTAACCAATTTGGCAGAGTTGATGTGGGTAACGCAGTTGATGTGGTGTACATATAATTCTGGTAGACTTTTGATAAAGGGTCACTTAATTTGCTGGGGGGGGGGGGGGGGGGGGGAGGGTAGGGGTGTCGGCCTACTCCACGACAGAAGGGGAGGAGTTGTACAGTTTGATAGCCACAGGAAAAAAGGATCTCCTGTGGCATTCAGTGCTGCATCTTGGTGGAACCAGTCTGTGGCTGAAGGTGTTCCTCAGGTTGACCAGTGTGTCATGGAGGGGGTGAGCTGTATTGTCCAAGATGCTCTGCTGTTTGAGCATTTTCCCCTCCAAGACCAGCTCCCATGAATCCAACTCCACCCCCCAGGATGGAGCCAGTCTTCCTGATGAGCTTGTTAATCCTGTTGGCATCTGCAGCCTTTGCCCTGCTATCCTAGCACAGCGAAGAGGGTAGCTCTGGCCACCAATAATTGATAAAACATTTGCAGTATCTTACTGCAGATGTTGAAAGAGCGGAGCCTCCTCAGAGAGTACAGATGGCTCTGACCCTTTTTATACAGTGCCTCAGTGTTCCTGGAGCAGTCCAGTTGACTATCATATCAGAGGTGAATGGTAATTTTTCAGATTAGAGAAAGGTGAATGGTATTGTGAACCGTAACAAGGTGAGTGATAAGCTGGTGGAATGGGCCAGTACATGTCAAACATTTTAATGTTGGGAGGTGATTATTTTTGTTGATGGGTAATAAAGGATGTTGTCCCAGAGTAGCAGCAGATACAGAGGGTCCTAGAGATGCCAGCAAGATTCCTTCAAGGATGCGTTTTCAATCCTCCACTATTCTCCCTATGCACTCACAACTGGATGGACAAATTCAGCTCCAACTCCATTTACAAGTCTGCAGATGACACCAATGTTATGGGCCAAATCACAAACAATGAACCAAGGGAAAACGGGAAGGAGAGAACTGAGTGACTAGATGTCAGGTAACAACCTTTCCCTCAATGTCCGCAAGACGAGAGAGCCAATACATCAAGCTAGTTATTGACTTCAGGAAGCTTGGCGGAGTACATCTCCCAATCAGCATCAATGACGAGGAAGTGGAAATGGTTGAGGGCTTCAAGTTATTTGGCAGTAATATGACCAATGATCTGTCGTGTACCAACCACATTGATGCGACAGCCATGAAGGCTCACCTCTTGCCTCTACCTCTTGGGGAGACTTGTAAAATTTGGCATGTCTCTAGTGACTCTTACAAACTATAGAAAACATCCTGTCAGGTTGCATCACAGCCTGGTTTGTGAATAGCTCTGCCCTAGACTGCAAGAAATGACAGTGTTGCAATACTCATCGCAGTGAGGAATATGGGGAATCTGCTGTGGTGGATGTTTATGTTAACTTTTTTGTAGTTGTCTTGTTGCTTTTCAGTATGGCTGTATGGCAATTCGCATATCACTGTACCTTAATTGGTACATGTGACAATAAAAGACATTTGAAACCTTTATTTTGACAGAATATATTGTGGTTTTTGAATTATTGGTTCTGTGGTGAATTCTTGGTTGTATGAAGCTGAATCTGAAGCAAGACCAGAAACTGAAGCTTTGTGATGTGCAGTGACTTTGTAAATGCATCGAGCCATGCCTTATATATCTCCAAAGAGATAATAGTTGATTTGCTTGACAGAACACTTAAACAATTTATATATTGAGACTTTTTAAACGGGCTAACCGAATGTCCATGAAATTACTACATTGCTGTAAAATAGGTTTACCACACGATTCTCCTGTCCCTGGATCATAATGAAAATGTACGACAAGATACACAGGGAACAGCAAGTTCATGTTTAAAGGTGCACTGCGTGATACATTTGTTATGTTTGTACTTCAATTTCATTTGCAGGAAGCAAACCTTTCAATGTGTATATTTGAGGGTATATTTAATTTTGGTTTTAAAATATTACTTTGGCCTCTACATAATGAGTGACATGCAGTAAAAATTACATTATCTGCCAAAGTGAATACTATACTGACATTGTTCAAGGCAATAGACAATAGGTGCAGGAGTAGGCCATTCGGCCCTTCGAACCAGCACCGGCATTCAATGTGATCATGGCTGATCATCCAAAATCAGTACCCCGTTCCTGCCTTCTGCCCATATACCATGACTCTGCTATCTTTAAGAGCCCCATCAAGCTCTCTCTCGAAAGTATACAGAGAACCGGCCTCCACCACCCTCTGAGGCAGAAAATTCCACACTCCCAACTTTCTGTGTGAAAAGTTGTTTCCACATCTCTGTTCTAACTGTTTATTCTTAAACTGTGGCCCCTGGTTCTGGACTCCCCCAACATTGGGAACATGTTTCCTGCCTCTATTGTGTCCAACCCCTTAGTAATCTTATATGTTTCAACAAGATCTCCTCTCATCCTTCTAAATTCCAGAGTATACAAGCCCAGCCGCTCCATTCTCTCAGCATATGAAAGTCCTACCATCCTGGGAATTAACCTTGTGAACCTACGCTGCACTCCCTCAATAGCAAGAATGTCCTTCCTCAGATTAGGGTTCTGGCAGTATAACATCATCATGAGTCGTAAAATATTACAGCCTGGAATAAAGGCATTGAGTCATATTCAACACATTTGCAGCATAGTCCAATTAAACCCACCTCACTTTCCCCATGCCCATTCCCTGTTCCTCTCTCTTAATACTTATCAATTTCTCTTTTTGAGGGCCAATATTGAATCTACAACCAAACCTTAAATCCTTGTCTAGAAATAAAAGTGACCAAGTGTGTCTTGTTGTTGGCAGCGAACTGAAGAATGTGCTGCCGGTCAAGGGTTGCAATTTGAGCCACAACAACAGCCATGTCACTGGCAGCTGGTGAAGGAGGGCTCGCTGGTGCAGACCAGTGGCACCAGCATCTTTTTTTTAAGGTGAAACAACATAAAGTCCTGGAGTAGCGCGGCATACTGAATTGTTCTGAAGAAGGGTTATCGCGTTCCCTATTCATGTTCTCCAGGGATGCTGCCTGACCTGCTGAGTTACTCCAGCTCTTTGTGTCCTTTAGTATATTAACCACCATCTGCAGTTGTTTGTTTTAACTTTATACAATTATAATTTACTTGGTTATAATGGTCAATTGGAAATAACAAACCATTCTCCCCCCCCCCCCCCCCCCCCCCCCCCACACATGGTCTGTATAGCGAGGATTTACAATACTGTCATTCTCCACAGCAGGCAGTCAATTTTATGCCAATTTTTTAACTTCAGAATTGTATTCTGTATCCCTTAGTTTAGTTACTTTTATATCAGTTCTGTGACTGCTCTTGGCATTCTTATTCCACAAACTACAGATTTTCTATTAATTATTTATGCAACTTTGTCAATTAGTTTCTAAAGTCTGAAGCCATTGTAGTTCAGGGAAACTTGGTGCGATAGACAATGTGGGATGTGGTGCAGGACAGGATACGGAGTTCTGAACATAGAGTTCACGATGGGTGGAGGAAGGAAGGCCAAAAGGGATTACGTTGAATAGGGTTTGATTTTGGGGACAGTGCCAAAAATAATTGGAATCGTGTTGTAAGTGAGGATGAAGGGTAAAAATGAGACAATCATCTTTATAAGTTGTATCCAATTTTTGGAGTATTTGTAGGAGTAGGTCTGGAAATTGTTAAATAACTTTCACTATAAAAATGAATATCCACTAATTAATCAAATCATGCACCAGTTAACATTGACCTAAATAAAGTCTTATCCTTTTGGGTAAGTGTTGAATTGAGACCACGTTGCCTTTCTCAGGGATATGTTAAAGATTTGTTTGCACTGATGTTGCAGAAGATCAGAGAGGTTTCTCGTTCATGCCCTAAGCCCACCTGCAAATACCAAACACCATGATTTCGGGACAATCAGAGATAGGCAATAAATTTGGCAATGTCTTCTGGAAATGAAATGAAATGAACAGAAAGCTGCCCATTTATTCACGGTCTGTAGAACATTGTGTTCAACATGTTTGCTTCAATTATCGAGACTTTGGAGTAATAAATGTTATCTATAGTATACTAAAATATTTTTTTGAAATATGGAAAAACACTTAAGTTAATCTTCTAAAGTGTGTTTGTATTTCATAGAAGATAGAACAGTACACAACACTGTGGGCCCTTCGGCCCATAATGCCTGTGCCGAACACGATGTGAATCAAACCGATCTGATCCGCCTACACATCATCCATACCCTCTATTTCCTGCATTTCTACATGCCTGCCAATACGTTCCAAGCTTCCATTAAATAATAATAAATAAACATGTCCCACATATCTCCATTAAACCTCTTACTGTAGCTGAACCCCTCTATACCAGCAGCATTCTGGTATACTTCCTCTGCATGCAATAATACAAAAACAGCCTAACCACCAAGCCTACAGAACTGCATCATGACTCCCTGACTCTTTTATTCAATTCCCCTTGCAATGGAGAAAAGCACACCTTGTACCTTTTTTACTACCCTATCTACTTGTGCTGCTTCCATCAGTGAGATATGAACTTGGACTCAAAGATCCTTATGCACATTAATGCTGTTAAGGGTCTTGCCCTTAACTGTATACTTTGCCTTCCACCTCAACCCTCTGTCTTCTATGAATATGCCAGTTCTTACTCCATATGACCAAGTCATTGTGAGTATTAATCATCCATCAACTTACCTTGAGGGACCTTGTCAAAAACCTTACTAAAATCCATGTAGATTGCATCTACTACCCTGCCTTCATCAATCTCCTTTGTCACCTGCTCAAAGAGCTCAATCGAGTTAGTGAGACACAGCCTTCCACGTACAAAGTTGTGTTGGCTATCCCTATTTAGCCCATTCTCTTCCAAATGGGAGTAAATCCTACCTCGAAGCATTCGCTCCAATAGTTTCCCTGCCACTGATAAGAGGCTCACTGGCTTGTAGTTCCCTGGATTTTCTTATAAAAGGGAACAGCATTGGCCACTCTCGGGTTTCCGGGAACTCGCCTGTGGCTAAGGAAGAAACAAACATCCTCGTCAAGGCTCCCGCAATCTTGCCTCCCTCAATAACCTCCTTCAGGCCACCTTTCCCCAACCTTATTAGATGCAACATCCAATGTATTCCATTATTCAATCTTTTTTCTTTTGAGAAATCCAAAATAATCACCTTAACATTAAAATATTCTATCCGATCTTAATTCCACTTGAATGCAATAGAATAATAGTTGGGACACAGAGGGAGGCTGTTTGGCCCATTTGTCAATGCTGTTGCCCATGGTCTTTCGTTCTTTCTCAAATGTCTATCTAATTCTCATTGGAAGGCTCTAAGTGATTCCACGACATACCAGGCAGAGATCTGTATCCTCATCTACTCTGCCAAGATTAAAAGAAAATCCTGAGATACTCTTTGAGCCCTTTGCCCAGACTTTTAAATTTGTGGTGCCCATTCCTAAATCTACCCATCATACACAATTTCCCTTGGTGCACTCTGCCTGGTCCATATGCCTATAGTCATTACTATGTTCCTTTCATAAATTATTTGAAGCTATTCAATCATCTATGAAAACGTGTATATTTTCATTTATGAGAGTGAGCATGGTTTGTTTGCACTTAAGGTCTAAGCTTGTAATTTCAATTCAACTCTGAATCCAAATAAATCAATGTGTTTCCACATAGGTTGATGTGTTCTCTTTCCACTTATCAGAGATCCCAGTAAATTAATTTTAATTTGTATTTTTTGTAGTGTTTGGCCAGAAATGTTTTGTTTAGGAGATAAGAAAACTGAAACAATGTTTGCCCTCAGCATGTTTCATGTGTGTAAATTGAAGGAAGGAAAGAATTCTGCCACTTTTTTTTCCCCTCCAAATACAGTGCCCCAGTAAGTTTTAAATTAAATTTCACCAAATCAGACTCAGGAATTTTAAACCATACTGAAACATTTCTTGCATATCCATACAAGCTGTGCTATGATCTTAGTCTGATGGTGTGAATGATGTTGAGCTAAGGTATGAACTTAACTCTCCCCATATGGAAAACCGTGCACCTTTGACTTGCTTTACCGCCCTCTCTGCTTCTCTGATAATCTCTAGCACAATTAATTTAGTCATTTCAAAATCAGAGGCATTTTATCTCAGAGCTTAGCGCCATTATAAGAATTCTTATCATTTTTGGGAAGAGTACAAGGCAATTTTAGGTTTGAGTTTGGTGAGTGGGTGGGGGGTGGAGTTTCCACTCCACCTACCTGGTGAACATAGTGGGAGGCCATGTCATTCTTGTAGCTTGATGTATTAATATCTTGATCACTGAATTGCTTGTATGAGGTGTTGACACTAGAAATTTAGTGGTTGGAAGTGAGAAAATAAATTGAGACTAAAATGGGCCTGTGGCAGTGCCTTAGAGTAGAGGAGTAAAACAAAGCTTTAGTGATTCACAACAGGCAAACAGTTGGTGGCAAGGATACAACTTCAGGAAACAATTTTATTTCAATCCAAAAATGAGAAAAACAAATTTAGTGCACATCAATTTGCTTAGTTCAGGTGAAGATTGCCTGCCTCCTAAGTTGTGCAACAGATGTTCAGTGAGGTGGTTTTGGCCTTAATTTGGTAGGGGTTGTATAAACCCCGTCTGCAAAACCACTACCTTTGTTGTAACTATGGTGTTTGACTTCTTTCCAGCAGCATTTCAACCTTCAAAACCTCTTTCTAACCTGATGTACTTTATTTTGAATGGGTTTTTTTAACTGCCTCAGTCCCAAATTGCTGAAATTGATTTTGTACTAATTCAGGCGTGTGCGTGTGTCGCTGTTCCTTTACCCCTTTACCGCATTCTATCCTGTGGCCCTGCAATTATTTCACCTCAAATACTGATCTAATACAAATTTGAATAGTCTGACTGTTTCCACCGTCTTACAGATGAGGAGGTGTAAAAATCATACGTTTTCAATCGTTTCTTTTGTCCATCCTTTGACGCTTCATGCCCCAGCTAACAAAGGGAGCATCTCTCTTTTTATCACTTGGTAGGATTTTCTTCCATTAAATCTCTTCCTCTTAACCTTTATCCCTTCCTCAGCTCCCAGTTTCTTCAGTCTAGTCTGGCTGTGGGGGGGGGGGGAGGTTGGGGGAAACTTTTTTCAATCTCTTACCTCGATGGAGATGCAATTTATTTCCGTATCGCATCTCCGTCCCCACTGCGGCCTAACATCGTGGAGCTGGCGGCCTTTCCTGGAAACCGACAGGCGCACTAAGCCGCAGGAGTCTGCAGGACTTTAACATTGTGAAGCATGCGATCCCTTTGTCGCGGATCGAAGCTCCAACCGCAGGGCTTGTGGACTTTAATATCGTGAAGTCCGCGGTCTCTGTTATGGAGGCCGACTCAGGAGCTCCATGCCGCGGAGAGAGTTTCAACCGCCCCAACGCGGGAGTTGGATCGTCGGCTGCGGGGGCTTTGATCGCCCGGACTGCAGATGGTTTGACTGCCCCGACCGCGGGAGAACAAAAGGAAGAAGATTCAACTTTTATTGCCTTCCATCATAGTGAGGAATGTGGAATCCATTGTGATGGATGTTTGTGTTAACTTTGATGTGGTTGTGAGTCTTGTTACTTTTCACTTAGTATGGCTGTATGGTAACTCAAATTCCACTGTACCTTAATTGGTACACGTGACAATAAACCTTGATGACCTTGAAACCTTGACCTTGCACCCCCCCCCCCCCCGCCCCCCAGTAACTATCTAGTTTTAACCTTTAGTTTAGCTTTAGTTTTATTGTCTCACTTTCTGATGTATGATTTAGATTACAATTTCACCGGTGGTTACTAAATTAATAAAGGAAATTTCCTTTGGAATCATTTATAACAAGAAGTTCCTCTTCACAAGGCAGGTTAACACATACTTGAACATGGTCAAACAGTTATAGGAATGGGGGGTACACAAAATGCTGGAGAAACTCAGCGGGTGCAGCAGCATCTAAGGAGCGAAGGAGATAGGCGACGTTTCGGGTCGAGAACCTTCTTCAGACTGGTCAGGGATCAGGGAAACGAGAGATATAGACGGTGATGTGGAGAAATAAGGAACAATGAATGAAAGATATGCAAAAAAGTATCAATGATAAAGGGAACAAGCCATTGTAAGCTGTTTGTGGTGTGAAAATGAGAAGCTGGTGCGACTGGGGTGGGGGAGGGAGATAGAGATAGAGGGAATGCCAGGGTCCGAGGGCTGAGGGAGAGGTGGGAAGGGGAGGAGACAGCAAGGGTTAACAGAATTGAGAAAATTCAATGTTCAAGCCCAAAGGATGCAGACTCCCCAAGCGGAATATGAGGTGCTGTTCCTCCAGCTTGCGGTGTTGCTCACTCTGGCCGTGGAGGAGGCCCAGGACCGAGAGGTCGGATGCGGAATGGGAGGGGGAGTTGAAGTGCTGAGCCACCAGGAGGTCGGGTTGGTTATTGCGGACCGAGCGGAGGTGTTCGGCGAAGCGATCGCCAAGCCTCCGCTTGGTCTCACCGATATAGATCATCTGGCATCTGGAGCAGCGGATGCAGTAGATGAGGTTGGAGGAGGTGCAGGTGAACCTCTGTCGGACCTGGAAGGACTGCTTGGGTCCCTGAAAGGAGTGGAGGGGGGAGGTGAAGGGACAAGTGTTGCATTTCTTGCGGTTGCAAGGGAAAGTGCCCGGGGAAGGGGTAGAGCGGGAGGGGAGGGAAGAATTGACAAGGGAGTTGCGGAGGGAGCGGTCTGTTGCGGAAAGCAGACAGGGGGGGAAATGGGAAGATGTGGCGGGTGGAGGGGTCACGTTGGAGGTGGCGAAACTGGCGGAGGACTATATGTTGTATTTGCCGGCTGGTGGGGTGAAAGGTGAGGACCAGGGGGACTCTGCCCTGTTTGCGCGTGGGGGAATGGGGAGCGAGGGCAGTGTTGCGGGGTATGGAGGAGACCCTGGTGCGAGCCTCATCAATAGTGGGGGAGGGGAATCCCCGTTCTCTGAAGAATGAGGCCATTTGTGATGACCTGGTGTGGAACACCTCATCCTGGGAGCAGATGTGGCGTAGACGGAGGAATTGGGAATAGGGGATGGAGTCTTTACAGGAAGCAGGGTGGGAGGAAGAGTAGTCCAGGTAGCTGTGGGAGTTAGTTGGTTTGTAGTGGATGTCGGTCAGGAGCGTATCACCTGCAATAGAGATGGTGAGGTCAAGGAATGGTAGGGAAATGTCGGAAATGGTCCAAGTGTATTTGAGTGCCGGATGGAAGTTGGTGGTGAAATGAATGAAGTCAGTCAGTTGTGTGTGGGTGCAGGAGGTGACACCAAAGCAGTCGTCGATGTAACGGAGGTAGAGGTCGGGGATGGGGCCCTGGTACGCCGAGAACAAGGATTGTTCGACGTACCCAACAAAGAGGCAAGCGTAGCTGGGGCCCATGCGTGTGCCCATAGCTACGCCTTGTGTTTGGAGGAAATGGGAGGAATCAAAAGAGAAGTTATTGAGGGTAAGGACCAACTCTGCTAGGCGGAGGAGGGTGTCAGTGGACGGGTATGGGTTGCTCCTCTGGTCGAGGAAGAACCGGAGGGCTTTGAGACCGTCTTGGTGGGGGATGGAGGTGTAGAGTGACTGGACGTCCATGGTAAAGATGAGAGGATGGGGGCCTGGAGAATGGAATGCACGGAGCCGACGCGTTTTTCACCTTGTCAGCTGCAATGTTGATGACAAGGAAATCAACTATTCTAATAATAAGTAGAGACATCCTGTCCAGTTTGTAACCCCTTAAGTTACATCTTGAAATTGTGAATAACAGGGGATTTAATTTATTATTATGGAGCCAGTTTTAATAAGTCTGAGACATTTAAACGTTAAGACTTTAAAACTGGCTCCATAATAATAATTTAAACCTTGTTCATTTCCTCCCACTGCCTGACCCACTGAGTTCCTCCACCAATTTGTTTTAGCCCATGTATCTGTGAAAAATTAGCCTGTAATTTTGAACAGAGAAACATAGAAAAATTAAAGCACAGGAAAAGACCCTTTGGTTCACCATGCAAAACTAAACTCATTTGGTTATTTGGGTTATTTGAGGGGAAAGGAACATTGGCTAAGTGGGATGATTTTAAAAGTGTACTGAAGAAAGCTCAGGATGTGTACATCCCCGTTAGAGTGAAGGGCAAAGCAGGCAAATGTAAGGAAGCTAGGCTGACGAAGGAAATTGTGACGTTAGTGAAAAACAAGGAGGATGCATGGGATGGGTATAGTCAGCTAGGATCAAGTGCATCCTTGGAGGAGTTTCAGGAACTGAGGAGTATACTAAAAAAGGAAATCAGAAGGGCAAAAGGGGGCCAGGAGATAGCTCTGGCGGGTAGCATTAAGGACAATCCCAAAAGATTTTACAAATACTTAAAGGGGAAAAGGGTAACTAGAGAGAGTGGGACCTCTCAGGAATCAATGCGGTCACCTCTGTGTGGAGCCACAGGTGATGGGCAAGGTCCTAAATGGGTATTTCTCCTCTGTATTTACCGAGATGAAAGATAGTAAGACAGAGGAAATCGGAGCAGTCACTGGAAGTGTTTCAGAGCAGTCAGGGTTATCGTCAAAGAAGTACTGAAGGTACAGTTGTGTTTGAATCTCCAGGCCCTGATCAGATATATCTGAGGACATTGTGGGAAACTAGAGAGGAAATTGCGGGAGCCCTGGTTGAAATTTACGAGTTGTCCTTAAATACAGGAGAGGTGCCAGAAGACTGAACGGTGGCAAATGTTGTGCCTCTTTTCAAGAAGGGCTGCAGGGAAAATGTTGGGAACTATAGGCCGGTGAGCTTAACATCTGTAGTTGGTAAGTTACTGGAGAATATTCGGAGGGATAGGTTATACAGGCATTTGTATGGGCAAGGGCTGATTAGGCATAGTCAGCATTATTTTGTATGTGGGAGGTCGTGTCTCACAAATCTGATTGATTTTTTTGAAAACGTGACCAAAAAGATTGAAGAGTGCAGAGCTGTAGGTGCTGTGTACACGGACTTCAGTAAGGCATTCGACAAAGTTCCGCATGGTAGGCTGCTCTGGAAGGTTAGATTGGATGGGATCCAAGGAGAGATAGCTGAATGGATAGCAAATTGGCTCCATGGAAGGAAGCAGAGGGTGATGGTAGATTGGAGGCCTGTGACTAGTGGTGTGCCTCAGGGTTCGGTACTGGGCCCATTCCTGTTTGTCATCTACATCAATGATTTGGATGAAAACGTAGGGCAAGATTGGCAAGTTTGCTGATGATACAAAGGTTAGTGGTTTTGCAGATAGTGAAGATGGTTGTGAACGATTGCAGCAGGATCTGGATCGATTGGCCAGGTGGGCAGAGGAATAGTTGATGGAATTTAATACAGATAAGTGTGAGGTGTTGTATTTTGGGATGTCAAACAGGGGCATGACCTACACAGTAAATGATAGGCCTCTGGGTAGTGTTGTAGAGCAGAGGGATATAGGAGTACAGGTACATGGTTCCTTGAAGGTAGAGTCGCAGGTGGATAAGGTGGTCAAAAAGGCTTTTGGCACTTTGGCCTTCTTCAGTCAGAGTATTGAGTATAGAAGTTGGGAGGTCATGTTGCAGTTGTACAAGACGTTGGTGAGACCGCATTTAGAATATTATGTTCAGTTCTGGGCAGGCACGGAAATCGCTATCAAAACATGGGGGGGGGGGGGGACACAATTTATTGGCGGCCATGCGCACACACGAGACTTTGGCCATGGTCCTGTGGACGGTAACATCGGAAGCTGACCTGGTTGGTGACCGACTCAGAACTCCAGTAACAGCAGCTTCGTCCGCCCCAAATTGTGGGGCTAGAATCGGCCCGTTCGCGGGACTTTTCATCGTCCAGCGGGGGCTTCAATATCGGGAACCTCGATCGCCTTGATGCGGCAATTTGATTTTAAGCCGTGCCGGGGGCTGAAAGGCCCCACGAACGGGCCGATTCAGCCCTTAGAAAGCGTCTGATAAAGTCCGCATTACAAATCATGGGGGGGTGGGATTGTCCCCCACCTCTCAAAGCATGAGGGGACGTGCGTCCCCCAGGATTTCCTCCCATGGTTCTGGGCACCATGTTATAGGAAAGATCTTGTCAAGCTTGAAAGGGTTTAGAAAAGATTTCCGAGGATGTTTCCAGGATTAGAGGGTGTGAGCTAAAGGGAGAGGTTGAGTAGGCTGGATCTCTTCCATGGAGCGCAGGAGGATGAGGGGAGATCTTCTAGAGGTATACAAAATCATGAGAGGAGTAGATCGGGTAGATGCACAATCTTTTGTCCAGAGTAGGGGAATCGAAACCCAGAGGACAAATAGGTTGACGGTGAAGGGGAAAAGATTTAATAGGAGTCCGGGGGGTAACTTTTTCACACAAAGCGTGGTAGGTGTATGGAACAAGCTGCCAGAGGAGGTAGTTGAGGCTGGGACTATCCCATCATTTAAGAAACAATTAGACAGGCAGCGACTTGTTGGCACAGAACAGTGTTGAAAAATGAACTAATCTCACATATCTATTCTTAAACTTTCTCCCTCTCACTTTAAATTTTGACATTTCTCTATTGGGAGGAAGACCATGTCTACCTGATCTATCCCTCTCATAATTTTATACATCTTTCTTGATTTGTTCTCAGCCTCTGACACTCCAGAAAAAACATTCCATGTTTGTCCACCAGTCTGCCTTAGGTATGCAAACAAAGAATTTCACTGCCACTTGTCACATGTGACAATAAAGTATTCAATTCCATTCTTTTTAGCCAATACCCTTTAATTCAGACAACACCATGGTATTTCACCCACCAAAGCCGCCACATCTTTTCTATAGTGTGGTGACCAGAACTGCACACATTACTTCAAATGTGGCCTCAGTAATGTTTTGTACCACTGCAACATGACTTCCAACTTTTAAACTGGATGCCTTGATTGATAAAGGTAAGCAAGCTGCTTTTACCACCGTATCAATGCTCTTGCTGTTTCTTGTCTACTTTCCTCTTGTATTTGAGCCACCCCCCCCCCCCCCCCCCCCCCCCCAGAAATGTAATTCCTCACATTTGCCAGGATTAAATACCGTCTGCCATTTCTCCAACCAAATTTCCATCTGATTGTCATCTTGTTCTATCCTTTGACATTTTGCCTTGCTATCTGCATCTCTACCAATGTTTGTGTCATCTGCAAATTTACCCATCCGACCATCTACTTACCATTACCATTAATTTATATTACACACAGAAGAATTTTCAGCACTGATTCTTTCGGAATACCAATGGTCAGATACCTCCAGTCAGGAAAAAAAGTCCCTCCACTGCAACAGAGTGTTACAAAATACTGGAGTAACTATTGGGTCAGGCAGCATTTCTGGGGAATGTGAATAGGTGACGTTTTGGGTCGGGACTGATTTTTCTGATTGGGACCTCTATTGGTGACTTGTGACAGTGACGTGCATTGTTTAGTGACAGCATGACCTCTACTACAACCCTCTGTTTTCAATGACCAAGGTAATTTTGGTTCCAACTCATTAACTTGCCATGGATCGTATGTGACTTGATCTTCTGATCCACCCCGTTATGAGAGAACTTGTCAAATGTTTTACAAATGTCCATGTGGACAACATCCTCTGACTTATGCAGTAAATGGTAATGCTCTGGGCAGTTTAATTTTTAGATAGGCTTGAGGGTAAATCGTTCCATAAAGTGAAAACACCTGTCGACAAGAGGTTGAGAAGGTGTTTGGCATGCTTCCCTTTATTGGTCACTGCTTTGAGTACAAAAAGTTGGGATGCTATGTTACAGCTGTGCAAGATATTGCTCAGAAATCTTGAGTACTGTTCACCCTACTATAGCAAGGATGTTGTTAAACCGGAAAGAGTGCAAATAAGATTCATGAAGATATCCCTGGGTCTGGAATGTTTTGAGTTATAGTGCAAGGCTAGATCATCTTCCCTGGATTGTAGGAGGCTGAGGATTGGCCTGATAGCGGTTTATAAAATCATAAGGTGAATAGTGGGACTAGGCAAGTGGGACTAGCTGAGTTTGGCAATTTGGTCAGCATGATGCAGTAGGGCCAATGGATTGTTTCCATGTTGTATAGCTCTGACTCCCTTCTCAATAATCATCTTTTCCCATTTCCTCAAATCTTAATCACGTTTGTGAGACAGGACCTTCCGTGCACAAAGCCATGCTACTGTTCCCAGTAAGTCCATGCTGATCAAATTGTGAGTAAATCCTGACCCTAATGCTGTGCTGCTGGGCGGCACAGTGGCGCAGCAGTCGAACTGCTGCCTTGCATCACCAGAGACCCGGGTTTGATCCCGACTATGGTTGTTGTTTGTATGTTCTCCCCATGACCACGTGGATTTCCTCTGGATGCTCTGGTTTCCTCACACACTCCAAAGGTGTGCAGGTTTGTAGGTTCCTTGGTTTTGGTAAGATTGTCCCTAGTATGTAGGTTAGTGCTGGTGATCGCTGGTCAGCGTGGACGGCGTGGGCCAAAGAGCCCGTTTCCATGCAGTACCTCGAAAGTTCAAAGCCTAATAATTTTCCCCAATAATTTCCCTACCACTGGCTTGAAGTTTGCCAAGCTATAATGTCTTGGTTTGTACACAAAAAAAAAACAAGTTTGTGTACAAACCAGGAAATTATAGTTTGGTGAGCTGGAGTAAAGCAGAGGGACTCGGCAGATCAGGCAGCATCTTTGGAGTTCATGGTTAGGTGATATTTCAGGTCGACACTCTTCGTCAGACTGAATTTAGGTTAAGTCACCTGGAGGCACAGAGCCTTTACAGGCATGCTTCAATAAATTCTCATTTGCAAGTAGATTGGTGAAGGTGGAGGCAGCAGGTCGGTTTCCTGCCGTTGTAATTTTTTCTCATGTACGTAGTGCAATTTATTTGCAGATTAGAAAATGCAACTTTACTTGCATTTTTGCTGTTTCATTTTTCTTTATTTCTCTACCATTGTAAAATACAATTCAGCCTGTTTTATCCCTTTCATCCACGTTGCTTGTTCTAGACATGGTACTCTTTTTCACCAACTAACAATAAGTTCAATTGAATTCCATGAATAACAATTGAATTCAGTGGTTTCTCCACCTGTGTAATTTATTTTGCAACCACAGGGATCATCCCGGTTGCACTTCTCTTTTTACACTCTTTATACACTCTCCTTGGGGAGCTCACCCAGATGCACAGATGTCAACTTTCAATGCATTTTACTGATAGCACCTGACAATCATTATTACTTCCAGAATAACTGCTATTGGCTTTGACTACATGTTTAACCTCTGTTGTAATTTGTTCCATTTGAGTGTTAAGGGAAACAAATAAAATTGGCACTTTGGATTTCAAGTATATGTGCTCCAAGTCTTGACTTCATCATTCTCACTGATTGCTTCTTCATGCCTGGTCTGGAACAGTGGAGCCATGCATATTATTTGTTCCAAATTCTGAATTAATCCCCTTGTTAAATTATTATCGAGATTGATATTTTCTCCACTGAGCCTGAGTACCCCAGTACTCCCCATAATACTACTTATTATCAGCAACACTGCCTGTAAAGTGAAAATTAGTGAGAAATCAAGATCCTGTACTATTATTATCAAATCCTTGTCAGATTCCTGCAGTTTCCTGTACTATACTGAAGAGATGTCCTTTTCAAAACAATCATCTTCAATTATGCATTCTGGTCGGCCTTTTCTGCTTGGTCAGTACAATTAGCCCTTGCTCTCCATTGCAGCCTGGTAGCTCCTTTCCACCCTGCACTGCCATCTGCACTGGTTAAGTTTACCGACAACTTCCTCATAATTCATTGATTGACTTTTGATTTTACTTGTTCTTTCTTTCCCATTTACTAATCTTTGCACTTTAAATTTGTATTTCTATCCCACTTAACCTTCCTGGTTTATGTTAATTTTGTCCTCGGCCTTGTAAAATGCTTTGGACTGTTGAAGTGAATGCTGTAACACTAAATCTGTTACTTCTAATGCTCTGGCTTGTAATTACTTTCTAGTGTAAAAATGTTGAAAATTGGTCTGAATCTCATTTTCATCACCTAGCTTTATAATGGAGGATGGGGTGGGGAGGAAGGAAGGAAGAGTTGACTAATCTCAGCCAAATTACTCAACAAAGCAGGAGCATTAAGACAAGTTTTCTCCTAGCTGCCTGTGAAAGTTGAAAATGTAGTGAATGGAATTTCATGTAATTGTTCCTGCTAACAGATGCCCATGATGAATGTACTGCGTAAGGAGCAAGTTGCAGCCTGTGTAAAGAGAATTACTTCAATTAGTAGGACATGCAGTTCTACGATATTAGTTATGCAAGCAAATGCACGATTCTTAATCAAATCCACATGGCATATATTAGGTGCTTAAAAATATAAGGTTTTACTTTAAAACAGAAGAAATAATTATTAATAAATACTCTTCAAAGATTAATAAAACAATAATTAAGCTTGTAAACTATGATCTAATATTTCCCATAGGTTATGCAGTTGAGTGTATTTCAGACTTCTATACCAGGAAATCATTTCTTGCATCCAAGAGTCACATTTCCTGAGTCAGAAGTGTGCTCAACATAATCAGACTTCTGCCAAACAAACATTCACAGAAGAAAATTTATGAGTCTGAGTAATGGGAAGTTACAGACCATGATGTTGGCGAAGAGACAATCCTCCTGCAATGCATTATAGACTGAATCTCTTGGACGGGAAATAGGCTATTTGGCTATCAAATGTTTATTTGCAAAGGTGACTAAGTTATCTCAGTTTACTGTCCTTTCATATCACAATAATGGGAGAATGGTTCAGACACTGCAGTTTTGCATCTCTTCCAAAGTATGCTGCAATCCCTTGTGTAAGAGCAAAGGGTGAAGATGTTCCCACCCTCTAGGTGATGCATAGGAACTATAAATGTAATAACTATGAGCTGGATTTTATTGTGCAAGATCATGTTTGGATCTAGAATCATCTATTTTTTTAAGTGTATGTTTTCTTTCGCCTACTGACTTTATTCCCATTGAATTTAAATGTGGGCTAATATTTTTGGTTAGAATTGGTATGCAGCATGTGACTGTTAAATCTTGTTAACTGAAGTTAAGAGTATATTAGCAGTAGCAGTAATTGAATGAGACCATGTACTGAACAAACCTCTTACTATCTTGGTGTTAGCAAATGCATTGATTTTATGTTAAAAATATCTATATCCCAAAGGGAATTTGTAATTGTGTTAAATGATAATTATATGAAATGTGGTTGTAGATCGATACAAAATGCTGGAGTAACTCAATGGGACAGGCAGCATCTCTGGAGAGAAGGAATTCTCCCATTCCTTCTCTCCAGAGATGCTGCCTGACGGGTGAGTTACTCCAGCATTTTGTGTCTATCTTCAGTTTAAACCAGCATCTGCAGTTCCTTCCTACACATAGTTGTAGATGAGCTGAAGTGTCTTTGAGAAGGGTCTCGACCCGAAATGTTGCCTATTTCCTTCGCTCCATCGATGCTGCCTCACCCGCTGAGTTTCTCCAGCATTTTTGTCTACCAGCAGTGTCTTTGGGATCATTTTGTTCTCTGGCATTAAATTCTGTATGAATTAAGACTGGATCTTTTGAGAAATACTGCCCAAAGTTGACAGTCAATGATTATAAAGTTGGGATGGGTAAATTGGTCATTCATCCTCTGATTCAGCTCGAGAAAATCTTGACGTGGGCAGATCGGAGCTGGGGAAAAAAGCAAGAAGGTACAGCAAAATCTGCATTCCATTTCACTTTTAGTTAGTTACAAAATATAGTGTTGCCTCATCTAAAATGACCTAACAAAGCTGTATATTCAATTCACTTATTTGCATGACAGCTGCAGCTACAGCACCAATAAAATTGGTCCCAACACAATTAGACAAAACAGGAAGAAACATGAGCCTCAATTTCTCCTGATGGTTATGCAGTGCCTCAAGCTGGAAGTGGATGTGGTAGGATTGATTACCAGTGAGGCGATATTTGGCTGAACCAAAGTGCTTTTACACTGTCCCATGATGTATGTGGACAAAATATTGTAAATATGATGTGGCTTGGAGTTGCTTTTCTTGGAGAAAGTGGTGGGACAGTAGGTGTACAAGGTGTACATTGAGCACCTGCCACCTTTCATGTATGATGAGGTATTATGATTTTAACTATTATATTGCTTGAAACCATTTGTCCATACGTCTACTATTTTCACTGTAACTTCAAACAAACTTTTTTCTCTCTTTCCCAGTTCTGATTCAACATCTTCAACCAAAATGTAAACTCTGCTTCCCTGCCTGACATGCTAAGTGTTTCCACAATTTCCTGTTTTTATTTTGGTGTGTATATGTCCACCGACAGCTGTGTCATTTTATGTTATAAAATATCACCGAGAACCTACGATCTACAATCCAGCAATGAGTGTTTCACACTGCCAGTCAGCAGTTTTGCAGTTCATTCACAGAATTAGCATTTTTTGGTCACAAATTTACATGTAATGGGCCCTTATCATCAAAGATACTATAGCGGAGCTTATTACTTCAGACCCTCTTCTCCCTCAGTCTAGAGGCTTTTGCATAGCAGCACATCCTTATATGTCAATGGCATTGCTATCATGAACAGCTAGAATTGTTGCATGTAATTGGCTTGATATTTCATTGCCCGACTCAACTATGTGAGAAATTTTGATTTTACTCTCCTCCATTGAAACTGCTCATCACCAAAGAGCATAATCTAGACAGTTCCGTGATGTTCCCTACCCATTTATTTATATCCAAGATTCCCAACACTATCAGTTCTTGAGATGCAATTTTCCATTTCAATGTTTCTAATATGTCTGTTTTCTTTGCCAGAGAATTCCCACCAATGTGATTATTATGTTCCTCAATAGTTTTTGTTCCTTTCCCCTTCCCTCACTCCTTTGCTTTCCGCCCTTGCATTCCATAAGCTAGGGTACTGTCTGATTCACCTCTACCACAGAGACAGTCTTTGGAACTGATGTGCTACAATGCTGAGAACTATATTCCCCTCTAAGTAACTTCCCCTTTGCTCTATCTATTGTACTTTATTTTGACTTGATTATATCTATGGATGGTGTATCTGATCTATTTGGATAGCATGCAAAACAAAACATTTTACTGGTAAACAAAAATGCTGGAGAAACTCAGCGGGTGAGGCAGCATCCATTGAGTGAAGGAAATAGGCAGCGTTTCGGGCCGAAACCCTTCTTTCACTGTACCTCAGTACAGATGACAATGATAAACCTCAACTTACACCTAAAGTAGCTTCCACATCTAAATAATCACCTTCCACTATTTCATATCCTGTGTGATTTTTGTCAGCATACATTTTTTCCTTCTCATTTACATGGAACACTTTTTAACACTGTTGGCCACTCTTCAGTCACCCTTTCTAAATCTCCTAATCCAATTTGAAATAATCAAAAATTCTGAGATTGATTATGTCAGAGTTGTGCAACCTAATTCCACCGCCTAGATGAAAGATTTCAATCTGAAATGTTGATGGTCCATTTCCCTCTGCAGATGCACCCTGACCTGCTGAGTTTCTCCATTAGCTTGTTTTTGGCCCACCTTTCCTAGTCTATAGCCCTTCTGGGTGGAGTTTTTTCAAGGATACATCGAAGCACATTAAAATCTGTTGGGAGTTTTCCCTCAAGCAGGCTTATATGCACAGAATCCCAGACTCCAACTACTTAGTGAAAAATCTTTGTATCATCTCACTTTTAATCCCTGGACTAGGTAGAAAACCGATAGCTGATCTGTGAATCCACAAAAGGATACATAGAGAATAAGTGGGTTGCAAGAAAAAATGTAATGGTATCCCAGAGTTGCAGATTCACAGAGATATGCAGCATAAAAACAGGAGCTTCGGCCCAACTTGTCCCTGCTGGCCAAGTTGCCCAGTCAAGCTAGTCCCACTTGCATGTGCCTCGCTCATATCCCTCTAAACTTTTCTTATCCGTATACCCGTCCAAATATCTTTTAAATATCATAATTGTGCTCATCGCTACCACTTCCTCTGGCACCTGTTATTTCTTTCTATGCTGCTTTAGTAGTTGCATTAAATGGATTTGAACAATTCATGTTTGTCAGATAAAGTCAGCACAATGCATGGTTTGGTGAAAGGAATATCTTAATGCATCTCTTTTTTACCCCTGAGTTTTAAGATGTATCATGTGTTATTGATGAAGTGGAACTATACATGTACTTAAGTCAGAGGTAACATTTTGGTATGAATTGAAGACTGACTGGCTAACAAGAAACTGAGATTAGTTAAGGTGGTCCCTTGGCAAGAAGTTGTCACAACACATCCTTTTTTTTTAAAATGCCCCAAGGATCAGTGCTGGGTCTTTAAGTTTTTCCAATTTATATAAATGCTTTGGATGAAGGCACCCAAAGGCATGACTGCTAGATTTATTAATGTTATCTCTGACGCAAAGGTAGCAGGAAATTATGTTGTGGGGAGGCTATAAGGAGGCTATAAAGAGATATATAATTGAATGGACATAAATCTGGCAGATGAAGATTGATGTGGAAACTGAAGGTATACATTTTGGTGGGAAAATGAAAAAGAAGCATGTTATCTGGATGGCGAGATGTGCTGAGGGTGCTAGGTATTCTCACGCATATAGCAAAAAAGAAGTGTGTTGTTGCACCAAGTAATTAGAATTTAACAAAGTAATTGTTTATTGTAAAGGGAATTGAATTAATAAAGTAGAGAGGTTACCCTATGGCTATATAAGCCACTGAGACCATAAACGGAATAACATGCACAGTATTCGTCGTCTTATTTAAGGAGGAATGCATATATATTGGAAGCAGTTTGCAGAAGGTTAAATTGTTGGGTTGCCCTTTGAGGATCGATTGGACCATTTAGGCTTGTATGCCCTGGAGTTTAGAAGGTTGGGAAGCTATTTAGTTGAAGCATGCAAATACTGACATGCATTTTAATGCTGGATGTTTGAAGAATGCTGCTTTAAAAATAAGTGGTCACTTATTTAAGACATGGGTGAGGCAAAATTGTGAGTGTTATGAATCATTGGAACTCCATTCCTCTGAAGGGTGATGGACAGCAGTGTATTTCAAGAACTTCAAGACTGGGTTAGACAAAGTCTTGGAAGTCAAGGTTTTTAAAGGTTGCCAGGGGTAGATGGGATTGCAGAATTATGGTCCCACTTAGGTGATTTGTCAGGCAACTGCCAAGTTGCCGGCAGTCGCCTGAAAAACTGTCAACTGGAACGGCGATTATCATAGTGGAACACACACGCGCACAGACACGCACGCAGAGACACACGCAGAGACATGCTTATGCACACGCAGACACACACGCACACAGACATGTAATTGAGAAGCTAAAAAGCACAGTGTACGGTAAGTTCTTTAAAAGAGGGGGGGAGAAGGAAGAGAAAGGGGGGAGAAGGAATGGAGACAACTTTTAAGATACACGGCAGTGAAGCTCGGAGGACATTAACATTACCGATCCTTGGTTCTGAAAACTACTGCTTACGTTTATTTTCTCAATGAGCCAATGAAATTCACCAGTCAGCACCGGCTACAACCTACGAGAACCTAAGAGAACCTTCGACCTCCTGGCAACCCACTAAGACCTCTTGGTGACCCACCCACAGCGACTTCATTCTAATCGCTGCTAATTTTTCAGCATGTTGAAAAATTTGCGGCGACCATAATGAGGCCACGATAGTTCCCAGAATGCGGGAACTCCTCACGACCATGAAGGCGACTTCCCAGCAACCACCCGCGAACATGTGGCGACCATGTGGATAGTCTCCTATAGTCGCCTAAAAAGTGGCCTAAGTGGGACAGGCCCATTAGGGTTATAATCTGATCGATTGTGACCTGTGAATGGAAGAACAGGCTTGAAGAGCTGAGTGGCCTTCTGCTGATTCTAATTTGTATATTTATGATAAACCAAACTGGTTATCATATGCTAAAATAGGACAAATGTTTTCAGATGCAAAATATCTCATGCCTGCTCTTTTTTTTTTAATGGGCTAGGTTTTTGCATGAAAGCCTTTCTAGTTTCTTATTTTCAGCTAAGATGATGTACATGTAAGTTATTTAAAGTCTTATTTTACATGGGCAACAAAGGAATAGTTTAGAAAATCATTTTATAACATCCCAGGCTATTTTACTTAGAAACCGAGAAAATAGAGCAGGAGTAGACCATTCGAACCTGCCATCCAATCTGACCACAGATGATCATCCAAATTCTATACCTTGTTCCAGCTTTCTTCAGATGTCCCTTGATCCCTCTAGTTCTAAATACAATGCCTACCCCGTTTAAATATATTTAATGGTTTGCTTCAGCCGTTGTCTGTGGTAAAGAATTCCACAGATTCATCACTCCCTGGCAGCAAAAATATCTCCTCGTCTTAGTCTAATGGTTTATCCTTATTCTTAGTTTACATTAACGTATTACTTCTGTTCATCCAATTGGGGAAGGAATTTCTTGCCATTACAGAGAAGGAATGTGTATTTTTAATAATAGTAACATCAAAGCAATTGTAATAGTAAGATTAAATGAGAACTTACCAGTTCAAAGTTTGATCCTTATTTTATGAGGAATTACGATGAGGGATTACGTGAAGAAGCCCCGCCAGGCACGTGCGCGTCATACTTCAAAGCAGCGGCGTGAAAACACAGAAACCGATAGCCGAAGTAAGATAGTAAGGCTTTCAGAAGACTAGAACTACCAGATGATCCTTTCGATTATGAGGGCCGGGAGCGGAGGGCACGTGATCCCTCATCATAACTCCTCATAAAATAAGGATCAAACTTCGAACTGGTAAGTTCTCGTTTAATCTTACTATTTTACTTCGGAGTCACGTGAGTGACTACGTGAAGATTTCAAAGCTCTGTGATTTCATGCCGTAGATGCACTCCATACGACACACTGCTTCAGTTGACACAGTAGTAAATAAATAATATATTGAACATTGTTTCAATTATTCAACTATTTTAATAATAATAATAACGATAACAAAATAAAGTAATAACCCCTCTATCCCAGGGGGAAATTACAAAGAAATTATATAAAACAAAGCAACCATAAATTAAACTGAACCCAACACAGCATGCCCAAACTCTGGCACTAATAACAGGTTTATCATAGAACTTAGAAAAAGTTGCTTCTTTAGACCATCCTGCGGTCTCGGGGATTTGGTCGAGCGGCACGTCCTGCGCCTTCGCCGCGGATGTTGATGCCGCCCTGGTGGAGTGTGATTTAAACACATGAGTGTCCACTCCAGCGTAATCCAGAACCTGTTTTAACAATCTAGAAATTGTTTGTGCTGACACTTTTTTATGTTTTTTTTGTGGGTAATGAGCATTGCTTTCTCAGAACCTCAGAGACTCTTAGTTACTTCAATATATTGACTCAGATGCTTAGCCACACATAACTCTTGGTCCACAGGCTATGCTTTAAAGATTACCTTGCTTCCAGCCATTCCTCGCCTGCTTTGCTTGATTAGATCATAGACATAAAAGGTAATTTCATCTACAAACAAATGCATACAATCTAATTGTCACATTTGCAATGTTTGTACTTGTTGTGCTGATGCTAATGCCATAAGCATAACCACTTTAAATGTTAACTTCTGAAAAGACAGTGACGTAATTGGAGCCCATTGCCGAAGCAGTGTGAAAACTATACTGACATCCCAGATTTCTGTATATCTAGGCTTGGGAGGATTTTTATTAAAAATTCCTCGCATAAATCGGGATGCTAACGGATGAGACCCAATAGATTGTCGTTCTGATAAATGTCCTAAGTAAGAGGACAAAGCACTCTGAGCACTATAACTCAGGTGCTGTTCAAAATGCAGCATAGCAAGGAACTCCAATACATCCGGTATGCTCGCAGTATGATAAGATATATCTGACTGTACACAAAACATTTCCCATTTCTTTATATGAGACATATTGTTTCTTAGTGTTATCTCTCCAAGCTGCAGTTATGACATCCATGGTCCTATCCGACAGTCCAAGCCCTTGTAATGGTCTGGTCAGAAGCTGTAGATTAACAAATTAATATGGTCATGTAACGGATGACTTTCTCCTGTTACTGGATATACCAACAAATTACTGCAGTTGGGGATCGTCATGAATGGCTGAGTCATCATTCTGAGCACCAATGGGAACCATGGCTGTCTAGGCCAGTCTGGAACCACCAAAACGCCTGTGGCGGAGTCTTGCTCTATTTTGGTGAGATTGCCTAATCAGGCAGAATGGGGGAAAAGCATAGAAGAATGTACGCCCCCAATGTAGCGAGAATGCATCCACCGCTACTGCTCCTGGATCTGGCTCCCATGAACCATATTTAGGCAACTGGTGATTTAATCTGGATGCGAACAGATCAATATCTAGTAACCCATAGCGGCTGACAATCTGTTTAAAAACTTCTGGATTTAACATCCATTCTGTATTGTCATTGAACTTTCGTGACCTGTTGTCTGCCACCACATTGTCTCTCCCTGGTAGGTAGATAGCTGAGAGCCAGATATTTCTGGAGATACATCAGTGCCACATGAGGTTGGCCAGATTATCACATGATACTGATCTTACTCCTCCCATGTGATTGATATATGCCACAGCTGTGGTATTGTCCACCTGGAGTTGAACATGTGAATCATTCATTGTAGAACAATAAGCTTTCAATCCATAAAATGCCCCCAATAACTCCAAATAATTTATACCATGTGTTTGGAGAATTAAATCTTCTTGGACACTCCATCTATCTCCACAGCAAGATTCACTAGTTCGTAGCTCCCCATCCAAGAGTGCTCACATCAGTCTGTAACACTACTGAAGGATGCTGAACCAAAATATTTTTAGTAGCTTGTGCAACATTGATAATCCACCATTGCAATTCAGCTAAGGCTGTAGTTGGTAACTGCATGGACCTATCAAAATGGCCTGCACGCTTTTTTAGTGCTTGTTCTCTGGCTCGTTGCAGACTTTGATATTGCAGAGGTCCAAACTCTACAGCAGGAAACGCTGCTACCAACTTACCAATAACCCTAGCTACCTCTCGGATGGAGGGATAAGGTTTCTCAAGTTCCTTAGCTGTTGGCAAAGTTACTGACATATCAACTGAATTAATGACAAACCCCAAATAAACAATTGTTTGGGGTGGTTGTAACTTAGATTTTGTTGGATGGACCAGAACCCTAGCCTTTCAAATAGGCTTGTGGTTGCTGAAACCGATTCGTCAGCTGTCTCCTGACATCCAGATAAGCGAGTGCTGGTTTCAATAATTTTGTGAACAGCCTGGGAGCTGAAGTTCACCCATTAGGTAATGCTTTACATTGCCACAGCTGACCCATCCAATTAAATTTCATGTACCTGCGATAATGATGATGAATTGGTACTGAATAATAAGCATCTTTTAGATCTATAGTAGCCATATAACAGCCTTGTGACAACAACTGCTTTGCAGTGTTGAAGGTGTCCATTTTAAAATGTCTATACTGAACATAAGAATTTAAATTTGTGAGGTCCAGAATGACTCTACAACCCCCATCTTTCTTCGGTCTGGGGAATACATTGGACACAAACTGTTGACGATGATGCACCGTTCTTTCAATTACCCCTTTCTGGAATATTTTTTTAATTTCTTCTTCTACCTGACGAGTTTCTGGTGCAGCAAACACCAAGACTCTATTAGGCTTATTATGTACAGGTGGATCAACTCCTGCCATAAATTCTATTGTAGAGCCTGACACAGTATCTAGTATAAACCGATCAGATGTTATGCAGCACCATTCATCATAAAACAATTGTAGTCTACCCCCAACCGGAGGTTGTTCCCCAGAAGTTTTATCTGTGATGGAATGACGTTTCTGTACCTCAGTAAACGACCTAGAAGGTCTCCTTCTCCCAATATAGAAGTTGGGCTGCACTGGGTAATAGTATTTTCTACCCATCGCCCTGCCTCTGCTGGTCCCTGCCCCGGAATCAAACCCCCATCATATCCAACCTGCTTGTTTTCTCGGAGCAGGGATAAAAGGTTTTATAAGGCCGATCGTTTTCGACTCTTCATCGATATCCTTAATTTGTTTTGGCAGATTTTCACCAAATAAATAATCTGGTGTCTGAATATTGCTTGCCCTACACAGTCCTGCAAATGTTGGGTGCAATGTTGGCCGAATGGCGATTTTCCTCATACAATTAAGTTTGAAATAGGTATTGCAGAACAACGCAAGCATGTCCTTTTGGGTTTTGGACATTGTATGTGTTTCCCAAATGCAGTGATGCCTGATGATATCAGCTTGAGGACTGCACCCGCTGAGTTTCTCCAGCTTTTTGTGTACCCTCAGCTTGAGGACATGCTGGAAACGCATTTGCTGCCCTCGCATCGTTGCACTCATGGGTGCCCAAATTGCAGAGTTTACTGTTGGCACCGTGAGCGAGGCACAATTGACGGGTGTTTTTTATAGTTCAGCTGTTTCAGTCATAACAGTGTCTTGGAGCTGGTGAGAAACCAAATAATTGATGTGGCAGCCAAGTTCTCGTCCATAGCCTCACAGTCCCTTCCGGTATAGCAAAACTCCTTGCTACATCGGGAACACCTGGAGCGTGGCTCTTATGCTCTGGTGTATACATATAAGTAGGGACACCAGCTTCAGGGTCAGTCTCCTCCTGCCGTGGTACTCCCGAATCTTGCTCTAGGGAGACCTCATCCAGACCCAAACAAGGCACTGGAGAGTGAGATTCCCATTCTTGATAGGCACCGTACTCAGTGTATGGAACTCCTTCGGAGGCTGCCTGGGAAATCTCTGGGTCTTTGGACCCTTGACTGATTAAAGTTTGAAGCATTTTCTCCATTTGTTCCATTCTCCCCCACATTCTTTTCCGGTCTTTAGGAGAGTCCTCTTCATCAGACCCGTCAGACAAAACGGGCCTGACAGACTTTCTTTTACATTTCTTCCCTATAGTTGTGGCCTCATTGCCCTGCGACACTGGAGCAACTGAAGGCTCATTAATTACGGGAATAACGGCCACCAGTATCGGAACAAGCACTGCACTTATCTTTACTCCCGATCACTGCGATGGGAACGCATCGCTGCGCGACCCACGCTTGCTTCGAACCGACTTTCTTCCACCCCTCTCCATACCACAAGCTCCTCCTGACTCGCAAGCCAGCCTTACGGAGCTTAAATACATGCTGTAAAGTTTTTTAAAACCACTTATCTGCGAGGTTTCTACTCACCGCTGGTGGAGCTGTGCTCTCCAGCCCGTTCGAAGCGACATGCGTCGACATAATGACGTGCATGCGCCTGGCGGGGCTTCCTCACGTAGTCACTTACGTGACTCCGAAGTAAAATAGAAGATTTGCAGGCATCATGCTTGGTTCAGACCACTATGTGGATAACTAAATTTGATGCCTCAAAATGAATCCTAAATGGAAAAATAACATTTAGGCTAAATATGACCACTTGTGTTCAATAATCAGGAAAGTAAATTGAATAATAACAAAAATTAATTGTTTAATTCAACACATCAGTTTGCATGCTATCAGTTAGTTTGTTAAAGCCCTGTCCCACGGTACGAGTTCATTCCAAGAGCTTTCCCGAGTTTGCCCTGATTCGAACTCGGAGATTTACGGTAATGGCCACTCGTTGGTACTCGGGGCTCTCGTGGACATTTTTCATCATGTTGAAAAATCTTCACGGGTCTTCCCGTGCTTACCTGCTGTTAGCGAGTCTTCCCGAGTACCTGCAGTTCACATTACGAGCCGGTAAGTGACGTCCCCGAGCTCCGACGTGCCTGCTACATTCATTCTCCGTGCTTACCACAAATTTGATTTTTTTTTAAACTTGGGAGAGCTCTTGGAATGAACTCGTACCGTGGGACAGGGCTTTAACTTTGTACAAACGTTTGCAATGCAATTCCTTCCTCTTTTCAATTGCAAGAGTGGAGCAACCATGGAGGGGAAAAGCTCTCCTCTCATTCCCGATCCTTTTTTATCTCATCTCTCTCTTTACCTCGAAATGATATGGCTTAGAAAATAGTTACAAAGGATTTATTGCAAGCAAGAAGTATTAAAATAAAGAAATCCTGCTCCAAGTGGGTCATTACTGAAACCATACCTCGATTACTGCACACAGTTTTGATCGCCTTATTTCAACTGTTCAAATTGATTCCTGGGATAAAGGATTTGTTTTATCCCAGGAAGAGTTGAGCAATTTTACATAAGAACAGAAGAAAGCAGGAGCAGGCCTTCCTGTCCTGTTCTGTGTAATTTCCCGCAATTCCCTGATTTTAATTTTCAAAAATGAATCTACTCCCTTTTTTAAATGCACCCAATGATTGAACATCCACACTGCCATGGGATAGAGAATTTTAGAGTTTCATCACTGTTCTCAAGAAGCTTCCCTGTCCCTACATTTTAACTCTTGTAATTATGTCCCCATGTTTGAGATTGTCCTGCTTGTGGAGACATCTCAATTAAGACACTGTCATGTTCCCTAAGCATCTTGTATATTTTAGTAAGATCACCCCTCATATACATTCCAAACAATTTACCCATTGGAGTTTGAAAAAATCGGAGGTGATCTTATTGAAATTTATCGAATTCTGAGGGTGTTTGGGAAAATCTAGAACTTTGAGGAAATGAAAATGGAGCAATTCAGCAGACCAGGCAGCATCTATGGAAGGAAATGTACAGATGATATTTATTGGTCGAGACCTTCATCTAGATTGGGGCACATAACTAATGAAGCATAGTTTCATAATAAATATTTGGCCTTTTATGATCATTTTGTAATAACCCAGAAAGCTGTGGAGATCCAATTGCTCGGTTATTTGAAGATGGAATTAAACCGATTAACCTCAATGCAGTTGAGGTTAAGATCAGGTGTGATCTATGTTAATGAATGACATAACAACCTTCTCCTGTTCCTTTTTTTGCTTATTTATCTAGTTTTCATCCCCTTGCACTAAATCTGCATGTGTGTCTGTTTATCAAAGGTAGAATATAAGGAAGAAAAAGGTTTCTACAGCAGATCAAATATCCATAAAAATGAAAGCTGGGTGGGTCCGGTAACAGTCAGGCATTCTTGTCAGCCAATTTACTGCCAGCAAGTGAAAGTGAAAATTACTTACAACCATTGTTTAAGGAGCGAGAGAGGAAGCTGAATGTGAATGCACTTGGGATGCAGGAAAATAGATTTATGAAGTTGGATTTGACTCGAGTGAGATTTAACATAGAGTTCTGATCAGTTGATCCATTCTGTTTCCACATTTTGATCTTTTGGTTGTAAAATTAAGCTCTAGGCATTTTTAATTCATTTTCCATTTCTACCATTTTCTTTGGAAATGTGCTAAAATAGGACTTCATGATTAAATATTCTAGCTCTGATGTGCATCGGGTGCATTTTTTGGTTGATTCATAATATTGACGTTGGTAACTGGCTGATATTGCATTTTCTTTGCATGTACTGATGATACCAGTCATTGATTTTGAGCAGTCTTCCATTTCCCTGCATGTTCATGTGCTTCTATTTCCAGCATAGAAAGACAAAATAGACCATGAAAGTAAAGTGTAAAGGTATTGAAACACACTGAGATTCAAGTTTTCAGGATATTGTACTTTGGTTGATGGAGTAATCAATCTAATGATCACGAGTGTAAGCTAATTTAGTTAGATTGTTTTTAATTTTGCATTTAATTGACAGAGCTATTCTCTCCTCAGATCGCTTTTCTAACTTACAGGGATGCAGTTTAATAAATACAGGATGCAATGTTCCATAGCTGTGGAATTTAATCAGCTCTGTGTTCTGAGCAAAGTGCAGTTCATACACAATGTTCCTAATGGCTAGCCAAAATTCTGCTGCCATTATCTAATTTATAATTCCACATTTCCATTCTTAATATTCAATGCAGAAGATCCTTTGCTGTAATACCTGACTGCACTTTTTAAAATTAATTATTCTTTGTCATTATAACCAGTCTTCAATCTAAAAGCAAATATTGGATTTGACAATTACTAATACTCAAGGAGCCCACTGCCTCAAGCTGTTACTTTTAGACTAAGCTGATTTGCTACTCGCACGTCGACTTTGGTTGTTGTTCAAATTTTTGAAAGGTTGGTTGTCGTGCAAAGAAGGTACATCAGTTGGTGGAGGCAGCAAGGCTGGCCAGGAGCTGTGAAATAAATAGGCTCGCTGAATGCAAACACAGATGCATATTTCCACACTGGAGGCATAAGGCACAAGACATTTGAACAAGAGAGCTATAAATAAATGTATAAATAAGCTTCATCAGCACCAACAATAGGCAACACTGTAGGCAATATTACTTGGCCTGCAACATGATATAGCTTGAATAAGCTGAAATAACTAATGCAAGGAAAAGTTGGTAAAAATATAATCTAATAGAAATAATTATTAAACATTGTTTTTCCTTTTTTTCCTGTTTTGCCTAATTCCTGGTTGGTTATGTTGTCATTTGTTCTCTAACATCTTGCTCAAATGGACATTCTTTAAGTATGTGAAATTTGATGTTGACTTTCGGTGGTTAAGTTCAATTTCTGATCCTTGCTGTGAATGTTGGAGCCTTATCAAGAGCAGGAATACAATGCTTGTCCACCCAGTCTCTGACATTGAAAGCAGTTGCATTGTTCACATTGCTGCCTTGCTAGAAATCATTTAACTCTGTAAGCCTCGGTCTGAGCCGGGAACCTTTCTGCTCTGTTTGCCATCAGAGGAAAAACACAACTGTATGCTGCTGTAAGGTAGAAAAGCTCAGTAAATAACCGACAGGAAATATTTCTGGATATAGTTGTATCTGCATGAGTTCAGTAACAAGTGATGATGTGCAGTGTAAATTCCTGCTATGCAGCAGCATTTGGCAATGTTGGAGAAATCTGCAGTGGGATACTATTACAGTACATGTTTATTTTACTATTGAGCTTTTATTTGAGAGGAAGGTATCAAGACTTTGTCAGAGAAACTGCAAATAGTATTATTTATCTAAGTCTTGGTGTGATATTTAAATTGATACAGATCGTAAATGATAAATGTAATATATGCTAAAATAATGGCTATTTAAAATTGAGCATAGTTTCTTAATAGATTCTTGTACAGTAAACCCTTGTTTTAATAGATCTCTTCAGAAAAGGATTTTGGTAAGAGCAAACTGAATCTGTTGTGGACCGAGTGTGTTGTTTCCCCTGGCTCTACTGGCCTCTGCAACCCACGGGTAGAGCCTCTGTGCTTGACCCTAGGCGGCCCAGCATAGCAGCTCCACCCACACACTAGGAACAACTCACAGTGTGTATGATCAAATCAACCTCACGGCCACCTGGATTGCTCGAGGCCAGGATCGTACTTGGGCCATCTGCGCCATGAGGCAGCGGCTTCACCAGCGACCCACAAAACCTCACAACCCATAGCACAGGAGCCAACTAAACCCTAAACATGCATGTCTTCCTAACTCGGGAGGAAACCCGAGCACCCGGAGGAAACCCACATGGCCTCAGTGAGCACTGGTCTCTAACGTTGTAATGTAGCAACTCTACAATGGTACCACTGTGCCATCCCAAGATATTGCGTATTTTGTGTCCTTTACTGTTTATTGTTTAGTGTACATGTATTGTTTTTTTTCTCCCCAACAGTACTGTACATATTAACCCCCTTATTCTGTTACAGTGGACAATCGGTAATAGTGGACACTAACTCCCACTGTGTGGTCCGTCATAGCAAGGGTATACCCCAGTTTAATTTAGAATTTTTATGAAGCTCTTAATCATTTAAGCTTGATAATACTGATAATAGTGCCAAGTATTTAACCCCAGCATCCTCCACATACAGCACATGATTCTCTGACATTTTCACCACCTTCTATATGATCCCACCACCAGTCACGCCTTCCCATTCCACATTTTGTGCTTGTTGCAGAGACTGCTGCCTTTGTAACCCACTTGGTATACTCATCACTTCCCATGCAAACACAGTTACTTTCCCCTGCAACCTCAGGAGATGCAACACTTGTCCTTTTGCCTCCTCCTTCGACTCCATCCAGAGACCGTAACAACCCTGTCAGGCGAGGCAGAGAATCACATGAACCTTCTCTAACCTCATCTCCTACATTTGGTGCTCCCGATGTGGCATCCTTTACATTCATCAAGCGTAGACTAGATGATTGTTTCACCGAGCAATTGTACATGGTCCGCCAAGGCCTGCTGCATCTCCCAGTTGCTAACTATTTTAACTCTCCTTCCCATTCCATCCTGACCTTTCTGTCCTGGGCCTCCTCCAGTGCCAGAGTGCGGCCACATGCAAATTGGTGGAACAGCATCTCGTATTCCACTTGAGTAGCTTATAGTCCAACAGTATGAACATTGAGTTCTCTAACTTTAGGGAATTAGCCTTCAAACAACAATAAAAGGGACTATGGAGCCATGAGGGAGGAGCTGGTCAAAGTTTACTGGAAAGATACCCTAGCAGGGATGGCAGTGGAACAACAATGGCAGGTATTTCTGGGAATAATACAGAAGGTGCAGGATCGGTTAATTCCAAAGAGGAAGAAAGATTCCAAGGGGATTAAGGGGCGACCGTGGCTGACAAGGGAAGTCAGGGAGAGTATAAAAATAAAAGAGAAGAAATATAACATAGCAAAAATGAGTGGGAAGCCAGAGGATTGGGTAATGTTTAAAGAGCAAAAGAAGATAACTAAAAAGGCAATACAGGGAGAAAAGATAAGGTATGAAGGTAAGCTAGCCAAGAATATAAAGGAGGATAGTAAAAACTTATTTAGGTATGTGAAGAGGAAAAAATTAGTTAATTAACCGGTTGGACCCTTGAAGACTGAAAAAGGTGAATTTATTATGGGGAGCAAGGAAATGGCAGATGAGTTGAACAGGTACTTTGGATCAGTCTTCACTAAGGAGGACACAAACAATCTTCCTGATGTACTAGTGGCCAGAGGATCTGGGGTGACGGAGGAACCAAAGGAAATCCACATTAGGCAGTAAATGGTGTTGGGTAGACTGATGGGGCTGAAAGCTGATAAATCCCCAGGGCCTGATGGTCTGCATCCCAGGATACTTAAGGAAGTAGCTCCAGAAATTGTGGACACATTGGTACTAATATTCCCATGTTCTATAGATTCAGGATCAGTTCCTGTGGATTGGAGGGTAGCTAATGTTATCCCACTTTTTAAGAAAGGCGGGAGAGAAAACAGAATTATAGACCAGTTAGCCTGACATCGGTGGTGGGGAAGATGCCGTAATTCATCAATTATAAAAGATGCAATAGCGGCACATTTGGATAGCAGTAACAGGATCGGTCCGAGTCAGCAAGGATTTACAAAGGGGAAATCATGCTTGACTAATCTTCTGGAATTTTTTTGAAGATGTAACTAGGAAAATGGACAAGAGAGAGCCAGTGGATGTAGTATCAGAAAGCATTTGATAAGGTCCCACATAGGAGATTAGTGGGCAAAATTAGGGCACATGGTATTGGGGATAGAGTGCTGACATGGATAGAAAATTGGTTGGCAGACAGGAAACAAAGAGTAGGGATTAACGGGTCCCTTTCAGAATGGCAGACAGTGACTAGTCGGGTACCGCAAGGTTCGGTGCTGCAACCGCAGCTATTTACAACATACATCAATGATTTAGATGAAGGGATCCAAAGTAACATAAGCAAATTTGCAGATGACTCAAAGCTGGGTGGCAGTGTGAATTGTGAGGAGGATGCTGTGAGAATGCAGGGTGACTTGGACAGGTTGGGTGAGTGGGCAGATGAAGGTTAATGTGGATAAATGTGAGATTATCCACTTTGGTAGCAAAAACAGGAAGGCAGATTATTATCTAAATGGTGTCAAGTTGGAAAGGGGGAAGTACAACGGGATCTGGGGGTCCTTGTTTATCAGTCAATGAAAGTAGCATGCAGGTACAGCAGGCAGTGAAGAAAGCGAATGACATGTTGGCCTTCATAACAAGAGGAGTTGAGTATAGGAGCAAAGAGGTCCTTCTGCCGTTGTTCAGGGCCCTACTGAGACCATACTTGGAGTATTGTGTGCAGTTTTGGTCCCCTAATTTGAGGAAGGACATTCTTGCTATTGAGGGAGTGCAACGTTGGTTTACAAAGTTAATTTCCAGGATGGCGGAACTGTCATATGCTGAGAGAATGGAGCGGCTAGGCTTGTATACTCTGGAGTTTGGAAGCATGAGAGGGGATCTTATTGAAGCATACAAGATTATTAAGGATTTGGACACGCTAGAGGCAGGAAACATGTTCCCGATGTTGGGGGAGTCCAGAACCAGGGGCCACAGTTTAAGAATAAGGAGTAAGCCATTTAGAACGGAGACGAGGAAACACATTTTCTCACAGAGAGTGGAGAGTCTGTGGAATTCTCTGCTTCAGAGGGTGGTGGAGGCAGGTTCACTGGATGCTTTCAAGAGAGAGCTAGTTAGTGCTCTTAAAAATAGCGGAGTCAGGGGATATGGGGAGAAGACAGGAACGGGGTACTGACTGGGGATGATCAGCCATGATCAGATTGAATGGCAGTGCTGGCTCGAAGGGCCGAATAGCCTACACTTGCACCTATTGTCCAGTTTTACATTTCCTGCCTCCCGTCTCCTTTCTCCTTTTACTACCTTTTTGTCTTTTCATCTCTGGCCTTTGTGCAACCATCTGCCAATCAACCCCCTCCCCTCCTTGTCTGTTTCTACATCACTTACTAGCCTGCCTCCCACTCTCTTCCAGGTTTCTCCCCCATACATTAATTACCCTGAAGAATGATCTGGACCCGAAAAATTGCTTGTCCATGTTCTCCAGAGTTGATGAGACCTGCTGTGTTTTTTTGTAAACCAGCATCTGCAGTGTCTAGACTGAAACTATTATTAAATTTAAAACTTAGTACACTTGCACGAAAATAGCACTTAAAAATTAGACCATAAATTATTAGAAATGTTATTGGTCAAATATTAGTTCCATAGGGTGGCATAGTGGTAGAGCTGCTGCCTTAGTGCCGACTGCCGGTGCTATCTTTACGGAGTTTGTGTGTTCTCTCTGTGACTGCATGGGTTTCCTCCAGCTGCTGTACAGGTTTTTAGGTTAATTGGTAAAATTGTCCCTAGTGTGTAGGATAGTGTTAGCCCAGGGGTTCTCAACCAGGGGGAATTTCCCCCCAAGGGGGGATTTCAGGTTTTCAGGGGGGGAATTGGGACCACAGATTAGCAAACTCAAACTGTTATAATGTTTATCTTTTTATTGCCTTTGAGCTTATATGCATATTATTTGGAATGCACTTTTTGAGGCAGACAATCTTGGAAAGGAGGGGGGGAATGACATTCTGACATATGGTGAAAGGGGTGCATGGGGCAAACAAGGTTGAGAACCACTGTGTTAGCCTGTTTCCATGCTGCATCTCTAAAGTCTAATTCAAAGTATTCTTAATACAATTATTTTTAGGGAGTGTGCAGTGTTCACTTGACCACATTTATCACCCATCTCACGTAGCAAAGAAGGCTGTGGTCGGCCGCCTGCATGAGTTGCTCTCGTCCTTGCGTTGGGTGCCAGAGTAGCTCAACTGATTCCTTTTGGGGAGGCAGATCATCCTCCCTTTTCCTTTTCTGTTGCATTGGGGTTCTCCTGTTTTCTCTATGGAAATGCCATTTGTGCTTTGAATGTTGTAATCCTTCCTTCTTTGTTTTGGTTCAGATTTTCTCTCTCCTTTAACACACCCTGACCTGCTGAACGTGCACACATCACTGTTTTTTTGCAACACATAACATTTTTGTTTATATGATCACCCACTAACTGGCCCATTTGAACAGAGGACTGTACAACTTATCCCACGGCTAGAGAGCGATTACACTGTAGCAGCCTTCGCTCTTTACATTCTCTATAACTTGATGCTAACTTGCTTTTTCTCTTTGTCTGTTCTGATGAAATATTTATCTTAACGGATGCTGCCTGACCTGCTGAGTTTTTAGTATTATATGTTTCATTTCAGATTTCCATCACATTCATTTTTTTTTGTTTATTTTTAATTTTTTTCATTTCATTCTTAACTGCTCTCTAAAATTGTCCAGCAACAATTCAGTTGTATTAAACTAGGCGAACAGACAAGTTGCACAAAATTGGACAGCCCATCCAGAATCAATATGGGCACCCTGTGATGTTGCAAAGGCACAGAAGCCCAGTTGCCTAGCAAATTTCTCACTACGGGCACCTGGAGTCACCCCTAAATCGGGAGAGCTAGCCAACAGACCAGTCAAATATCATTCTGATAACAGACTGCAGTGGTTCAAGAAACCTAAAGTCAATTGCTAAAGACACTGGAGTTAATATTTATTCCCCTTAAATGATGGAGAGATCACATTAAATCTCCCGGCAGGTGACAAATTATTTGTCTCTGCCTTGGACAACATTGAGTTCTTTGAGTGCTTTTCTATTTTGAAATACCGCAAAACTCCACAATCACCTGGGATTGTTGTCAGGTTGGCCAATTTTTCAGAACTTTAGATGTTATCCTCAACACTCTTTAACATCTCAAAAAAGGTGCATTAAGTTAGTATGGTAGCAAATTGTCCCGTGAACTAGGTGAGTTGAATGGGGGTTGTGCAGGAACCAGAGCCCTGGTGAGTTCAATGGATATGTGAGAACTGGGACACCAGCGAATGGAAAACGAGTGCAGGACCCAGAGCAACAGTGAGTGAAAAGAAAGTAAAGGAACCAAAACCCTAGTAATGCAAAGGGATTGTGCCAGGGGCTCTGGTCCTGATCTGTTGGAGCGAACATGGAAGCCTGAATAATGCAAATATTACTTACTAAGCATCAAGGCAAGCCTAACTGCTTTTTTTCAGAGGTCTTGCAAAAGAAGTAGAATTATAGAACTGAAAGCATGCAATTTTACTGCTAGATTTTGCTGGAGGGAATGCCAGTGTTGAATTGGTTGGAAATGACTGAAGAGCCAGTCCAAGAAATACATCTAGAGTGGTGCCTGGGGCTACAAAGATTGCTCTGAACAACTGTGGATATTTTCCCATGTGTCAGAATTGCTCTTGTAAAACAAAACTTTTTTCCATTTGCTGTTCACCTCTTTTGGCCTCAGTTGTACTATAGCTCCTTAATGCTCTGCAGAGGACATTTTATCTGAAGGTCAAGGGCATTTAATTTCATGTCTCATGACTTGTGTACAATAAATTATGAGGTATTATGTTGGTAACGATAGAAAATCGAATATTGCCGTAAAATTTAGAATATGTTATTGCAGCTCCAAATGCATGATAAAATAGTCTAATACTGAAAATGTTTTCCTCTAAATGCTGCTTTACATATATTTTATTCTTATAAACCTATAAAGTTCAAAGTAGATTTGAGAAAGCCTGTTAAGTTGTGCTGCCATTGAGTCTTGAGTGTGGTTTTCATGTGTCAGATTTTGCATTCCACCTCACTCTAGAGTTAATGAGAACTCTGGAAATTTACAGAAAGGAGTCATTAAAGGCTATCCATACTTGCAACAATGTTATTAAACTTGGGCGTTCTTTTTACTAATTAACTTGATTTATTCACTTTCTGAAGAAACTACTGAAAAGATAGAGATAACTCACAAAATTAACCTGGGGATTTTGTATGAACACTAAAACATTCAGATTATGGGATGCAATTTCTTTTTTTTTTTTTTTAATTTTTTTATTATAGAAACAATATATACAGAGTACACTCTTATGCGGCATTAAAAATTATATAATATACAAAATTATATAATATTGATTATCAATTGATACTGTTTGTGTTATTTGTAATGTTATCCATTATACATTTCCTGGATATTTATTTTGTATAATTGGGAGTGTATGTAGTATATTCCTAAAATAAGCAATATACTCATACTTCTCATACCATACATATTTCTTCTAATTACCAAATACAAATCCCCCCTAATGGGGATGCAATTTCTAATGGTTCAGGGGTGATTGTTGTGGGTGTGAACAAAATGGTCAACCACTTTTTAAATGCGGCCATACACAATGATGGCTATGTTGGCCTGGTGGCAGTGTGTAATACTACTTAGCATTTGCTTATCATTCCAGGGTGCTGCTACACACTGCTACCCGACCAATATAGTCGTCATATTGAATGGCCACAACCTGTTACTTGCCAATCAAACTGACAAAGTAGTTGTGCGTATATAGTGCAATCAAGATTCCTTACCCATTGATACTTGTTAATGTCTTCCCAATAGCAACAAATAACTCGAAAGGTGAATCATGTCTTGCACAAAGAATGGACAAAACAGTAAAATTATCAGAATGATTAATTTTGTGTAATTTCCTATATTAGTGAAACTTCATAACACAATATTTTATCACATACCATTTTTGTAATCCTTAAATAAAAATAAAGCTTCCTAGATCCCTGGTTTTATTGGCGAGATACTATTACCTGATAACCGCTGCACAATATTTCTGTCAGCGACTGGTCCTGGTAATGGAAAATCTGTTGCTTGCTGTTGGGATGCCCTGCGCAGTTGCTGCTTGTGTGGGGAAGGTGATACTGATAAGAAATTAGAATATTTGAGTGAAATTCTTATTTTACCACTGCTTTCTACGAACATACCTGTCAAAGTTCATTTCTGGACTCTGCTGGAGTGCTGAACAATGACACTTCTAAGCCCAAGACTGACGTGTGTTTCATCTTATGTAAAGCATCTTTCGATACTATTACTAAAACTCTCATCTGGACCATTTCCGGTTTGCTTTTTTAAAAAAAATTGCATTTATCGACCCTTTATCGATTTATTTTGACGCCTTACTCACCGTTCTCGTCTACTCCAACCCACCAAGTTTTGTTCCGATCGATGGAATTATACAAAGGTTATGAAGGTTTTAAAAATTGTGATATCAGCAGATTGGTCTTTTAACCATGAAAGTAACGCCCCTTCTGGCACCCGCTGGTGAACAAAGAGGTGCTGCGTGGAGTTGGGTAAGCCGCTGTGTGGAGTCGGGAGGTGCTGTGTGGTGCCGCGGCCAGTGGCCGCTGAGTGGAATCCCTCCAACCCCCTGCCCCCCACAACCCCTCTTCCCCCCCACCCCATTCCCCCCTTACCCTCCTCCCCACACCCCCCCTCCCCTCTTACCCCACTCCCCCCTTACCCCCCTCCTCCCCACACCTCCCCACACCACCCCACCAGCACCAAAGGTGCTGCTTGACCTGCTGAGATTCCAGCACCGTCTCTGTTATTTTGAAATGTATAGATTCATAACAATTAGAAAGTATTAAAAGTGCTTTATAAGGTACACATTTGCATTTATAGATAGATAGATAGATAATCTTTATTGTCATTATAACATGTGAATATGTACAACAAAATTAAAATGCATTCAGTCAGTGCACCATTCACACATTTCTAAAAGCTAACGATACGTAAGCATACACACACCACCATAAAATAAGCATAAACAAACAACCATACATTCTTCTGTCGATTTCACAATCCATTTGGTATGTAGGGACCTGCGCTCATTTGGTGGCTACATTAAGTGTAGTTATTGCTGTGGGATAAAAACTTTTTTAGTCTGTATGTCCTTGTCCTCATTGATCTGTACCGGCCACCTGACGGCAACAGTTCAAACAGGGAGTGGCCGGGGTGGGAAATGTCCTTTATAATATTCTGGGATTTCTTGAGACAGTGGGAACTGTGTAGGTCTTCCAAAGTGAGGAGAGGGCAGCCGACAATCTTCTGGGCATTGTCAATAGCCCTCTGGAGCGCTTTTCTCTGGGCCGCTGTGCAGCTGGTGTACCACACGCATACACAGTATGTTAGGATGCTCTCTATGGAGCACCGATAAAAAGGACAGCAGGAGTCTCTTATAACCATATAACAATTACAGCACGGAAACAGGCCCTCTCGGCCCTTCCAGTCCGTGCCGACCATTTGTTTTCCCCTAGTCCCATCTACCTGCACTCAGACCATACCCCTCCATTCCCTTCTCGTCCATATACCTATCCACTTTACTTTTAAATGTTAAAATCGATCCTGCCTCCACCACTTCTGCTGGAAGCTCATTCCACACAGCAACCACCCTCTGAGTAAAGAAGTTCCCCCTCACGTTACCCCTAAACTTCTGTCCCTTAATTCTCATGTCATGCCCTCTTGTTTGAATCTTCCCTACCCTCAATGGGAAAAACGTATCCACGTCAACTCTGTCTATCCCTTTCATCATTTTAAAGACCTCAATCAAGTCCCCCCTTAACCTTTCTACGCTCCAAAGAATAAAGACCTAACTTGTTCAACCTTTCTCTGTAACATTGGTGATGTTGTTCTTCCTGAGCACCCTCAGGAAGTGCAGTCTCTGCTGGACCATTTTCAGCAGCGCAGGTGTTCACGCTCCATGTCAGGTCCTCCTCAATGTGGATTCCCAGGAAGCGGAAATCCGCCACCCTCTCCACACAGTCCCCTCTGATGATTAGTGGTGTAATGTCCGTTTTCTTCCTGTAATCTATTATGAGCTCCTTTGTCTTTGAGATGTTGAGGAGCAGGTTATTCTCTCCACACCACACTGTCGGCTGCTTCACCTCATCCCTGTAAGCGTACTCATCCCCCCCAGAGATGAGCCCCACCACCGTGGTGTCATTCTCGAATTTGACAATGGTATTACTGTGGTGGGCGGGGGGCAGTCATGTGTGTAGATGGTGTAAAGCAGGGGGCTCAGCACGCAGCCCTGTGGAGAGCCGGTACTGAGGCTGAGGGCCGTGGATGTGTGATGGCCCATTCTGACTCTCTGGCTGCGACCCGACAGGAAGCTATTTATCCACATGCTGGTGGAGTGTGGAAGTCCCAGGGGCCCCAGTTTGTTCACCAGTTTGTGGGGAAGGATGGTGTTAAAAGCAGAGCTATAGTCCACAAAGAGCATTCACACGTAGCTCCCCCGCTGCTCCAGGTGGGAGAGTGCAGCATGGAGGGCTGTGGCCACAGCGTCCTCTGTGGATCTGTTCGCTCTGTACGCAAACTGGTGGGGGCAGGAGTGATGTGATGTGACCCCGGACCAGTTTTTCAAAGCACTTCATCACCACTGGTGTGAGTACGACTGGCCGGTAGTCGTTGAGGCTGGAAATGTGGGGGTTTTTTGGCAAAGGGACTATGGTGGAGGACTTCAGGCAGGGTGGGTCAGTGGACTGGGCCAGAGACTGGTTGAAGATCCTCGTTAAATACTCCAGCCAGTGGTCTGCGCTGTCCTTCAGCACGCGTCCAGAGACGCCGTCGGGTCCAGCAGCCTTCCTCGGATTGATGGCCCGCAGCGTGCGCCTCACCTCATGCTCCTCTATTTTGAGGGTTAAGCTGCTGTGGACCATGTGGTGTGATATGGCTGTCTCTGGTGACTCCACTTCAAAGCGAGCAAAGAGGAGGTTCAGCTCTACCAGCGAGGCATCACCTTCAGCAGCTCCAAGGTTGGTCTTGTAGTTGGTGAGATACTGGATCGCTTGCCACACCTGCCTGCTGTTGTTACTGTCCAGGTTGTCCTCTATCCTCCTCCCGTAGTTTGATTTGGCCTCTCTGATGCCTCCCTTCAGGTTAGCTCGTGCTGTATAAAGCCCTATCGCCAGACCTAAAAGCGGTGTATGTAAACATCAACATTTCCTCCCTTCTTAAAATACACAGGCAAGAAAATGCAAATGTAAGGAAATGCACAACACTTTCAATTCTAAATCAGGTTGGGCACAAATTATATCTTGGATCTTACAGTATTTGAGGTTAATGCAATTCAGTATATTGCCCTCTCCACAGGGATTAATTTAAGCCAAATGAAGCACATTACACTGCATTTGCATTGAATTGCTTCTGTTGCTATGGAAAGTAATACACCAGCATTAGCAAGATGACATTGTGATGAGACTACTTTTATCTGTTTGAAAAAGTATTAAGATTGATAACAATTCTGCAGATTAATGCTAATGTCTCTGCTCCCAAATGTTTTGAACTTCAGAATAGTTTTCTTTATGAATTTGTCAATCACAGAACTTTATGCCTTGGTATGGAATAATCTGGAGTTTACAATATTTAAGATTTGTTCTGTAGTCTTTGCTCCTTTCTGAAGTTCTTTACTTAGTCATTCTCTTTATTATTATTGATTATGGTATGGACCTGGAGCTTCCTTTTTCTTTTTGCACCTTCCAAAATGTCCAAAACATTGAGGGATAAGAAATAAAAGCTGTCCTAGCCACTGTGACCATATGCTCTGAATTAATGCATTTGAGTAAACGGCTGATCTATTATGAAATCAAGAGTCAAGAATATTTTATTGTCATATGCCCCGGATGGGACAATGAAATTCTTACTTGCTGCAGCACAACAGAATGTGTAAATATCTAAACATGGTATATAACGGGAAAAAAATTAAAAGTTTAATAAATAACAAATATAGTGCAAATAACAAATAATAATATTGTCTTTTGCAATTCAGAGCTCATAGCTTATTCGTTGTGTTTAATAGCCTGATGGCTGTGGGGAAGTAACTGTTCCTGAACCTGGGCGTTGGTCTTCAGGCTCCTCCTGTACCTTGTTCCTGATGGCAATGGTGAGATAAGTGTGTGGCCAGGATGGTGTGGTCTTGATGATTTTAGCTGACTTTTTGAGGCAACGACGACGATAGATCCCTTCGACGGTGATGGACTGGGCTGTGGTCACAACTATTTGTAGTCTTTTTTGCTCCTGGACATTCAAGTTGCCGAACCAGGCCACGATGCAACCAGTCAGAATGCTCACTACCGTGCAACTGTAGAAGTTTAGGAGAATCATCTTTGACATGCCGAATCTCCGTAATCTTCTCAGGAAGTAGTCGCTGATGTGCCTTCTTTACAATAGCATCAGTGTGCTGGGTCCAGGAAAGATCCTCTGATATTTGCACGCCCAGGAATTTGAAGTTATTGACTCTTTCCACCATTGATATAAACAGGATTGTGGGTCCTCATAAATTCCCCTACCAAAATCCACAATCAGTTCCTTGGTCCTACTGATGTTGAGAGCCAGGTTGTTGTGCTGGTGCCATTTAGTCAGTCGGTCGATCTCACTACAATACTTTGACATCCCCATCTGTGATTCATCCAACCACAGTGGTGTCCTCGGCGAACTTGATGATGGAGTTCGCACTATGACCGGCATGCAGTCATGAGTATAGTGTGATTAAAGCGGGGGCTGAGCACGCAGCCTTGAGGTGCTCCCGTACTAATTGTTACTGAAGATGAAGTGGTTCCTACAATTCGAAGAGACTGTGGTCTGTGGATGAGGAAGTCGAGGATCCAATTGCAGAGGGATGTGAGGGATAATGAGGGATGTAGAGGGATAAATGAGCATTTATCCAGCTGTTAATTACAAGGATTGATGTAACATTTACCAAGTCTGTTAGAATTCAATTTCACAAATTGAGAGGGACAAAATTCTTAAAAAATTATTTTGTTCTTGTTTACAACTACTAGAATGGAACTCATTGAATTCCAAATATGTAGAATGTGCATTCTGCTCGCACCCACTTTTTCTGCCTTTAAAAGCTTGATCTTATTCCTTCAACATCGTCTCCCTTAAATTTTTGTAAGACATTTGGGTAATTTATTTTGCTCCTGGACATTCCAGGAAAGCTAAGGCCCAATATTCTTGTACTTTTTGGAGGGTTTATCAAAGCACAATTGTCCAAAATAAAACTATAAATATGACATGATATAAACAAGGTTTATAGAATGTAAACAATTAACTTTAACTTGTAACCAGATTTTCTCACGGCACATTCCATCTTGCAATATAAGAGTATATATTTGGCCTGATATGTGGTCACACCGAACTCCTTTGTATGGACTGGATTTGTTCACTGTTTAATAATATCACCTTTTCACCTTTATTGAAACATTATCCATTTGTTCTGCACATTTGAATCCTGTTGCTCTAAATTATCTTGATTATGTGTCACAAACAGGAAGCATGATTAACTGTGAAGTGCACTGCAAGGACCATGGAACAGGAACAGACTATACAGCCAGAGAAATACATAGTACCGTTCAGCAATCCCATATGTCGTCTAGCCCTGTCACCTCCCATTGCTCCATTTCTCTTTATGCAATAGCTGGAACTATTTTTGGTTCCCAACTTTGAACATTTCCAATGAATCAAAAATGTTTTGTGGAGAGAATACCATATTTCAAGCCACCCATAGGTTGAAAACATTTTTCCTAAATTCACTTCTAATTCTAGATGTTAGTCTGTTTCATCGTCAAAAATCCATAACATGCAGAATTAGTTTCCATTTAATCTCTCTTTATCAGATTGGAATGTAGGAAGAGCAGTGGGTCATCTGCTCCTTAAACCCATTAAGCATTCTGTGACCTAACACCGTTATTTTCTGAAATACCTTTTTTTAAAATATTAAAATCATTCAATCGGAGCTTAAATTTACAGTTTGGAGAATTTATTTTCAGATTTCTGTCACCTTTTACATTTAATGGTGTATTGTAACTTGTCACCTGAATGGCCTGCTTCTGATTTTTGGAAAAGCACCTGATTTTCCAACCATTGGAAATGGTTTTCCTCTAAATTAGTTTCACTTAAGGGCCTGTCCCACTTGGGCGTTATTTGCGCGTCGTTTATGCGACATCATTTACGCGTCACGATGCACAAAGTGACATAATTTACACGTCGTGTCGTGCATGTGACACACGCATGGCGTGCATTGCGCACGCATGGCATGTAGTGAGACGTAGCGTAGGCAGTGACGCGCGGTGCCCCAGGATTTGGGGATTCACAAAATCTTTGCGCGCCACCTGCGTGACGCCCAAGTGGGATAGGCCCTTTACTATCATGCAAATTTTGACTAAATCACCAGAATCTTCTAAATTTCTGACAAGGTGACCCTGAGATTATATATTTTAAAATCTGGCTACTAGATGTTAATGATTTGTAAAGATGGGCACCAATAACTTTTGGAATTCCCATGAGTCCAGATTTGCAACATTTCACAATTATTTTTGTTGGATTTTCATTCATAATAGTTAATAGCGGTAGAGTTGCAGCCTTATAGCGCCAGAGACCCAGTTTCAATCCAGACTACGGGTGCTGTCTATATGGAGTTTGTATGTTCTCCATGTGACTAGGTTTTCTCTGGGTGCTCCGGTTTCCTCCCATTCTTCATGGAGGTGCGGGTTTGTAGTTTATTGACTTCTGTAAATTATCCCTGGCGTGTAGAATAGAACTAATGTATGGGTGATCATTGGTCTGCGTGGACCCGCAGGGCCGAAGGGCGCGTTTCCATGCAGTATCTCTAAGCAAAGCTCATCTAAGATTACCTGAAACTTGTGTACACTTTAATCGACTGTGCGTTTTTTCCGCACAGAATCTATCGATATCCCTTTATAACTTTATGCTACATCTTCATGGTTTACCATGACACGAATGTTTATATTATCAGCAGAATGTATGCTTCATTGTATTTCATGTTATTTGAGTTTGACGGCAAAGGGCCTGTACTTGTTGGATTTAGAAGGATGAGGGTGAACCTCATTAAAATACACTGAATAGTGAAAGGACTGGATAGAGTGAACGTGGAGAGGATGTTTCCACTAGTGGGAGAGTCTAGGACCAAATCCTTAGAATAAAATGGACATACCTTTAGAAAGGGATTTCTTTAGTCAGAGGGTGGTGAATCTAAGGAATTCATTGTCACAGATGGCTGTGGAGGCCAAGCCAATATATATTTTTAAAGTGGAGATTTACAGATTTTGATTAGTAAGGATGTTATGGGGAGAAGGCAAATAAATGGGGTTGAGAGGGAAAGATAGATCAGCCATGATTGAATGGCACAGTAGACCTTGATGGGCTGAATGGCCAAATTCTGCTTCTCAAACATTAACTTATTTATAACTTAAATAACACATTGTCGATAGGTTACAACTCAGTTTTTGTTCTTTCTATTACATAAACAGGTCAATAATTTATTTGAATGTTTTGAGTTTTAATTTTGGCCAAAGAGCAATCCTGCACCAACATTCCCAAGTCTCTTTGCACCTTCGATTTCTGAATCCTCTCCCCACTTAGAAAATAGCCTACGCCTTTATTCCTTCTACCAAAGTACATGACTGACTATGTACACTTTGTTACGCTGTATTCCACTTACCACTTCTTTGCCCACTCTCCCAACCTGTCCATGTCCTTCTGCAGACTCCCTGCTTCCTCAACACAGCCTGCCCCTCCAATCTTTCAGTGATGTTATTTTGCATGTAATGTACGATTTATTGCACTATTTTACGAAATGGTGATGCAAAGGGCATGACCTTGACTTCAGGATAGATCTTTGTGTAATAGGTCTTGGGACTTGGAGAGGGGGGAAGAGAACTCAGTGGTCAACAATTAAACAATCTTGACATTCTCAATACACAGCTCTGTTGGAATGATATCCGATCCACAGTTGAAGATGCATGGTGCCTGTGTGCAATACCCATTGAGTTCTGGGGAACAAATCGGCACCACAATATGAAGCACCACTTCAACAATTTAGCATACCAGGGTTTGTGATTCTAATATGCTTCATATGTTTACAAGTATTTGTTTGTCATTTTCATACAACTATAACTGAAGCTGCTGCATGCTCTACAAAACACACATTTATTAGTCGGAGGAATTTTGACCCTCCATGGTTTACAGCTAGCTGTGAAAATGTTGTCCATTTAATCTCGTTGTTTGTCATTTAAAAAAAAAAAAAGTATGTGCTGTGTCCCAATTACGGAAGACAAGCTTGTTATAATCTTTAGGCTCTGTGCACATGCTCCAAACATCTGCCCACCCGATGGTTGGTCAGCAAGGTGGGAGCAATGAGAACTGAAGGTATTATCAGCTTAGGGAAGGCATAATGAACAAGAAAAAAGGAAGTCCATGATGGAACAAGCCTGGATTCTCAAAGCAGGATCCAGAAATTATTTTTTTGAAGCCACTTTATTCATTTTGACCTTATTACACAATCAATTCTTACTATATTTGTTGTAAAAATGATATTCTAACTTGAGGCACTGATGAAAATTGCTGTCATGTTATAATGATATCGATGTGTAAGGAAAGACTCTCTTCCCCAGTATATGTTTGCAAAAAGTAGGTTGCAGTGAAGAATGAGGGAATACAGTCTAGTTTAATTGTTTTCCAAAGGCAGATCCACCTGCCTCCGTGTTGCTTGATGTTGCATCAATGGACATTGGTGCCTTTTTGCGGGATGTTTTCAAAATGGATTGTAGCATGTAGAAGCAACTGAACAGTTATAACAAATAAATATCTGAATCGGATTAGTTTGTGGTCACATGCACCAGGTGCAATTAAACTTATTGTTCACACGAAGCTCACAGCAAACATGCAGCAATTCCTACTATGAAAATACACATGTATACAATATACATGCAGCAATGGTAAGTACAACAATAAATGCAATTAATGTAAAATAGCAGAATGGTGCCAGATTGTCATGCAGTCTAAAAGTAATGCAAAAGATTATTTATGATCAACAATGGAATAAACTGAATGAAATAAGAGTTGAGAGCAAGAGTATGTGGCAGCAACACCTGGAGTGGGATGTGAAATTGGTTCAGTAGCCGTTCAAGTTCCTGTATCTTTTCTGAGATTATAGCAGTGAGAAAATTGACTGGTCTAGGTGCCAGGCATTCTTGATGATACTTCCAGCCTTTCTGATGATAAACGCCATGAAAATGGACTGGATGGAAGAAAGTGATGGACGAGGTGGTGTTCAACACTCTGCAAATTCTGGTGATAAAGAGCAGAGCCGTTAACATAAAAGACTGAGTTGTATCCTGTCAGAATACTCTCTATTGCTGCAGATAAATCATTGAATAAGGTGGTCTGGAAATTCCATTAGGTGCAGCAATGTCCATGTCTACTATACAATTTGAATTCCCGTGGAAAACGTTTTGATGCTGGAAATTTGTGATTTAATGCATGGATTGAAAAGTCTGTGTTTTTTTCCCTAATATGTATCAGGATCCAATGATGCATATTAATAGAATATTGACTGGCCTTGAGGGGGATACGACATATATTGCCTGAAGTAGATTCATATTGCCCGAGTCGAAGACGAGGGCAATATGGATCTAGTGAGGGCAATATATGTCGTATCTCCCGAAAGAGGACAGTCAATATTGTTATTATTACCCGACATCTAGATCTGAACATCTCACTATACATTTTGCAATATGCATTGCAACATTGTAAATAAGGGTACTAAAACCATTCCAACATTGTAAATAAGACTAAAAGAATGTAACATTTATGTTTCATTTATGTAATTTATGTAATTCGTGACAATGTGAAGGTCGAACTTTTAAAATCGCGAACCTCTTCTCGTGCCATTTTGTCGCAGGCCGTCACGCAGCGTCACGTTGCCGTCACGCAGCGTCACGTTGCCGTCACGCAGCGTCACGTTGCCAAGTTCCCGCCAGAGAAAGGGGAATATACCCCTGCGCTTTTTCGTAAAAGCATACCTCAGCTGAAAATACACAAAGTGATTGAGTAACGGAGTAACTCAATGGGTCAGGGTCCATTTGTGGAGAAGATCCAGATGCTGCCTGACCTGCTGAGTTACTCCAGCATTTGGTCTGTTTTTGTAAACCAGCATCTGCAGTTCCCTGTTTCAACAATGTCTACTATACAGCCAGTTTTCTGTTGATTATTATAGTGTGTAAATCAGGGGTTGGCAACCTTGTTCTGAATAGGGGCCGGGACGCATGTCTGTGAGTGGATGGTGGGCCACGTCTATCATGTTTAGTCATGGAACCCGCCACGGTTGGCAGGTATCAAATCACGTGTTCACATAGATTCCGCCCTTTTCGAGAACGCCACCCGGAGCACTGGCCCCTAGTTACGGGCACTCACGGACATGGCGCACCTACGGACCATTGCCTTGGCTCTGTACGGAAGGTGGTGGCTCAAATACTCACACTCACTCGTCCCGGCCTATTGACAACCACGATTATGAAAGTGTGTTTAAGAAAGAGCTACAGATGCTGGAAAAATCGAAGGTAGACAAAGCTGGAGAAACTCAGCGGGTGAGGCAGCATCTATGGAGTGAAGGAATGGGTGACATTTTGGGTCGAGACCCTTCTTTAGACTGGTCTCAGAACAGCGTCAGCCGCTTCTGAAGAACGGTCTCGACCCAAAACTTCGCCTATTCCTTCGCTCCATAGATGCTGCCTCACCTGCTGAGTTTTTCCAGCTTTTTTGTCTACCTCCAATCCCGACAGTGAAGCCCAGACACAGATGGTGCGCGGCCATTCCGGCAGCTTTGCGCAGGATGTGGTACAGCCATAGCTCAGCGCTGCTCGGCAGCTCGGCCATTGCATGCCTCCTTACGTCCTTGAGTCACCGCGCCTGGGCGCCGCAGCCTCGGTCCCGGGAGATACTGGAGACGAAGAAAGTTGGCGGGCCAGATAAATATGGGGAAAGAAATACGCCTGCAGGGCCGCTCACTACCGGCCTGTCGTGTAAATGACGGCCAAGTGGGACAGGCCTTTAAGCTTGCCTGCTCTGGGCAAATCTGTGTTTTCCTCAGTTTCATAGAAATAAATTACCAACAGCATGTCAATATTATCATTTTCTTTCGTAACAAATTCTTAACTGATATTTAGCAGTGATCTCAGCCATCACTATTTGGCTAACTGCTTTTGCAATAGCTTGGGAAAATTGGCCTCTGAGGATATAAACATCTAATCACCATGTTATTACCAAAGCATGTTGAGGAACGGCTGTGCGATTTGTGAAGATTACAAATTGCAACAGGCTCAAAGCTTTCTCTGCCTCAGAGGGCAGTGGAGGCGGGTTCTTTGGATTATTTCAAGAGAGAGCTAGATATGGCTCTTAAAAATGGCAGAGTCGGGTAATGTTGAGAGTGAAAGGTTAGGGTGGTGTGTGAGGTGCCAGTTACACTATAGGACAAAGCCATCTGTTTATCAAGCTTCTTTAAAGATGATGGAGCCTCAGGAAAGTGGAAAGTATTTGAACATACTTCTTACCTGCACCTTATTGATGGTGAAAAGGCTGGAGGGGAGTCATTCATCTACAGGGTACCCAGTCTGTGGGTTCCAATGCAACCGCAGGAGAAGTAACAGCAGTCCTTATACCTCTTCCCTCGCCTCCATCCAGGGATCCCAGCAGTCCTGCTAGGTGAAACAGATGCTCACATTCACCTCCTCTTACCTCATCTACTGCATCTGATGTTCCCATTGTGGCCTCCTGCACATCGCTGAGACCAAGAGTAGAGTCGGTGACCATTTCTCTGAACACGTGTTCGGTCCACCAAGGTCTACTGGATCTCCTGGTTGCTAACAATTTTAACTCCCCTTCCCATTCCCATACAGACATTTTCTGTCCTGGTTCACCTCCATTGCCAGAGTGAGGAGACATGCAAAGTGGAGGAAGAGCACCTCGTATTCCACTTGAGTAGCTTACAATACAATGGTATGAACATTGAATTCTCCAGTTTTAAGCACCGGCGAAAACCTACGAGAACCTTCGACCATCTGGCAACCCACCTACGGCACGTGAATTCTCACTACTCTCCATGGCGGCTTCATTCTAGTCGCCGCTAATTTTTCAACATGTTAAGAAATTTGCGGCGACCATATGAGGCCGTGACTAGTTTCCAGAATGCGGGAACTCCTCACGACCATGAAGGCGACTCCCTGGCAACCACCCGCGAACATGTGGTGACCATGTGGCGACCGCATATTCACCGGCAGTCCCCTAAAAAGTTGTCCAAGTGGGACCATCATTCTTGCACATCTCCTATTTTGTAACAAAGTTCATTGTTCCATTTTATTTGATGTTCCTGTATGCTAACTTTGTAACTCTGGCAACATTTCTTGCCAAATCTCTCCAAATCCTAAAATTCTGCTGATCTATTCTTCACACCAATGGGTAACCCCACATTTCCATGCAGTGCCCCAGTTTTATCGCCAAATTAATTAATAAATTTAGTTTAGTATATTGTCACGTGTCATCTTCATAGCTTTGTTTTGCACCTAAATACAATCTACTTGGCCCTTCTTCGCTCTTATTAATGAAGAATGAATATAGCTGATGCCTCTGTACTGACTCCCCAGAGAAAATCAAATCGTAACACCTGTGCTCCCCCTTTTCTGTATTGCAGCCAATCTTCTTGCCAAGCAATTGTAAAGCTCACAACACTAAGTGCACTTATCTCGGCGTCTTATGAGGAATACATAAAAGTCCCAGAAGAACAAAGTTAACAATTACATATTTATACCACTACGTGCAAGAAAGTGGTCTACCAGCCCTATTTGCTTGAAAATATACCACCATTCCTTCACTGTCACTGTCTCAAAGTCTTGAAGCATTGTGCAAAAGATTATTGTGTCAGTGAGACCACGTTACAAGACTGAGTAAAAAAAACTGAATTCAATAAATTAAAATTGGGGAAAACAAATGGTCGGCACGGACTGGAAGGGCCGAGAGGGCCTGTTTCCGTGCTGTAATTGTTATATGGTTATATGGTTTGTTATAAAATACTGAAACCAGAACTGCAACACAAAATAGGTTGATCCCCACCAGAGAGAGATAATAATTTTTCTGGTAAAGCTGGATTATTTTGGAATTGTTATTCCTGCAGTATTTATTTTATTTGACTTTGCTTTCAAACAACAGCTCCCCCCCCCCCCCCCCCCCCCCTCCCCTTATTGTCAGAAATGTAATCAGATTCAAATTACATCTGACTCTGCACTTCTAGGTTGATCACAAGAGGCAAAGAAAAAATTAATGGGCAGAAACAGTCCACTTAGCAGTAACTGATAAGTAATTAAGGGTTTCTCTTCATGAACTATGAACATCTCATCCCAATTCAAGCTGTTCTGCTCCGTAAACACGTTTATTCAGTTCTGAAGAACTTAATTAAAATAACTTCCTTTCTAAAGTTTTAGTTTTGAAGTTGTTTTAACTTTGCCATGTGAAATGTAAACTACATATTAGCATTTTACAAAGACTGAGGAGTAAGCACACTTCAACATTAACAAAGCTAGTGATTAAAGTTCCATGATTAACAATTCTATAGGCCCAGTAGAAACGATAACAATTAAAAACTTCCTTGACAACTGTAATCTTCCGTCACTTAATGTGGCGCAACGTGAAGAATTAGGAGCGCAGATCACAATAAAAGAAGTCAAAGAGACTATTAATTAATTGAAGAATGGTAAAACGCCAGGCCCAGATGGGTTTAGTAATTTTATTTAAAAATTTACGATTTAATCTCCCCGCGTTTACAAGCCCTTTATATACACGCATTTAAAGAACAGACGCTACCACAAACTTTAGCCGAATCAACTATTATACTGATACCCAAAAAAGATAAAGATCTCGAAGAGCCGGGAACATATAGAGCAATTACCCTGCTAAATACAGATCAGAAAATATTAGCTAAATCCCGGCAAGAAGACTAAGTAAATACGTCAATAAATTAATACATTCTGATCAAACTGGGTTTATACCCAAGAGACACTCGTTTAACAACTCGAGATGTCTGTTTAATATAATGTACTCACATAGAACGATAAAAGACTTATCAATTATTTAATTAGATGCAGAAAAAGCATTTAACCAAGTAGTATGGAAATATCTTTTTACAGTATTGCAAAAATGTCAATTAGGAGAAAACTTTATTTCATGGATAAAGTTGCTATATAACAGGCTAATGGCAGAATACTGACTAATCAAATAGACAGGGGTGTGTACTATCACCCCTGTTATTTGCCCTTGCGATTGAACCTTTAGCAGAAAGTATAAGAGTACATCCAAATATTCATGGCTATAATACTAAATATCCTAATTATAAAATATAATTGTATGCAGATAATGTACTACTATATATCACCAATTCCCAAGTTAGCATTCCAAACATACTAAATCTTATAGAGGAATTTGGTTCCTTTTCAGGATATAGAATAAACTGGAACAAAAGTGAAATTATGTCAATAAATCCTCAAGATCCGACATACCTTCTAAAATTCCCTTTTAGAATTGCTATGGAAAAATTTAAATATCTTGGAGTTTACGTAACTAGAAAATATACTTCTTTACTTCAAACAAACTTTCCACCATTAATTACCAAACTAAATGCCCTTATTCAATTTTTAAAACGCTTCCGATTTCCCTCATAGGTAGAATAAATGCCATATAGATGATCTTCCTTCCACAAATCCTATACCTATTTCAATCAATACCGATTTGTCTTCCTAAATTTTTTTTTTTAACTCGATTCTCTGATCACAAACTTTATTTAGGATTATAAAACACACATAATTCATAAAGCGATTAGTGGGGTTACCGCAAGGCTCGGTGCTGGGACCGCAGCTATTTACAATATACATCAATGATTTAGATGAGTGATTCAAAGTAACATTAGCAAATTTACAGATGACACAAAGCTGGGTGGCAGTGTGAACTGTGAAGAGGATGCTATGAGAATGCAGGGTAACTTGAACAGGTTGGATTAGTGGGCAGATGCAGTTTAATGTGGATAAATGTGAGGTTATCCACTTTGGTAGAAAAACAGGAAGGCAGATTATTATCTAAATGGTGTCAAGTTGGGGAAAAGGGAAGTACAATGGGATCGGGGGGTCCTTGTTCATCAGTCAATGAAAGTAAGCATGCAGGTACAGCAGACAGTGAAGAAAGTGAATGGTATGTTGGCCTTCATAACAAGAGGAGTGGAGAAAATGAGCAAAGAGATACTTCTGCAGTTGTATAGGGCCCTAGTGAGACCACACCTGGAGTATTGTGTGCAGATTTGGTCCCCTAATTTGAGGAAGGACATTCTTGCTATTGAGGGAGTGCGGCTTAGGTTTACAAGGTTAATTTCCGGGATGGCGGAACTGTCATAAGCTGAGAGAATGGAGCGGCTGGGCTTGTATACTCTGGAGTTTAGAAGGATGAGAGGGAATCTTATTGAAACATATAAAATGATTAAGGGTTTGGACACGCTAGAGGCAGGAAACATGTTCCTGATGTTGGGGGAATCCAGAACCAGGGGCCACAGTTTAAGAATAAGTGGTAAGCCATTTTGAATGGAGATGAGGAAACACTTTTTCACACACAAAGTTGTGAATTTGTGGAATTCTCTGCCTCAGGGGCGGTGGAGGCCGGTTCTCTGGATATTTTCAAGAGAGAGCTAGATTGGGCTCTTAAAGATAGCGGAGTCAGGGGATATGAGGAGAAGGCAGGAACGGGCTACTGATTGGGGATGATCAGCCATGACCACATTGAATGACGGTACAGGCTCGAAGGGCCGAATGGCCTACTCCTGCACCTATTGTCTATTGTCTATAAATGTGTCTTATTTTTATGGAAAGTCACATTACATCTTCAGAATGATTTTGTTGTGCTACATATAATCAATAGTAGAATAGAATATTAAACAATGATGGTGGATAACATTATTAATGCATCGAGGACTATCTGTATATCAGCGTTGCATATTTTGATGAGGATCTAGATGACTCTTTGAAAGGTATATTGAATACAATGATTTAAGAAATTGGATCTGAAGCAAATGTGTAATTCTAACAATATTTTTTTCTTTTTTTTAGATGCTGAAGAATATCAACCACCTATATGGAAATCGTACTGTAAGTTTAAAAGCTGGCGGTATAATGTGTGTTAATGTGCACAAGTGAATTATAGCGCTGCGTCGGTGGGATTCAGAATGAGCACGAATATCAGAACATGAATATTAAAAAAATGCTTCTTTTCTCTCCATTTTGAATAACAATGTAGAATTAAAGTTTATTTTTAATTAAGTCCATGAGCACAAATGAGCAGATGCAATTGACAGTAAAACAGAACTCTAATTTATCTAATATGCTGTTTTGGGTAATAGAGTGACCCATTTATGCAGCAAGAAAATTGATAATGAAAGGCTGCTGCTAACCGAACAGCAAAGTTGTAGAGTCATACAGCACGGAAATGGGCCCTTTGGCCCAACTTGCCAGACCACCCCATTTTGCTAATTCCACCTGTCTGCATTTGGCCCATATCCCTCTAAATCTTTCCTATCCATGTACCTGTCCAAATGTCTTTTAAATATTGTGATAGTATCTGCGTCAACTACCTCCACGGGCAGTTTATTACAGAAACCCACCACTCTCTCTATGAAAAGGTCTTTCCTCTCACAATGTTATGTTCCCTGGTGCTTGATTCCCCAAATTTGGGTAAAAGACTGCACTTACCCTATCTATTCCCCTCATGATCTTAAACGCCTCTATATGATCATCACTCATCCTCAAGATGTTTTATTGTCATATTTCCTGAAACGGAGCAATGAAATACAGGCACACGCACACACACATGCACACACCACACACCCCCCCCATCCAGGTGCATCCTCAACAATGTTTTGTTCAACTGTAACACAATCTACCAGCTTGTATACTCAATACCCTGACTAATGAAGGCCAATATACTGAAGGCCTTTTTGACCACCCTATCTACCTGTGATGCCACTTTCAAGGAACTGTGCAACAGTATTCCTGGATTTCTCTACTCTCCAACACTCCCCAACGCCCAGCTATCCACTATGAAGGTCCTACGCAAGTTTGACTTCCCAAAATTCAACACCTCACATTTATCTGCATTAAACACCATTAACCATTCCTCAGCCCACTTGCCTAACTGATCAAGATCCTGCTGTAAATTTTGATATCTATCTACGCAAACACCCATTTGCAAACTTACTAATCATGCCTTCTACATTCACATCCAAATCGTTGATATGAACCATAAATAGTAGTGGGCATCGGCATCGATCCCTGAGGTACACCACTAGTGTGAAACATGCCTGAAAAACATCCTTCCACAATCCCCCAATGCTTCCCTCCATGAAGCCAATTCTCTATCCAGTTAGCTAGCTCTGCCAAGGTCCCATATGTTTTTGCTTGGAGTCATAGGGTTATACAGGTTCCCCAGTTTCCTGCCACACTCCAAAGATGTACAGATTTATTGGCTAATTGGCTTGGTAAAATTGTAAATTGTCCTTAGTGTGTATAGGATAGTGTTAGTGTGTGGGGATTGCTGGTCGGCACCAGACTTGGTGGGCCTGTTACCACGCTGTATCTCTAAACTAAAGATTGATACCTGCTGCAAAAACGAAAACCACTTCTCCAAAAATCTCAATCAGATTCGTAAGACACGATCTCCATGTACAAAACTATGCTGACAATCCATAAACAGCCAAATCCATCCAAATGTGTATATATTTTCTCCCACAGAATCATCTCCATTAACTTGCCCACCACAGGTAGTAGGCTCACTGCTCTATAGTTCCCTGGCTTTTCCTTGCAACACTCTTTAAATAGAGGCACAGTATTAGCCACACTCCAGTCTTCCGGCACTTCACCCGTGTCTAATGATGATTAATTTCTCTCAGCCAGGGCACTTGCAAATTCTTCTCCAGCTTCCCACAGTGTCCTATCCATCTTTCAGAAAACCCCCTGTTGTTCTCTTTGCAACCTTATATTGGCTATACTGTCCACAGTCTGCACAATCAACAGTTCATACTCCGGTTTATTCTACGTCTACATGCTATTTTTGGCAGGGCTTTTTACCATCTATTGGCCAAAGACATTGCTATCAAATCCATGTCAATAAATGTAGTTATCAGTACATGTTCTCCAATTCCTGCATAAGGTTGTCTACTTCCACTGCAAGTCATCGTTGGACAATTAATTGCATGAAATGCCCAATGCCAATGCAAGTTGATTTTGCACTGAGTTTCCAAATTTGATTGTTAATCATCATCTTTAAAATGTCAGGTGCAAAACATTTGGTAACTTGATGCTGATACCTGTTTATCACTATTGGCCCATTTCCAGTTTATGCCAGATGTCTGCTGTCTGGCTATAGTCGATCCATGAGAAATGTTTTTCGGAATACTAAATCCTACGTTCTGTTGGAAATGGGAATGCAGATTAAAATCAGACCTGATTTAAGACTGGTTTTGGGCCTACATTAGACATTCACTAATGTTCAAATTGCTGGACCTCTATTGCTTGTGCCTCGTATCCTTGCTCCTCAAGTCATTTCTAATCTTGTTCAACCCAATGTAGTTATATAAAAGTAACCTAAGGGATGTTGCAGAGAAATCTACCGGCCATTTAATCCTGCAGTTATGTCAATGTGAATTTATATCTCCCAGAAATAATTTAAAAATACTGATGTCACGAGTGCACCTACAAATGAAGAAACTGGTTCAACATTTTGTGTTATTAAATCCCGTCTGGTTTGTAATTTGTGATATGAAAATTAACAAAGGCCACATCCTAGTTAATGGGCTGGATTTATATTTATTTTGTTCATTTCAGTCCTTTAAGCTACTTGGCATTAAAATTGTGACAAGAGTTTGGTTATCTATTTCTTGAACTATGTTCTAATTCCTAATGTTTTATTATTTTCTTTACTTGCCTGCAGTTATATAGTGACTATTCTATTCACAGCATGTACTCTGATCTCTTGCCATAAAATGCATGCCTGGCAAATTTTTCTTCTCACGAGAATCACATAATATATCTTCCAGCTATTTTACTGAGAAGTAGACAGTCTTGCCCCCAATGAAGCAAAACATCTGTTGATATTACGATTTAAGCTCAAATTGCTTTCTCAGCTGTGAGTCCCTGCTCTACATATGCAGTGACCTTATGTTGTTGAGGAACCAGATAAAATGTAACTTTTTAATGGAAGTGAGATAGGAAGATTAGATCATTTAATTATCATAAATAAAATGTCTGCATTTTGGAGTGAACCATAGTTTAAAACATGATACTGGCAAGCCAGGTGACTATGGGAATTGCAAGATAAATATCATAAAATGGAGAGAAGATATTCCTTAGTAATGTTCCAGTTTTTATGGGTAATAATAGAACATAGTTTTATTATTGTTTGGCCTTGATAGACATATTTGCCTGAAGTTTCATATTGTTAGGCTTCTATATGAATTCCATATCGCTAAAGTACGCGATAGGAGGCATTTTGCTTTTTTGTCGAGAACATTTAAATTTCACTCACACTTCCCGGAATATAAGAACTTTTTACCGCTGTTTTAGGCATGCACACTATCCATGTTGAAAAGCCATAAGCCAATGAACTTGCAATCATGGCTGGAGGTCCTTGAGAATGGAAAATAACATTTTATTGCACAAGAATTCCTAACTATAAAATAGCTCAATGATAGTGACAAAATTGTTGGAGCAAAAAGTGTATAAAATTAGAAAACTTTGAATCTAATTATTAAACACTCAAAAAATATGGATTAAAATTAGTTTAATAATTATAATATGGTTGTAATCCTCAAAGACTTGCATTAAATGGGAAAATATGTAATTTCCCTATGATAAGGTTACAATAGTTTTTTAAGTGCATTTGACTCACCTAGTCTTTGTGACTGGTCACATTTTTAATTTCTTATGCTTTCCTCAAGGTTTTGACAGTTGTACTCAGTCAGCTAAATTGTTGGTGTTTAATATAAAATAAATATTTGACTACAATTGTAAAATTATTTAATTACACTCCTGCCGGGACACACTTTTGCAGGTATTACTGCTGCAAGGTGGGTGTTCAGATACTTCCAATTATAAGATTTGTTAGAGTTTGCGATCTAACTGGATTGCCCAATGCTGCTTTCACTCCGTAAAAATGGTCAACAAAAAGCTCCACCAGAAACTGAAATGCTGCACAAAGCTCTGTTTTCCCATTTTTCACATAGTATTTCTCAAATATCACAAGATTTTACGAGTTTAAAATGATGGGGGTGGGTGGTTAATCATTTTATTATTTATTAGACCAAGTGGGACCCGTTGAGACCTTTCCCCAACGCGCACTGCGTCACAGGGGAGGCAATATTCCACTACTCACTCATAGGTCCCAATACTCACCACTCCCTAAAGAGGGAGGGGGGTAGAGAGGGAGGGGGTAGAGAGGGAGGGGTGGCAGAGAGGGAGGGAGAGGGGCAGAGACCCTACCCCATCTCCCTCCTCCTCATTTCCCTGATCCTCATCCCGTTCCCTGCCCCAGGACCTACCCAGGTCATAGAGCAGCGCCAGAGCCTGGAACTCGACCTGGTTCTCGTACTCGACCCGGCCCTGGCTGTCGACCCAGGCTCACCCTTGGTTCCAGCGGCAGCCACCAGCCGTCAGCTCGCCCGCCACCTGGGCTCCAGAGCAGGTTCTGACTTCACGTCCTTGACCCTGGACCCAGGTGTCGGCGATTATGGTCCCATCCTAAGCCGCGGGCTCGGCTCTCACTCCAGCTCGAGCACCAGGCTCGGCTCCAGCCAGGGCCCGTGGATCCACCCTCGCCACCAGATGTCGGGCGCCGGCAGCCACCGCATGAGCGCTGGAGTGGCCCTCCGTCCTGGAGTATCCCATCTGCCTTGCGAGTTCATTGTGATGTCAATCGGGGTTTTTTCCCGAAATGGGTGAGTTTTCAGGCTGTTTTTAAAACTTTAAAGGATTAAAAAGTTCGGAAATATAGGTGGGAATGTGGCAGGAAGACATTTATCACCTCAAGGGGAAAAATGTGTGTAGAATGTGTGAAAATGGGAAGGCTGTGGCATAGTGTTTGTAAGGAAATGAGAATCAAGCAGATTGTACCCAGATAGCTTTATCTTTCTCCCTCTCCCTCTCCCTCTCCCTCACTCACACAAGATGAGAGTTTTAGTTATATAGATAGATGACATAAGTGTCCATTTGTTCACTATCTTGGTATAAATAGGAATGGGAAATATTTTCCAATTTTATTTTTCCTCTATAAATTCATCTTCATCTCTCTAATGACAGACAATCTATAATCCTAGTAGTGGGAGATGTGGAAAGCCCTGTCTTTCGTCTATAGAACTAGAGTGTGGTTGATAATTGATTGCCTGCCTTCAATTATATAGTTCTGCGATTCATCCTTTCATTCTGGAAAAATAGCTTGACTTTAAGTAATTAGCTGTCGTGATTCGAGATCTCTCCTCTAAGTTTAATTACAGGAAATCACTTTATGGTTATTCAGTGTACTGTGGTACTAGGTCATCTGAATGCATCGTGTGTTGATTGAACTTTTGAGCAGCATTTCAAATGTTTTCTGTTTTTCTTTGAGATATAAATTCTTTACATTTATATCAAAGGTGTCATTGATGTCTATTTATTTGAAAAGTTATATGGTGGCACCTTGGATTTACTAGATGTCAAAAGATTGTGTATTTAAAAACATTCCATTTATTTCTACAAACAGGAAAAATATACTCAGGAAAGAAAACCATTTTCACTCCAAAACACTTGCTTGGTGCAAGCCCTCATGACATCTCAACACAAAGCCTTTGTTTTAGTTGTGTGCTATTGCTGCTTGTAGTGGTTTTTCATAAGGTATTGAGGGAATAGAATAACTGTTTGTATATGTGTTTCTGTGTGTTTGTTAGATACAATCATTTTGAATGTAATGATTGGAACAGGTAAATAACCCTGGAGTAAATTGTGGTCATGCAGAATCAATGTTAACACACCGTGTGTTTACGCAATCTCATTCTAATTGGTCTAATAAGGATTGATATCTGGTTAACTTATGGGGGGGAAACATGGAGTCTGTTAGATGTTGTGATGTATTGATGTATTTAATGTTAACATTGCTCACACCTATTTCTGTTCTGGAATAGTGTATCAATTACAGCAGGAAGCCCCACGTCCGAAGAGAATGACTTGTCCTCGAGAGGTCAGTTACAAATCACACTTGAATAATGAGATAACATACTTTTCAGCTTTGTTCAGGGCTTTTCAGAAATTTTCCACAAGCTTTTCATTATTATTATTAATGGAGAGATAAGTTCCTTTCTTGCAGGGTGGCACCAGTTGTGGTTGACATTTCTAAGCTGTCATGCCAATGAAGAACTCTGCATTACAGTTAATGTATCTGTGGTTTGATGTTGAAAGCCTGTGGATCCCACTGTGGTGCTTCATGCACATAGTGCTTCTTTTTAAAATGGTGTTAAAGATATCATGTTTTCCCCAAGTGCAAATGTAAATGTCTGTCTGTTGGCAATGTCCTGCAGCCTTTCCATTGTCAGCATGTTACATATGCAAAGTATATGCACAGCTCTCCTTCGTACCTTCTCTGGTACCTGAAATTAAATTGATTCTCTCTTTCACAGTTCTGATGAAGAGTCCTTGATGTGAAACTTTTGCTTTTTTTTTTGTTTACTGGTGATTCCTGACCTGCCAATAACTTTAAACTATCTTTAAGGGGTAAAGATTAAAGGGGGTGTGTAGGACAAGTTTTTTTTTTTTACCCAGAGGATGGCGAGTACCTGGAACACACTGCCAGAGGTGGTGGAGGAGGCAGATGTGAAAGACGTATTTCAAAAGCTTTTGGATAGGCACAAGGATATATAGGGATTGGAGCGATGTGGCTTAGGTGCAGGGAGATAGGAATTGGTCATGGCATCATGTTTGGCACAGGCATTGTGGGCTGAAGGGCCTGTTCTTGTGCTGCACTATTCTACATTCTATGTATTTGGGTTTTATCTGAGTGAATATTTTTTTTTGTTGTGGTGTACTGTTCTAGATAATTGAATGTTTACTTTTGAAGGTTTTTGTTAGAAAGTAATCTGCCTGCAGTTAACTTATTTGCACCAAAATACGGAAATTCATTTTAAGAGTCACAGCAGAATCTCCAACTTGTTCAGAACGCTGTCTATTTTCTGTGTAGTCTACCCAATTCAACCATACAGACATATAGTGGCTACAACACCTCAAGTTAGAAACATTTTTCTAATACCTAATGTTGTGATATCAAATGTTATGATACGATTGGGTCTAAAATCAAAACCTGATCTAAATGGACTTCAGTGAGGCATTTGATAAAGTTCCACACTGTGGACTGTTCTGGAGGTTACATTACATGGGATCCACGGAGAGCTACTGACTGAATAGAGAATTGGCTTTACGGAAGGAAGTTGAAGGTAATGGGTTTTTTTCAGACTGGAGGCCTATGCCAAGTGGTGTGCCTCGGAGGTTTGAGCTGGGCCCATTGCTGTTTGTGATTTATATTAATGATTTGGATGAGAATGTAGAAGACTTGATTGGTAAGTTTGCAGATGACACTAAAGTAGTTTTGTAGATAGTGAACATGGTTATCAAAAATTGCCGCAGGTTACCATAGTATAGATAAGTGTGGGTTGTTGCATTTTGGGAAGTCAAACCTGGGCAATAAGGCAGGAATGGGGTACTGATAGCGGATGATCAGCCACAATCACATTGAATGGTGGTGCTGGCTCAAAGGGACAAATGGCCTACTCCTGCACCTATTGTCTATAGTCCATTGTCTAAGACCTTCACGGTGAATGGGAGGGCCCCTGGGGAATGTCATGCAGCAGAGGGGTCTAGGAGTGCAGGAACTTAGTTCCTTGAAAGTGGAGTCACGGGTAGATAGGGTTGTCAAGAAGACTTTCGGTACATTGGCCTTCATCAGTCAGGGATTAACTATAGAAGTTGGGATGATATGTTACCTGTCGTACAAGACATTGATGAGGCCACAATTGGAGTGTTGGTCATCCTGCTGTAGACAGGATGTTGTTAATCTGGGAATTGTACAGGGAAGATTTACAAGGATGCTGCCAGGAGGGGGGCCTGAGTTATAGGGAGAGGTTCGATACTCTAGTACTTCATTCCTCAGAGCACAGGAGGCTGAGAGGTGAACTTGTAGAGGTGTATAAGATAATGAGGGGAATAGATAGGATGCACGTCTTTTACCCTGAGTAGGGGAATCAAGAACAAGTGGGCGTATGTTTGAGAGGGCAAAGATTTAATAGGAACCTGAGAGGCAACTTTTTCACACAGCGGTTGGTGGATACATGAAACGAGCTGCCAGAAGAGGTAGTTGAGGCAGGTACTATAACAGCATTTCAAATCCATTTGGACAGGTACAGGGATAGGAAAGGTTGTGAGGAATATGGGCCAAATGTGGGCAGGTGGGTCTAGTGTAGATGGGGCATCTTGGTTGGCGTGGGCAAGTTGGGCCGAAGAGCTTGTTTCCATGCTGTAGAACTCTATAAAGGTGAATACCAATTTTTTTTTTTTTCAGATTGAACCTGACCCTGCCTAACCTTTGCTGCTGGTATAACAATTACAAGCACGTTGTTGATCTGAGGAGGAAACTTCAAAAACTGAGGATACATGCAGTCATGCTAATTAAATCATCCTAACCCAGACAGTGTAGAACTGGACTAATTTTGACACAAGCTACTTCAATCTGAAATGGTTCTTTAGACCGTAATACAAACTACCCGTGCCCACGTTCAGGTCCCACTGAGCTTAGGCTGAATAGCCAGGCTCCTCTTCATAGTTTTAAGTCATTCCGTCTCTGCAGACTAATCAAAACAACAGTGCTGAGAGAAAAAAGCAGAAAATGCTAGAAATATTCACCAGATCAGAAGCATCGGTGGAAACTAATTCAGGCCTCAATCTGAAACATTAACTCTGTTTCTCCTACCACAGATGTTACCTGACCTGTTGAGTATTTCTAACATGTTCTGGTTTTATTTCAGATTTCCAGCCCCCGCAGTTTATTTGCATTTCAAACACACCTGTGGTTTTTGAAGCATGATTCATTCCATTACCTTAATTTTCCCATTACATCATTATTGACAGAGCTTTCGGTCATCATTGATATTTTGGATATCCCTGTAGACCCACTGAACCTCTGATTCCCATTCCACGTTTTAAAAAGTTTTCAGTCATCGTCAACTGTTGTACCATGGATCAGTATTTTTGATTTTTGTTTATGCCTCCTTCAGCATTATACTTGCGAGATCCCCTTTAGCATGATCTCTGTATTAATGGTTCCATGCACATACATGTTGCAGATGGTGATTAATGCCTTTCACATTTAGTTCATAGTATCAAGAATCAGTCAGAATTACAAATCAATAGTATGTAATAAAATACCTTTTATACCCAGCTCTTGATTAGCTGTAATTACTGTTACCTTTGATAGAAATTAGTGTTTGCTGCCACCTCATGGATCTTCTGCAACATTGCACGTACATTCAAACGAACTTAAACAGGAGGAGGAGCAGGCCATTGGTTGCTATCAGCTTGCTCCACCATGCATTGAAATCATCTTCTATCTTAACATCACGTTTCTCCACTCTCTCCGTGTCTTTTGATTCTCATCATATTCAGAACTTTATCAATTTCTGTTTTGAATAAACCTGATGATTGGCCTTCCAGTACAGGGAACTCCAAAGATTTATCATGCTCTTTGTGAGGACATTTACACTTGACTCTTGTTGTAAATGACCTACCTGTAATTTTGAGACTGGTTCAAGAAGGCTTAGCTAGGGTGTTACGTTTTTATGCAGTACTGAAGTTCACAAAGAAGTTGTGCTCTCCAATTTTCTTCTAGCACTTCAATAAATTGCTATAGGTTTGTGACGTGCACTATTAAAAAGTATGACTTGAAAATAGCAATATTTATGTTACAAGTTGGGTGACTTCAATTTACATATTTTATCTCTCCAAGGCCTGATTCTAGAGGGTGCAGTTCTAAAGGGTGGGAAGACAGAGGGGAAATCTGGGTTTGTGGCAGGGCAGATTGAAAAAGTGATTAAAAATATATGCAGGAATTGGAGCTTGGGAATTGGAGCAGGAAAGTCATGAAGAATAGTTATAAAATACTAATATTGCCACAAATAAGTCTTGCATTCATTTCCAGCCTTTATTTTTTAGGAATGATGTAAAAGGTTTTTGAGGGATGCAGGAGATTTACCAAAATGATTCTAACGATAAAGGACTTTTATCACATGGATAATCTGGCATTAGTCTCCGCAGAACAGAGGGAGTTGGGAGAGATTCTAATATGGGTAAAATCATGAAGGGTATGGAGAGGATAAAGGAACTGCTATGTGCAGAAAGGACTAGAATCAATGGACATTCAATGAAGAAGGTATTGGATAAATAAAATTAAAATTAATTTGAAGAAAAACCGTTCAGTGAATGGTATACTGTAAGGGGTAGGAGTTGAGGCAAATTTGCTTATCACATTCAAAAGCATCTGGGAATAGAAGTCTATTGGGAAAGGAAAAGGAGGTGATCAAATAGGTTGCTTTTACAAAACGCAGATATGGACTTGAGTACTCGCTTTCTGTTAATAACCTTTCTTTGATTTTGCTTTCAGGTTGAAAACAGACCAAAGTACTATGGAAGAGAGTATGTTGCCCATTTTTCTCTTGTTTGTTTAATTTTTAACAAGTAATTTCTAAATGCATAAAATAATTCTCTTAGTTGAAAGCTAAAATGTAAATTGCGTCGGTGCCAACCAAACAGTTTTACAGCACTGTAAGCTTTTTAGTTTATTGAAGCATGGTTTATAATATTTTCATTCAATGTTCTATTATAATATGTAGTGATGTTTAACCTGTTGACTTCACAAAAATGCACGTTTTCATCTTGTAACTTCCATGCTACATGACAGATACTTCTGTTACAGATATTTCTGTAATGTCAGTACTCTTTCTGTACTAACACAGAAATAATTTATCATAAGTGCAACAATTCCAACACATTGCAAGACCTTAATTGTACAATTATATAGAAGGATGGAATTTTGGGGAAATTTTGGGGAATTTCTTTGTATTATTGTCTTGTTTTGCAGTGAAAGACAAAAAAAAATTACTTGTCATTGCTTTAATTCAAATTGATTGAAAAAATAGAGTCTGCAAATGGCCCCTTTGGCCCACAGAGTCCATGCCTACCATCGATCAGCTGTTGACACTAGTTCTACAAACCTGCACATCTTTGGAATGTGGGAAGAAACGGGAGCACTGGGGGTAAACCCACATGTTCATTAAGAGATTTTGCAATCACCGCACATATAGAATCCGAAGTCAGGATCTTCTTCTTCTTTCGTGTGGCGTGCACAGCCTAAAGTTGTTGGACAACTTGTTCTATTTGATCTTCCGTTTGTGCACGTCGAGTTGATTGCATTAGTCGAAACAGGGCGGACCATGTGAAGGTTGCAATCTTCCACCCCAGGTCAGGATCTCAAGTGCTGTGATGCAGCAGATGCACCAGTGTGCTGCCCTCATTTCATCCTGTAATAGGTATATTGCAGTATTCTAAACCTACATCTGCAGTTTATAAATAGTGTAATATGAATAAATTAATAATATGGGAATTATGTATGAGCTTTATAGATATGTGTGTTCAATGGTAACTGCACTTTAATTCATCTCAAGTAAAGTTATTTCTTTTTTACTTTTTGCAAAAGATTGGTTGAAAATGTTTATTTCCCTGGAGAGTAAAATGTGTTGTCATCAACAAGTGTGTTGACAAGATATAGTCTTTATAGTACTTGTATAATATGCACCATAGTTTGAATCTTTTTTCTGTTCACCACTTTCCAGACCTTGAGATTTTTTTTGCTAAATGTTAGGAAGAACAATGTATCTTTTGAAGTTTGTGGGATTGCTGACTGAAAAACCTTTTTGCAGGTTTGGGTAATATCGTGTAGATATCCAGATATATAGCTGGAGCTGTTGGGGATAAATACCTCTCTGTAGACTCTCTTTAAGCTTTTAAAATTTAGAGATACAGTGCAGAAATAGGCCCTTCCACCCACCGAGTCCACGCCGACCAGCAACCACACGTTCGCCAGCACAATTCAACCCACTGCGGACAATTTACAATTTTACCGAAGCCAATTAACCTACAAACCTGTACGTCTTTGGACTGCGGGAGTAAATCGGAGTGCCCAGAAAAAACTCACATGGCCACAGGGGGAACATAGAAACTCCATACACACAGCAGCCGTAGTCAGGATCAAACACGAGTCTCAGGTGTTTTAAGGCAGCAGCTCTCCTGCACCTGCGCCACCGTGCCGCTCGATGCCTCCTGCACCTGCTGCCATCCACTGTTTGCTTTACACAACCTCATTTTCACAGCTTGCAATGCATTTTGAGTCAGATCTAGAGTGATGCATGGCCATTAAGGTTGTTGCAGTTTCCCTCCCATGGTAATTTTTATTTTTAATATTTCTCAATTGAAAAATGTTGTTTCTGTTCCTTCAAGCAAAACTATTCAATGTGGAACAAACACTGCAATCTACCTTGCTAACTATTTTTAGTTGAGTTTGCAAATGAGATCTGTCTTTATGTTCACTTGACATATGCTGCATTGTCATTTGAGAATATGTACTATGCATCAAAGATTCCTTAATTATTCATATATGACCAATATTAACACCGCCGCTCAGTTGACTACACCCAGATGTGGAGAATGTGCAGTTGTCTTTTCTTGTTTATTGGGCTTCCCAAAAGTTAGCCGATTTATTAAATGGATTGTCCTTATCTCCCATAACACATGGAGAGTAGGTTTGAACTCACATATAGCAATGTGAGGTACACTAATTATGATTTGAAATGTTTTAAAGTAGATCTTGTCTAATCCTGTGAAAACTAGTATCAAATGACAATTGGAGGTGTGTGCTGTTGTAATTTTTTAAATATTGATTTTCTTTACTCAGGTTCCACGGGATGATATCTCGTGAGCAGGCCGATGAACAGCTTGGTGGAGTCGAGGGAGCTTATCTCATCAGAGAGAGTCAACGTCAGCCAGGTAGCAACACATTGGCTCTGAGGTAAGTTTATGTTCGCAGTGCCAAAAACTGACCATATTATTTTTATTTTAAAAAAAAGAGAAATGATCTGTTACATACATTGGTTTCTTTATCTTGTTTTCTAACTCGAGATATTTATATTTTACTCTCTTGTCAATGTGACCTCTAGCATCTATGAATAGAAACAAGCTAGATGTTGTTTGTATTTTCTTCCTGGCTATGCCTCTTATTAATTGGGGTGCATCCCATCTCAATATAGGATAGAGTTGCCAACAGTGAAGGTAGTATAGTGTTTATGCTATGTCCCCGAAATGACACTATTGGAATTTCCCACTTTCAGGCCAAAATAAGCCCAAGGATTCCTCCTCCTCCTCCTGATTACCAGTTACTGACGGCCCTGTCAACTTGCAGTTTATCTGCAGTTCAGATATAATACCTTCTGGTAACAATTATTACCCGGGAAGCTATAAGCCATATTATTGGTGGAAAGTTCCAGCACCCCTTAATGATTTCATCGTTTAACAATTGACTGAGGTGTACAATTTATGTCAGAACAGACTTGCACCAGGTCGTAACTTGTCAGTGCCAAATTACCAAATTAAAAAAAAAATGAATTTAAGGCAATAACCTCATTTTGAAGAGAAAACTGTTTTCGAAAGAAAGGCACACTTCCTCATACAATGCGACATTCCTACAATGCAAGGTGAGGTGAGATAAAGCATCTCAAAGCTAAGCACCCACAAGGCTCTAAGGGCTATAGGTAGAACAAAGATGATTTCTAAACTCATTTATTGGCATCTCTCATGATATTCTATCTTCTACACAAATACACAAATTCTGGCTCATTGGATAGTTAGTGGGACATAAAAAGGACAAATAGTAACTTGGTCTAACGACAAAATGGGGCTGTATACTAAACAATACATGTGCTTGTCAATGCACTGAGATAGGTGTTTCAAATAGAGAGGAGTTATTGGGAGGAGACTATTGAATATCCCATTCTTAAGCAATGAAACACCAGAGTGTTGCAAACTTCTGCAGACCTTTAGAAATAGAAGTGCCTAACATTTCTTTGTTCTTATATAATTTGTATATAACTTATTTTTCTTACCAAAGAGAATACGTGAACTGCTACGAACCTCTGCCAGCTCTATATATCCGCAAATAAATACACTGCATGCAAATAATTTATGTTATATTTACAGGCCCTCATATTACCACTGTGTAAAAGTATACTCAGTGCACTTATTTTTAAACAGTCAATGCTGGAGCTTGCTTTAACTAATGATCAAGTCAATTAACCTATAGAGAATAGGACTTGGAGAACCAGGATATGTGAGACCAAGAAAAAGGGGGGACTGCAACAAGAGATTAGGGACTGGGGCAGCAGCACAGTATCCATGTAAATGGAGGCAAAACCATTTCCTCTTAATCAGAGAATGCGGTCATCTTGTTGAGCAAGAAGTCAATGAGTTGATTCTTAACTGCTCTGTCAGCCACACGTTTAAGTTACCTCAGGCTGCTTAAAAGAATAACTTAAAAAATTGAAGAGTCCACTTAATAGTGCCCCTAGGCATTGAATCGGGACACAGTTAGTTTGCAGATACCATAATGAAGCATTCAATATTCACTTATAAATGTCTGGAGACATGCGCCAAAGGTAAGAGAGTCAGCTTGCAGACTGATCAAAACAAGAACGGGGTGATATTAATTATTCAGCATTATGCCAATCGACTAATATCCATTATTTTCTGTCTTTCCACTGTCAAGGCAAATCCATCAAAATTGGAGTTGTAGTGCTTTATAATCAGGGTAGTTAAATGTTGTCCCATAATATCTGGGACAAAGACCCATTTTTTTTTTTTGCCTCTGTACTCCACAATTTAAGATTTGTAATAGAAAAAAATCGCATGTCAGATTTTAATAAAGGCCATTTTTATACATTTTGGTTTCACCATGTAGACATGACAGCAGTGTTTATACGTAGTCTCCCCCCCATTTCAGGGCACCATAATGTTTGGGACACATCAATGTCATGTATATGAAAGTACTCATGTTTAGTATTTTGTTGCATATTCTTTGCATGCAATAACAGTTTGAAGTCTGTGATTCATGGACATCACCAGTTGCAGGGAGTCTTCTCTGGTGATGTTCTGCCAGGCCTGTATTGCAGCCAACTTTAGCTTATGCCTGTTTTGGGGGTTAGTCCCCTTCAGGAAAAATGTTACCGATGTTGGGGTCACAGTTTAAGAATTAGGATAGGCCATTTAGGACTGAGATGAAGAAAAACATTTTCACCCAGAGAGTTGTGAATCTGTGGAATTCTCAGCCACAGAAGGCAATGGAGGCCAATGCACTTGTTGTTATCATGAAAGAGTTAGATTTAGCTTTTAGGGCTGATGGAATCAAGGGATATGGGGAAAAAGCAGGAACGAGGTACTGATTTTGCATGATCAGTCATGATCATATTGAATGGGCCGAATGGCCTACTTCTGCAGCAATTTTCTATGTTTCAATGACATTCACAATTTATCTCAAACCTTTTTTAAAAAAAATCTTTTTCTATGGATGTACGGAAACTTATTTAATTTATGTAAAGCACTTCGGTTTCAACACAAGTTGATTTAAAACATGCTATATAAATAAAACTTACTTACTTACTGTGCTAAATTGAATAGATCATCAACAGACCACAATCTGTACAAATTAGCCACAACACTTTCTCCTTGATAACCATCAGCACAGCACAAGGCTCAAGGTTGTATGTTCAGCCCCCTGCTCTACTCACTCTTTACTCATGACTGTGTAGCCGGACACAATTCCAACTCCATCTTCAAATTCACGCCACCGTTGTTGGACAATGAGTCAGAGTATAGGAGAGAGATCAATCAGCTGACCAAATGGTGCCAGAACAGCAATCCTGCTCTCAATATCAGTAAAACCAAGGAGCTGATTGTTGACTTTGGAATAGGAAGGTTGAGGATCCACAAACCTGTCTTCAGCAACAGGATGGTGGTGGAGAGAGCCAAAAGCTTCAAATTCCTAGGGCATACATATCTCTAAAGATCTGTCCTGGACCAAGCATATTGATGCAATCACAATTAGAGCCCAGAAACACAGGGATTTAGTATGCCAGCGAGTACTCTCTTGAACTTCTACAGCTGTACAGTAGAGCGCATATTGACTGGTTGAATCACATCCTGGTTGAGCAACTCTAATGCCCAGGAATGAAAACGTGGTGAACACTACCCAGTCCACCTCCCTACCATCGAACAGACCTACAGGTGTCACTGCAGCCAGCATCATCAGAGACCCACACCACCCTTGCCTTAGTGTCATTTCGCTATTGCCATTGTGAAGAAGGTATCGGTGACTGGAAACTGCAATGTCCTGGTTCAGAAACAGCTTCATTTATGTCAGATTTCAGTAGGCCAAACCTGGGATTCCTGACATGCAATGAACTTATAATAGCAGCCACGTTATATAGCAACACTGTATTTTTTGGTCCGGGATTATTCCCTATATCTGTTGCTATTAAAGGCGATGAGCAATTTTGTTATAGTGAGGAATGTAGAAATGCATGCCAAGGATCTCAACTAGGTGATTCTGAAGCTAAGTGTTAGCCTGGCGAGGATGACACACACAGGATTATGTGAATGCTCTCCGTGAAGCTATGTCATCCCCCTTTAGCCTGTGGATCATAAGCAAGCATTAATATATCCAATGAGGAACTGCAGCTGACAATTGAGTATCTATCCAGAGGAACATCTTCAACGCCGGCACCTCCCAACACCAAATGCAAACGGCAAATATGAGACATTTACCTTCATTGACATCCAGAAATGCCAATTCGATGATTTATCGCTGCCTCCTGCTGAGTTCTCTACTTTTCATGGCGGCCAATAGAAAGATTCTTAATTATGTTTATCAGGACTTCTCATCAGGACTTTTATTTCCTGCCATTTTTCCACTAACTTTTTAAATTTGTGATGTATTTTTACTAGTGTTTGTGATATGTTTGATATGGATTCAGGAATCTTGTTTATCATTGATTATTCAATTTTCTCTTTGTAGATTTGGATATCAGACTTTAAACTACAGATTATTCTATGATGGAAAGCACTTTGTAGGAGAGAAGCGATTTGAGTCGATCCACGATCTAGTGACTGATGGCTTGATAACACTTTACATAGAAACTAAAGCATCTGAGTATATTTCAAAGATGACCACAAATCCCATCTATGAGCACATTGGATATGCCACATTGTTGAGAGAACAAACTTCAAAGAGACTGATCAAAACAAAGCATGACAGTAGGAAGGTGTCCTTGGTAAATGATGAAAACAGTTCAGTTGATAAGGTAAGAATTTATATTTACCTGTTTATTATTAAATACATGGTTGTTTGTGTTATATTTTAGTGGGCAACTTTTTCTAACGCAGTCCTTTTTGTTTTGAATATTACTGCTAGATCTCTCATTTGTTCTGAATACTTTTTCATCATGTTTATTCTGTCATGCCTTGATGCAGTGTGATTTCAGGGGAGTAAAACTGCTCTCTATCTCATCTATAGTTTGAAAGAAGCAAGTGTGAGCTGATGTATTTTTTGGAAGTCGGCTAAGGGATGTTGATGCCCATGGAGCCCTTGGGGATCAAGTCCATAGTTTTTAGATAGTGGCGATCAGTTAGACCACAGATGGAGTACTGTATACATTTCTGAGCACCCCATTTTTGGAAATATATATAAAATATATAGTTGTGCTGGAGATGGTATCAAGGAGATTTGGCAGGAGGTTGTCTGGTTTGGAGGACTTTAGTTGTGGGGAGAGATTGAACAAGCTATGCTTGTTATCCCTCAAATGAAAGAGAAAGAGGGGTGGCTCGATAGAGGTAAATTAAATTATCTATACTATTACTAAAACTCTCATCTTGTCTACGTTATAAATAAATTTTAGCAAAAACGCTGCCCTGTATCACTATGATTTTTTTTGGCCATCGTACTCAATGTGCTCCTCCGCTCCAAGCGCCCCAAGTTTTGTTCAGATTGGTGAAATAATAGAAGAGTTGTGAAGGTTTAAAGAATTGTGAGATCAGCAGATTGGTTTTCTCGCCTGTCAGTCACCACAAACACCCCATTCGGGGGCCAGGAGAATAAATCCCCATCCGGGGGGCCGGGAGAATAAAGCCCCGGATGCCGTTCTTGAGTCGTTCAGCCGGGAAGACCGTGAGTGAGAGTTGAGTCCAGAACTGTGCGTCTGCACTGTGCTGACTGAACTGTGAGTCTACACAGTGCTGAGTGACTAAACTGTGTGTCTACGCCGTGAGTTACTCCTTAAGAATAAGGAGTAAGCCATTTAGAACGGAGACGAGGAAACACTTTTTCTCACAGAGAGTGGTGAGTCTGTGGAATTCTCTGCCTGGGGCGGTGGAGGCAGGTTCTCTGGATGCTTTCAAGAGAGAGCTAGATAGGGCTCTTAAAGATGGCGGAGTCAGAGAATAGGGGAGAAGGCAGGAACGGGGTACTGATTGGGGATGATCAGCCATGATCACATTGAATGGCACTGCCTTCCCTGACTAAAATTATAACATGGTAATAACTAAATATAAATAGTAAAGGCATGAGAGAATGATGCCTATGTAAGAGATCGATCTCTTAGGTAGGCATAATTCTCCATGCCTTTCACCCGGAGCATTTGTAACACGGGAAGCTCTGTGCAACCCACGTGCCGTCAGCGCTGCTTGAAGCCGTCAATGATAATCGGGGCTGAAGGCAGCAGAAATTTTGGGAGTCTGGCCCGGGGTAACATTGCGGGGAGGGCACGAATGTTATGAAGGAGGGGATAATGCCACTTGCGACGCTCCTTGCACGGAGGTGTGGAATGCCACCGCATTGAGGCCGTGTGGGGGGCGGGGGGAAGAAGTAGCTCGGGTGGCTGAGCGGCCGCCGGGCTGGACAGCGGAACCAGCCGCCACCTTAGCTCCTTCTGCCGGTCCCCGCTCACCTCTGGCAGCTCTCCGTCTACAAACCACTCTCCTGCCGCTCGCTGGCCTCACTCATGTCCTTAAATTCCGACAGCGCGATTGAGGTTACTGGCTGTGGGAATTTAAGGATTTGCAGGAAGCCGCTGACATGAGCGAAGTCGGTGAAGAGCAGGTGACAGGTGTTCCGACGGAGAGCACTGCTCTCCGTCGGAACACGGCCGGCAGAAGGCGCTGAAGTGGCGGCCTGTTCTGCTGTCGAGTACCGGCGGCCGCTCGTAGCTACCCGAGCTGCTTCTATCCCCAGCTACAGTGCGGGGGCTTCGTGCCCGGAGAGCTGCGGCAGCAGTGAGTGAGTAAGTTTCTGGCATTATCCCCAACACCCTCCTTCTCAACACTCGTGCCCTCCCCACAACTTTACCCCTGACACAGACTCTCCACACGCTGTGAAAGGAACTGTTCCCCCAATTGGTCTAGAACTAGGAAGCCTTGGGCAAATTGAAATGTCACTGGTTTTTATTTATTTATTTATTTAACGGGAGCGAACAATCTGCGCATGCGCGGTTTAATATTTTATTTAGCGGACTGAGTGCCTACCCCGAGTAATTACTCACGGCACGTGCCTGCCTGCACCGATTATCTATTGTTTATTGTCTATTGTCTATTGAGTTACTGAACTGTGAGTCTACGCTGTACGTCTACGCAAGTATGATGTTGTGGGAATTACAGAGACATGGCTGCAAGAGGGCCAGGGCTGGGAACTGAATATTCAAGGGTATACCTCCTATCGAAAAGACAGACAGGTGGGCAGAGGGGGTGGGGTAGCTCTGTTGGTGAGGAATGAAATGCAATCCCTTGCAAGGGGTGACATTGAAACTGGAGAAGTGGAGTTAGTATGGATAGAACTAAGGGGAATTGTAAGGGTAAAAATACCCTAATATGACATCTACAGGCCCCCAAACAGTAGCCTGGACATAGGGTGCATGTTGAATCAGGAGTTAAAATTGGCATGTAACAAAGGTAATGCTGTGGTTGTTATGGGAGATTTCAACATGCAGATAGACTGGGAGAATCAGGTTGGTACTGGACCCCAAGAAAGGGGCTTTGTAAAGTGCCTTCATGGTGGATTCTTGGAGCAGCTAGTATTGGAGCCTACCAGGGAACAGCAATTCTAGATTTAGTGTTATGTAACAAACCGGATTTGGTAAAGGAACTTGAGGTTAATGAGCCATTAGGAGGTAGTGACCATAATATGGTCAGGTTTCATCTACAATTGGAGAGGGAGAAGGGTAGATCGGAGGCGTCAGTGTTACAGTTGAATAATGGGGACTATGGGACCATGAGGGAGGAGCTGGCCAAAGTTGACTGGAAAGATACCCTAGCAGGGATGACAGTGGAACAACAATGGCAGGTATTTCTAGGAATAATACAGAAGGTGCAGGATCAGTTCATTCCTAGGAGTAAGAAAGATTCCAAGGGGAGTAAGGGGCGACCCTGGCTGACAAGGGACGTCAGGGACAGTATAAAAATAAAAGAGAAGTAACACATAGCAAAGATGAGTGGGAAGCCAGAGGATTGGGTAATGTTTAAAGAGCAAAAGACAATTCGGGGAGAAAAGATGAGGTACGGAGGTAAGCTAGCCACGAATATAAAGGAGGATAGTAAAAGCTTCTTTAGGTATGTGAAGAGGAAAAAATTAGTTAAGATCAAAGTTGGACCCTTGAAGACCGAAAAAGGTGAATTTATTATGGGGAACAAGGAAATGGCAGATGAGTTGAACAGGAACTTTGGATCAGTCTTCACTAAGGAGGACACAAACAATCTTCCTGATATAGCAGTGGCCAGAGGATCTGGGGTGACAGAGGAACTGAAGGAAATCCACATTCGGCAGGAAATGGTGTTGGGTATATTGATGGGACTGAAGGCTGATAAATCCCCAGGGCCTGATAGTCTGCATCCCAGGGTACTTAAGGAAGTGGCTCTAGAAATTGTGGATGCATTGGTGATAATTTTCAAATATTCTATAGACCCAGGATCAGTTCCTGTGGATTGGAGGGTAGCTAATGTTATCCCACTTTTTAAGAAAGGCAGGAGAGAGAAAACAAGGAATTATAGGCCAGTTAGCCTGACATCAGTGATGGGGAAGATGCTGGAGTCAATTATAAAAGATGAGATAGCCGCACATTTGGATAGCAGTAACAGGATCGGTCCGAGTCAGCATGGATTTACGAACGGGAAAGCATGCTTGACTAATCTTCTGGAATGTTTTGAGGATGTAACTAGGAAAATGGACAAGAGAGAGTCACCTGGACTTTCAGAAAGCATTTGATAAGGTCCCACATAGGAGATTAGTGGGCAAAATTAGGGCACATGGTATTGGGGGTAGAGTGCTGACATGGATAGAGAAGAGGTTGGCAGACAGGAAACAAAGAGTAGGGATTAACGGGTCCCTTTCAGAATGGCAGGCAGTGACTAGTGTGGTACAGCAAGACTCGGTGCTGGGACCGCAGCTATTTACAATATACATCAATGATTTGGATGAAGGGATTCAGTAACATTAGCAAATTTACAGATGACACAAAACTTGGTGGCAGTGTGAACTATGAGGAGGATGCTATGAGAATGCAGGGGACTTGGACAGGTTGGGGGAGTGGGCAGATGCATGGCAGATGTGGTTTCATGTGAATAAATGTGAGGTTATCCACTTTGGTATAAAAAACAGGAAGGCAGATTACTATCTAAATGGCGTCATGTTGGGAAAAGGGGAAGTACAACGGGATCTGGGGGTCCTTGTACATAAGTCTATGAAAGTAAGCATGCAGGTACAGCAGGCAGTGAAGAAAGTGAATGGCATGTTGGCCTTTGTAACAAGAGGAGTCGAGTATAGGAGCAAAGAGGTCCTTCTGCAGTTGTACAGGGCCCTAGTGAGACCGCACATGGAGTATTGTGTGCAGTTTTGGTCCCCTAATTTGTGGAAGGACATTCTTGCTATTGAGAGAGTGCAGTGTAGGTTTACAAGGTTAATTCCCGGGATGGCGGGACTGTCATATGCTGAGAGAATGGAGCGGCTGGGCTTGTACACTCTGGAGTTTAGAAGGATGAGAGGGGATCTTATTGAAACATATAAGATTGTTAGGGATTTGGACACGCTAGAGGCAGGAAACATGTTCCCGATGTTGGGGGAGTCCAGAACCAGGGGCCACAGTTTAAGAATAAGGGGTAAGCCATTTAGAACGGAGACGAGGAAACACTTTTTCAAACAGAGAGTGGTGAGTCTGTGGAATTCTCTGCCTCAGAGGGCGGTGGAGGCAGGTTCTCTGGATACTTTCAAGAGAGAGCTAGATAGGGCTCTTAAAGATAGCGGAGTCAGGGGATATGGGGAGAAGGCAGGAACGGGGTACTGATTGGGGATGAACACCCATGATCGCATTGAATAGTAGTGCTGGCTCGAAGGGCCGGATGGCCCACTCCTGCACCTATTGTCTATTGTCTATTGCTGTGCTGAGTAACTGAACTGTGAGTACACTACAAGCCGTGGCTCATTCCGGAATTCGCGCTTACCCCGGAAGTCGCGCTCACCCCGGAGGTCCCGCTCACTCCGGACATCCCGCTTAGTCCGGAGCCGCGCTCAGCTGCGTGAGTAGATTCAAGAGAGTTTTACTGTCATGTATATTTGTCCCATATATATATATATATATATATATATGTGTGTGTGTGTGTGTGTGTGATGGAGGGTGTGAGTGATGGATGGTGTGAGTGTGTGCGTGTGAGAGAGAGGGAGCGTGTGAGTGTGTGTGTGTGTGAGATGGAGGGTGGGTGTGAGTATGTGATGGAGGGTGTGTGTGCGGGTGTGAGTGTGTGTGAGATGGAGGGTGTGTGTGTGATGGAGGGTGTGTGTGTGTGAGCGTGTGCAAGAGATGGAGGGTGTGGGTGTGAGTGTGTGTGTGAGATGGAGGGTGTGTGTGTGTGAGCGTGTGCAAGAGATGGAGGGTGTGGGTGTGATGGAGGGTGTGTGTGTGTGAGCGTGTGCAAGAGATGGAGGGTGTGGGTGTGAGTGTGTGTGTGTGTGATGGAGGGTGTGTGTGTGAGATGGAGGGTATGAGCGTGAGAGATGGAGGGTGTGAGTGTGTGTGTGAGATGGAGGGTGTGGTTTTGTGTGTGATGGAGGGTGTGCGGGTGTGAATGTGTGTGTGAAATGGAGGGTGTGGGTGTGATGGAGGGTGTGTGTGTGTATGAGAGATGGAGTGGATGTGAGTGTGAGAGATGGACGGTGTGAGAGATGGAGGGTGTGTGTGAGATGGAGGGTGTGGGTGTGTGTGAGATGGAGGATGTGTGTGTGTGTGTGAGATGGAGGGTATGAGTGTTTGTGATGGAAGTGTGTGTGAGCCCACCAGCCGTGAGTGAGTGAACTGCAGGCCCACCAGCCGTGGGTGACTTAACTGCCAGCTCACCAGCCGTGACTGATTCGGCCCACAGTCCATACTAGCCCTCTGGAAACCAGTCCCTTCGACCCACAAAACCCATACTAGCACTCCAGAAAGCCCCCTCCAACGGCCACCAATATTGGAATTGGAGAGATGGAATATTGTGTTGGGGACCAGCCCTCCCGTGTGAGAATGGGACCCAACGGTTCTCACTTAGTCTAGTAATATATATAGATTAAATAGATAGACAGAATCAGAGGGCATAGGTTTAAGGTGAGAGGAAGGAATTTAAAGGGAATTTGAGGGGAAAGATTGTTTACACCATAAAGCTGTTGATATCTGGAACATACTTCCAGAGCAGGGGGTGGAGTCAGATACAATCGCTGTTTAATGAATATTTAGGCATGTCCGAACATGCAAGGGGTGGAAAGATATGGACTGTGCACAAATCAGAATAGTATAGACAGCAAAAAGGTCGGCATGGAGATGATGGGCCAAAGTATCTGTGCTGTGACACTAGGACTGTGGCTCATATTTGTTGTAATGCAGTTCTAATTAAGTTTCATTGTTACCTCAGTCATGCTTTTCATTTTCCAATACATTGATTATGAATGTCACATTAAGTGAGACTGGCCATGCATTTAAATGCACATCGGATACACAAGTCTGTTCTTTATAACTAGCTGATTCCACATGCAATTGTAATTGATTGGAAAATAACATGATGCAGTCAAAGTATTATATGAACCCCTTGTTCAGTAGCAAGAGAAACACTTGGCTGAACATTTTTTTTAGATCTCCTTCATTTGAAATATTTGTAGCAAGTTGGCTAAACTGAGGAAGGACAAATAAAAATAAAGCTGTTTTTTTAAATAAAAAATACTGGTAAAATGAAGTTTGTGATATAGAATATTTCAAATCAATCACTTTTGATTGAAAAATATTGTTCCAAGGAAACATGATTTGTTCAATAAGGGGTCAGGTTAGCCAGTCAATGCACGGAGTAAGGACTCAAGGCATTAGCGTGCTACCTTAGCTGGGACACATTTGAGTAAGAAACAGAAAACACATTGGGAATAAATGGGGCATATTTAGGTAAATGCAATTTAACAAGCGGGATGGAAGAGGATTCAGAGCCCAGTGTACAAAGTGATCTGGCTGTCCTTATATATGATATGTGGAATGTGAGCATGCAGGTGCAGCATGTACTTAGGAAGGCAATGTTTGCCTTTATTGAAATGGAGATGTGGAATATATGTAATTATGTTTTACAGTAACTATATGGGAAGCTGAGAAGGCCACATCTGATCTACTGTGCACAATTTGAGTCTCATTATTTAAAGAGGCTTTATGTGGAAACAGTTCAAACAGGGTTTGTCTGGTTGATTCCCAGAATTAAGAGGTTGACTAATGAGAAAAGAAGAAGGGTCTCGACCCGAAACGTTGCCTATTTCCCTTGCTCCATAGATGCTGTCTCACCCGCTGAGTTTCTCCAGCAATTTTTGTCTACCTTCGATTTTCCAGCATCTCCAGTTCCTCTTAAACAAGAAGTAGGGACCAATCTCTTTTTAAGTTCAGTGGAATGTAGATTTCCTATGCAAGATTCTGAGGAAACTTTGTCTACCTTGGATCTACCTACAAAAATTCACATATCTAAAACTGGTGGTCACAGTTTCAGAAAGAAGGTACCCTATTTAAAATGGAGATGAAGAGGAATTTCTTCTTTCATGTGTAGAAAGTCTTTGGAATTCACAGCTTAGAAAGTTGTTGAGACTAGTCATGAGTCATTAAATATAAGCAAGGCTTTTGGCAGATTTCTTTGACTCCAGAGACTTAAAGCTTGTGGGACATAAAATAAAGTGGTATTAAGAAAAGGAGTACATTTTGCTGAATGATGCTGCAGGGGCAAAGGATATTAGGGCCTACCTGCTCCTATTTCTCAATCAAGCTAACTGTATTCTGGTTTGCAGTTATTGAGAGGTAAATATGTGGTATATACATGTTTTATTGTAGAAAGACCATAAATATTCCAACTGAACAAAGTGATGTATATCAAATTATAAAACCATGACAGGGATTTAAGTAGAGCCTCTGCACCTTGTAAAGTTTTTGCTCATTCCTGTTACAATAGATAATTTGTGTTTGGTATCATGGAAGGAATTAGCAATCCACATTTGATTATTTCTTTTGAAATGTGCTTTTTAAGATAAGAAAAGTAATTATTGTTGGCATAGCTTTAAAACATAAAATGAAAATTTCTATTATGTTATGTTATAGCAGGAGCTTTTCCAGGAATATGCATCTGTGAGCATATGTTGAATCTGTGTGCATTATCAGAAGAATAATTGTATTTACAATCCCATTGTATGATTGAGATGTTTAGATATTATCTACTGAAAGCAATAGAAAAAAATTAAAAACTATCTTCTGTATCCCAAATTGGCAGCTGTGAAACTACATTCCAAACTTAAATATAAACAGAAATTCTTGGAAATGTTAAGGCTTTTTAATCTAATACCAGGAACATACAGAGATCTGAAACAAACTGCTTTCCCTTCTCGATGTTATTGTCATAGCAACATGGTTACTGGAATAGACTGCTCAGTCATTCAATTGGATCATGATCTACAGCTCTCGATCATCTTCCTGAAATATTTGCACCGTAATTTGGCACCTTTCTTGCTGCTTTGCACCCGTCATTGTATTATTTACTGTTGCATTGATCATCACCACCTATATTGTTGTGTAAGAAGGAACTGCAGATGCTGGTTTAAACCAAAGATAGACACAAAAAGCTGGAATAACTCAGTGGGACAGGCAGCATCTCTGGAGAGTAGGAATTTCGGGTCGAGACCCTTCTTCAGACTGGCTAAGGGAAAACAGAGATATAGACATTGATGTGGAGAGATAAAGAACAATGAATGAAAGATATGCAAAAAAAGTAATGATGATAAAACCATCTATATTGTTTATTCTGTACTCTTGCTATCATGTGAACATTGAATTTAATTCTACCCTGTTGTGTTGTATATGACAATAAACTCATCTGAATCGGCTCTCCTCATTTAAGGAACATTATTAATGTGTTGAAAGCAATTCCAAGAATTGCCCTGAACTAATGCATGGGGCTGGGTTAGGTTGGCAAGGCTTGTATTTATCAGAATATGCAAATGACTGAAATATACAAGATCCTGAGCGGTCTTCACATGGTGCTTGTGGACAAGGTCAGAGAGTCTAAGAATCAACGAGAGGTACCACATGGATACTGAATCTGTGCAGACCATAAAAATGCACTCATTTTTATACTAATCCTACGCTAACCTATTCTGTTCACATTCCCATCAGATACTCCCCCTCTGATTCTCCTATTATTTGGACAATCTTCAATTGATTGGCACAATAAGACACCCAACCCTCATATTGTGGGATGCGTGAGTAAACGGAACAGCCAAAGGAAATTCATGTGATCACAAAGAAAAGTGCAATGTGTTTCCTCTTGTGGGAGAGCCTAGAATAAGGACTTACTGTTCTTGATTCTCCCACAAAAGACTTTTTATTTAAGATTGTTTAGAAAGCTTTTTCTTTCTGAGAATCAGGTTTAGTTTAGTTTAGAGATGCAGCGTGAAAACAGGCCCTTTGGCCCACCGAGTCCGTGCCGGCCAGTGATCCCTGCACATTAACACTATACTACACACACACAAAGCCAATTATCTTTGGATTGTGGGAGGAAACTGAAGATCTCTGAGAAAACCCATGCAGTCACATGGGGAACGTACAAACTCCATACAGACAGCACCGGTAGTCGGGATTGAACCTGGGACTCCAGCGCAGCAAGCGCTGTAATGCAGCAACTCTCCCGCTGCGCCACCGTGCGCCAAGTCTTTGCATTGTTCTTTCACAATGGCCAATGAAAACTGAGTCTTGAAATGTCAGGGGAGTTGAAAGGTAGATGGAAACGGAGAGTTGAGGTCATTAGCAGTTCATCAATGATCTTATTAAATTGCAAAAGTAGACGCAAAGTGCTGGAGTAACTCAGCTGGTCAGGCAGCATCACTGGAGAACATGAATAGGTGACATATCAGGTCGGGACCCCTTTTCAGAATGTGACTATACCATCCAAACATATCACCAAACTCACGGGTCATGGAATCAGCATTGATCTCTGCTACTGGATCCTCAACTTCCTGAACCACAGACCCCAATCAGTGAGGATAAGGGACAAATCATCCTCCACACTCTATTGTGCCCCAGGAAGAAAAGTGGTGCACATCCCCCAGTTTGCATTGACAGTGTTGAAGTAGAGATAGGAGTCCTTGGAGTAAATATTACCAACAACCTCTCCTGGACCACCCATATTGAAGCAACGACCAAGAAAGCACACTAACGCCTCTACTTCCTAAGAAGCTTTAGGAAGTTCGGCATGTCCCCAACAACTCTCACCAACTTCTACAGATGAGCCATAGAGAGCATTTTATCGGGATGCATCATAGCTTGTTTTGTGAACAGCTCCATCTATGACAGCAAGAAATTGCAGCAAATTGTGGACATAGCCCGGGCCACATAAACCAACCATCCCTTCCATTTATACCTCACGCTGCCTCAGCAAGGCCAGCAGCATAATCAACAACATCGCATCCTGGTCACTCCCTCTTCTCCCCTCTCGCATCGGACAAAGGGTACAGAAGTGTGAAAACACATGATCCAGATTCAGGGACAGCTTTTTCCCAGCTGTTATGAGGCAACTGAAGCATCCTACCACAACTAGAGCAGTCCTGACCTACTATCTACTTCATTGGTGACCCACGGGCTATTTTTGATTGGACTTTACTGGCTTTATCTTGCACTAAACATTATTCCCTTATAATGTATGTGCACAATGTGAATGGCTCGATTGTAATCATGTATTGTCTTTCTGCTGACTGGCTGGACAAAGGTCAGAGATTAAAAGATAAAAGGCGTGAGATAAGGATAGAAGAGTTGCGAACTGTGAAGCCAGTGGAAGCAATATAGGGGGAAGGGGATAAATGGGTGCAAGTCCAGGTGGGGCTGAAGGGATGGGGAGGGGTGGGAGAGGGTGCAGTTGTCTGCAGGTTAGTTACCTGAAATTGGAGAATTCAATGTTTGTACCATTAGATTGTAAGTTACCCGGGGTGGAAGATTGCAACCTTCACGTGGTCCGCCCTGTTTCGACTAATGCAATCAACTCGACGTGCACAAAAAGAAGATCAAATAGCACAAGTTGTCCACCAACTTTAGGCTGTGCACGCCACACGAAAGAAGAAGAAGTAAGTTACCCAAGCAGAATAGGAGGTGCTGTTCCTCCAGTTTGGTGTTGCCACTCTGGCATGGAGGAGGCCCAGTACGGAAAGGTAAGTATGGGAAAGGGAATTAAAATGGTTAGTAACTGGAAGACCCATCAACCATGGCAAACTGAGCACAAGTGTTCGTTAAAATGGTCACTGAATCTACACTTGGTCTCGCCAATGTAAGGGGTTTGCATTGGTTTCAAACAAGGCCAGCTGGTTCTTGTATTCATCTTGGGTAGCTCACAACTTTACGGTATGAACAATGATTTTTCCAATTTTAGGTACCGGTAGGTAAATAACTTACAAACCATCTCCTTCCCCCCACCCTCCCTTTCCTGTGCCCCATTTCGACTCATGTTTTCTCCCCTTCCACCTATATTCCTTTCTGAGGCTTCACAATTCACACCCCTTCTATCGTTCCTATCCGTATCTCACACCATTTGTCTTTTCAACTCTGGCTTTTGTCCACAATCTACCCATGAAGTCCCTTCTCACCTCGACCTATCATTCCCCAGGCGTTGTCCTGACCCTCCTCTCTCAGCCCTATCTCCCTCCACCAGAATCAGTCTGAAGGAGGGTCCGGCCCAAGACTTTGCCTATCCATATTCTCCGGCGATGCTGCCTGACCCTTTCAGTTACTACAACACTGTCTTTTTTGCGAGCCAACAACTGCAGTTCCTTGTGTGTAATTATTAAATAACAAAGCATGCGTAAGGGGCTGACTGGCCTACACATGCTCCTCATTCCTCTGATCATGTGTTCATTAAATTGAACATGAGACTTATTATAGGTACAATACCTGATTCATCATCAGACTTGCAATGGTTGTTAAAATTGAAGTTCTTTTTGCACTTGAAAATAACATTCAAAATATCCAACTATAGAAAAAATGTTAGGAATGCTGAATTGAGTATAAATAATCTAATTTGTAATTTGTAATCACTCAGTACATTCTTCATCTTATAGGAAAGTATTTTCAAATGTGGAAAATTAATAGATGACAAACTGTAAGCACATTTATTCCATTTAGAAATGGCACTTAAGCATTAAAAAAAATAAGAAGTATTTTTATGTGTTCTATACACACTTGATAATTTTGTTTTTCTCTCAAAATATTGCAGCTCCCTTAAATCCCCATGACCATCTGTTTAGTAGACGCAATGCATGCCTGCATGTATTTCCATAGCTAATTGCAGCCTTTTGTCACTGTCCTTGTGATACAGTTCAGGTGAATGTGGACATTGAGAGTTGGGAGGCTATTCAACCAAGGATTGTGATTGCACAATAATGTCTTTGATTAGTGTCTGCATTGCCAAAACATTTAAAATGACATCTATGACCATGATTCCACCATCCCTTGCCCAGGGATCTGGAGGGCATCTCTATGTTACATTGTTGCTAGTATCAGCAACTCTGCCTTGGCAGTAACACAATTTAAAAAGGAACAGAATGGACCTTGCATGGTCCTTTGCAACTCACACCGACTATTGTGCAAGCGTTCATTAACCTGGATTGGCTGTGATCTTTGTGACTTTAACATCTTTTTCCAGCGCATATTGCCATGTATAAATTAGAGAGTACATTATAAATTATAAATTATTTACCTTCTGCACATGATTTAAAGTTTTTTTTTGTCATCACTAATTCTGTGGGATCTCTACAGTCTATGAAGTGACTTCTGGGACAATACCAAGTCATGCAGCAAACCTGACTTCCCGAACTATATGAAAATGAAGAGATAATGCAGCATGAAAGCTATGGTTGTCAGTTAGTTTTCATGAGGTTCAGATCTCTGACAAAGTGATCCATGCTTTTAAAAAACAGTTTCTGACTATTCTAGTTCCACAGTTCTAGTTAACCACCTTGGTGTGGAGGTGGAGTTGAAACCAACCATTCAAATAAAGCATCGTTGGCGGCTGGGGATTAATTGGACTGAGGAAAGAGGTTTATGTGATGGGTCAGCACGGTGCCACAGCAGGTTATGCTGCTGTCTCTCGGCTTCAGAATTTAATTTTGAGCTCTAGTGTGCAGTTTGCACATTCTCCCTTTCATCCATGGGTTTCTGTAAGGGGCTCTGGTTGCCATCTGCATCCCAAGGACCTACTACTTCTTAGGTTAATTAGGTGCTGGAAATTACCCCTAATTAAGGTCAGTGGTTGGAGAATAGGGGTAGAATTGATGGACACATGAGAGAATAGGGTACAGGTGTATAAATGGGGAAATGAGATTACTTCCATTGACTTAATAGGCCAAACGGAGTATCTCAATCAGAAGATGAGAGATGTAGGGATAAGAATAGGTGAACACAGAGGAATGTGTAATAAAGGAAAGACGGTGTTAGAGAATTGAGTTATGAAATTACCTATCTGTGTAAGTAATAATGACAAAAAAATGTTGGAAATCCTCTTTGGGCAGTTACCTTCTGTGCAAAATGTGAACATTGTTGATGGAGGGAATCTGAAATTAAACTACTACCCCCAGACCAGCTAAGAGCTTCGGCATATTTTCAGTATTTTTAGATGGGAGGGGTTATTTTTCCCTACGAACACATCAATATATGACTTTAAGCCATGTAGGATGGTGTGTATTTGAAGCATGAAGCAAATATACAGCTTGTATATTTCCATAGTCTTGACCTGGCCTCTTCAGAGTGAGGCGGTGTGGGAAAAGTTGTCTCAATTGTCGGGGTGAGGAGTGGGGGGTGGGGGGTGGGGGGGGGCGACAGTCTTCTTCAGCTAATTTTTAAACAATAAAACCACATGTTAGAATTCTGAAATAAAGTTGAAAATTCTGAAAAACTCACCATGCCAGGCTGCATCTATGGAAAGCAAGACAAGAGTGAAAGTTTCAAGTCTGAGACCTGTTATCAGAACCAGGAAAGAAGAAAAATAAACAAGTTAACCTGCGGTTGCAGAGAAGGTGGATGGGATAAAATATCTCTGTTAGGATGAAATCAAATGAAATGCAGATTATGATTATTTGTGTTACATTGCAAAAAAACAGACTGTTTTAGATGCTTGGGATTAATAATTGATTTCAGAAAGGGGAAGTTGCATTGCATTGCGTTGGTGGGTTGGTAGTGGAGAGAGTTAAGGGCCTGTCCCACTATGGCGACCTTATTTGCGAGTTTAGGAGAGTTTGCGCTCGCCACAAGCTCTCCTTCATGGTAGAGAGGAGTTCCCGCATAGTGGTTACTACTCGCGGCCTCAGTTTGGTCACGGAAAAAATTTCAATAAGGTGAAAATTTTTCTGCGAGTAAAGAAATTGGTCGGCATGGAGAAAATCAAGACTTTTGAACTCATAGTGCAGTGGTAGTGGGGTTGCCATGTTGTTGTAGGTAGTGGCAGGTAGTCCAGCATTTTTGTCTACCTTTGATTTTCCAACACCTCAGTTCCTTCTTAAACACGGTCATGTTAAATGCCTGCTAAACTTCACAGCTGTATATCTCTGGCTGATTAAAAGTTATCTGGCTTCTTAAAAGTGTCTCCTCTCCTTTCCCCTTCACCCCCCCCCCCCCCTTCTCCCCCCCTTTCTCCCCCCCCTTCTCCCCCCCTCTCCACCCCCCTCCTCCCCCCTTCTCCTCTGCCCCGCCCCCCCAAGATCTTTGAAAGGACTTACCGTACACTGTGCCAGCCGTCTTTAACCTTCCTGTTCATCGTGGGTATCACCTTGGCTTTGCACCGTGTGAATTTCAGACAGCGCTCCCCCGCTTTCCCTGGCCCCCGCCTTTGCGATGTGTGTGTGTGTTCAGCGGTGCGGGTCAATCCAGCTCGCGGTTTTTCAGGCGAGTGCCCCCGAGCTTGAAGGTCGCAGAGAGTTTGCTGAAAAGTCTAGTAAGTGGGACAGGCCCTTTAGCAACTTCAAATTCCTGGACATTCATTCTTTGGGTGACATGCCCTGGGCCCAGCATGTAGATGTAATTATCCAGAAAGTGCACCAATGCCTCTCTCTTCAAAGTAAAAACAAATGGCATGTCACTGAATACACTCATAAACCTCTACAGATGCTCTGTAGAAACAATCCTGACTGGTTACATCAGGCTGTTGTGGTTATTTCCAACAAGGGAATGCAAGAGATTGCAGAGAATGGTGGGCTCAGTCCATCCATTATGGGCACGGCTTTCCCCACCATTGAATTATATAATTTATGTATAATTTATGTTTTTGTGTGCTGTATGAGTCTACGTGCCTGCAATGGTGATGCAAGCAAGATTTTTATTGTACCTGCACCTCACCATATTGTGCATAAGATGATAAATTCGACTTGACTTGCCCAGCAGGTCAGTCTATACCAAAGAAAAGAGTAGTCCTTGAAAAGCAGGATTGTGAGAATAAAACGTGTGAATTGTTGTTGGATATATGCATCTAATTCATTCAGGTTTCAGAACTACTGAAGTGTAGTTCACTCTATGCTCTGAAAGGCCTTTGCAAACTAAGGGCATTAGCGATAGACAATAATTGCTGGCTGTTTTGTGGCACCTAAACCAATGAATGAAGAACAAATCCTGTGCAATAATCAATGACTATCAATTGTAAAAATAGAGTGCAATTGCAATAAATATCATTAAAAAACTGCATTACATTAATGGTAAGGAATCCAAAGAGTGCAGAGTTATAATTAACTGTATTCTTGGGTGTGGCCTTGCATTGCTTATCAATAATCTCTAATGTCCAAATAACCTGGCCTCAGCTGTCAACATATGTAATGGAGCAAGTTGACCCATAGCTAAACCTTTGCTGCAGTATGACAACATAATTATTGTAATCATAGAAGCATGAGGCCAAGAGTCCCTGAGAGATCTGAGAAGAAAATGGAAAAAAAATAGGGATGCAAATAATGACTTTTTTTTAAAGAGAAAATAAGTGTACAGAAAGGAACATTGTGCACAAAGAAACATAATTATTCTAGAATGAATCAATGTCATATTGGAGTGGAAAGACAAACATGAGATAATTACCAAAAGGAAACAACAAGAAATTGCCATGGGTATATATTATCGCAGACGAGAAAATCATTCAAATTATTGAGAGTCATGGAGTTGCAATGAAAAGAGTGAAAAATAATTTGGTGTATTCGACATCTATCATTTTTGCTGGGTTTTTTCCAATGCACCACTTGCTTTTACTGATATAAAAATGTAATTCAATTCAGATTTCATCTTTGATAGAAATTTAAATTGCACTCTACTTCTTTGTGCCTACTTACCTCCGCAGAGCTGCATTTATCAAAAAACTTTCAACTATTATTGAGAAAACCTATATTTCATTTCCATAGAAATGAGCAGTACAGATATTTAATTGCTTGATATGCTCAGATGAGCTTTTGCTTTTATGTTCCACCTGTAACATTATGGCAATTTAAGTACTTCTGTTATTTCAGTGCCTTCTAATTCTGCATAGGGCCATTTTGGATTCAAATCTAAATCCCCAGTCTATTAAATAGAAGGTAGGTAAATTATGCCCTAGGTTTTGGACTTTGCATATCTGAAAATAAATTACCTGTAATTAGCTTTGATAGATATGTCAATGCTAATGATCTTATTAGTGCAATCTATAACTTCCAAAAATCCAGAATTGGTGGCATGGATACAAATTATATTTAAGAAAAAGCCTGAATTAATTACTTGTATCACATACTTCCATATATGTCACTCACGTTCACAAATATTGAGTTATTTTTGTACCCTAATGTTAGATTGCAGTCACAAAATAACCTGATCCCCAAACAGCGCTTTTCTGTTTATATTTTGATCTATCATTATTTTTGTAACAAGCTTGGCAAACCTTAACACATTCTTTCCACAAGCTCCAACTATTTAGGTTTAATTTAAAATTTATATTTATTGAAACCTTACAAATAAAACCAGGAAAAATAAACAGCTATACTATTACGTAAATAATCATTCCATTCTTCTGCATAGCTTCTGTAAAGTCCAGGGGGGATTGTCAGGGCCAGCCTTAAGCCGATTGGACCGATTGCTCCCAATTGGGCCCCGCGAGTAAGGGGGCCCCACGACAGAGTAATCTACTCTCGGCTCGGGTAGATCTACCCCGGGTGGAGGGAGGAGAGAGGGGCGGAGAGAGAGTAGAGTGGTGGAGGGGGAAGAAAGGGGAGGGGGGGTCTGAGGGAGAATGGAGAGGGGGAGGTGGGGCGTTCGTTCACGGCAGCACTCCCGCCCATCCAGTCACCGTGCGTCATGCACACAGCCCCGGCTCCAGCGCTCTCTCTCCCCGGGGAGACGCGGTGAACAATACGGGAGGGCCGGGCCGGGGGTTGGAGCAAAGTTTACAAACATCAGCCTCAGCTCACACGCATTCGCCTGGACCCCGGCATCCGCTCCCGCTGCCGGCCATCTCCCTCCCTTCTCTCCTTCCCTTCTTCCCTCCCTCCCCTCCTTCCCTCCCTCCTTTCTCTCTCTTTTCCCTTCTCTCATTCGCTCCATCCCTTCTTTCTCTCCTTCCCTTCCTCCTTTCTCTACTTCCCTCCCCCTCTTCTGTCCTTCATCCCTTCTCTCCCTCCCTCCCTCCCTTCTTTCCCTCCCTCCCTCCCTTACACAAGTAATGCACAGACAACTAACACACACAACTAAGTTAGGATGGGGTAGAAGCCCAAAGGGTAGGATGGGGCTGAAGCCCAAAATGTAATGCCTGGACTGGTTTTTCACCAATGGTTATTGGTTTTCCAGGATCTATTTATTAAATTACTTTTATACCATTTCACAGTCACTAAAACAAGTGGTATTGTAACTATGTACTTTTCAGAGGTGATCTACACATTTTGTTTGTTACTTGTAGGCTTACATGTATGCAATTTTACATTAAAATGTAGCTCAGATCTGTGTGGTCCTTTAAGTCGCATGCACTTTTTAAGTGCACATTTTGATGACTTTCCATTCTATCATAGAGATATAAAGTCTATAATAGACTTTAATTATATTTTTATGAATCTACAGACCTTGGCTGGGAACCTGGGGCTCACCAAAATTGTTCCTAATTGGGCCCCGCACCTCCTAAGGCCGGTCCTAGGATTGTATTTTATTGCACAGAAATAACATTAGCACCAAAACAAAAGCCATCCATTTATCATTTTTGGGGTGAAGCACACATGTAGCAGTGTGCTTCATTGTTGGCTCATTATTGTAGCCAACCAATATGGTTAAATTAAGAAACAGCATCTTGCCAAATCAGTAGATAACAATCATAAATACCCAGTTATGTTTAGCTTTATCCTACAAGTCAATACATGATTGCTTTTTTTTTGTATACATGATTAGATAATGTTGCCCTTTCCTTCTCTCCAGAGATGCTGCTTCACCTGCAGAGTTACTCCAGCATTTTGTGTCTACACAGGGCTGCCAACTCTCACGCTTTTCTCACGCTCTGTCGTGAGAAATTCTGTGATCAACAAAAATGTCAAAACTCAGATAAACTGCATGGTCAGCGGGAGTTGGAGAGCCGGGGCTGAGGGAGGGATGGAAGCAGATGTAGTGGCGGGGACAGATGCGCGTTGCCGCCGCTGGCGGGTGTTTGCGGGGCTGCCGAGTCGCTCGCTGCATCTCTTCAGTGCAAGAGACTCGGGCCTTCGGAAGTGTTGCGCGGCTGCCGAGAGAGTCTCTGTGTCGAAGGGACAGAGACTCTCCAAGGGAGGCGCAGAGAGAGAGAGGGGAAGGAGACAGGGGGAGGGAGAGAGGGGAGAGACAGAGGGAGACAGAAGAGGGGAGGGAGAGAGGGGAGGGAGAGAGAGGTAGGGAAGAGAGATAGGGAGAGAGTGATGAGAGAGATAGGGAGAGGGGAGAGAGAGAGGAGGGAAGAACGAGGGAAGAGAGAGAGGGGGAAGAGAGGGGGAAAGGGAAACGGGGGAAAGAGAGAGAGAAAGAGAGGGGGGCAAAGAGAAAGAGGAGATAGAGACAGAGAAAGAGAGGGGAGAGAGCAAGGGGGAGAGTGAGGTGGGAGGGAGAGGTGAGAGTGTGTGGACTGAGAGCGAGAGACTTCGGGAGAGAGGGGGAGAGCCCCTGGTTCTGGACTCCCCCAACATGTTTCTCCAGAACATGTTGGGGGAGCTAGAACATGTTTCCTGCCTCTAGCATGTCCAAGCCCTTTACAAATGGCAACAGAATACTGAGTGAGTATAATTTTATGGATGAGAAATTGTGTTCAACCAATTGATGACTTATTTGACAAAGTAACTAGCATGTTAGATAACAAGGAAGCCAATGAATGTAGCAAATTTTGTTATCCATAATTTGGTCTGTGAAGTGACTACTGCATTAGATAAGCACCTGTGGGCTTGAACGTAATATGTTAAGTCCAGGGTGTCAGATATGGGGCTTTATGTGTGGGCCAGATATATTGTCAGTTCAAAGGGGCTAGGAGCAAGGCCAAGTGTGCATCCAGAGTCAAGGCCTGGAATAGTACTAGGTGTGCAGTCAAAGCTGGGACCAGGGGTGTGTTCAGCACTGGGAACCTAAGCAGGTAACCAGCTATGATCAGGGTAGAACAGGGTAAGGCTGGACTCAGGGACAGGAATGAGAGAAGGTATGCAACTGGAGTCAGGGCCAGGAGTAGTACCAGGTGTGCAGTGAGACCCAGGTTGGTCAGCATGGGCCAAGTGTTTGATTATAACCTGATATCCATACATGAATACACTAATATGCACCATATGAATACAGTATGCACCATATTGCACAATTTCAAGCTGAAAAATGCAAAAGTTCCGTACCAATGGGAGGGGGGACACCCTCCCCCCCAGTCGCTCCGCTCCTTCGGGCTCGGTCTCGGTCTCTCGCAATTTCTCACTCCCAACTCCCAATGTTGGCAGCCCTGGTCTACATTAGATAATGTCAGCTCTGATGTTGGCTCCTGCCTAATAAATACATTAATTTATTCTGTTCTGAAATGACAAAATCCTTTTGAAACGTGAAGTTCAACACAGGTTCAGTAAGTAATCATTAATTACTGTATATACTTGTGGTTCCATTTCTTTTTTTTTAGTAAAACTGGTAAGATATGTTGAACAAATTGCAGAGGAACCACATAGTTAAATTGAGATCAATGTTTTCATTTGGAAGAAGTGTGCAGTCTGCTAATATATCTGCATTGTAGAGTTGGAAACATGGGCATTGGACTGTAAATTAAAATGTGCAGCTTATGCCACAATTTACAAGATATCCATTAATATATGGTCGTACAATTATAAAGCGCAATATTTGCATGTAAGTCCAAGCATCTAATTTCACAATAAATTTCACCAGCAGAAATCCTCCCTTTGGAATCTGGCAAATTAATGTTTTCTAATCGCAATGAGCTATTTTTTCAAAAGAATGGTATGACTGGGATGTTAAGGTTATTCTTATCTAATGTGTAAATGTGGAGCTTGTTAACAGCATGCACTTTGTATTAAATATTTAGGTTAACATTTGAGATGAAGAACTTCAATAAACATATATTCATCACATACAGTGGTTTGCTTCAGATCCTAAACAGCAGTAATTAGCTTGATTATAAAATTACCCTGGCATCTTAAATGTAGATGCTAGGTACAACGAGCTGGAGTAACTCAGTAGATTAAGCAGCACCTCTGGAGAACATGTGCAAGTGACCTTTCAAGTTGAGACCCTTCTTCAGAGTGACTGCAGGGGGAGGGGGGAGAAAGCTGGAAGAGGAGGGAGGCAGGACAAAGCATGGCAGGTCATAGGTGGATGTTGGTGAGGGTTTTTTTTTAGGAAGACAGACAAAGGCCAGAGATAAAAACAGGATTGAAGAGTTGCAAAGCTGGAAAGGAGGAAAGTAAAAGTACAGGGAAGAAATAGGTGGAAGTCTAGGTGGCACATAAGGGAGGGAAGATGTGAGGGCGAAAGGGGGGGGGGGGGGGTAGTTGGAGATTGAAGAAATCAATGTTCATACCATTGGGTTGTAAGTTATCCAAGCAGAATAGGAGATGCTGATCCTCACTCTGAGGCATGTGGCCTCACTCTGGCAATGGAGGAGGCCCAGGGCACAAAGATCAGTTTCAGTTTAGTTTATTGTCACTTGTACTGAGGTACAGTGAAAAGCTTTTTGTTGCGTGCTAACCAGTCAACAGAAAGACAATGTATGATTACAATCAATCCATTTACAGTGTATAGATACATGATAAGGGAATAACGTTTTGTGCAAGGTAAAGCCAGCAAAGTCTAGTCAAGGAGAGTCCGAAGGACATCCAAAGAGGTAAATGGTAGTTCAGCACTGCTCTCTGGTTGTGGAAGGATGATTCAGTTGCCTGATAACAACTGGGAAGAAACTGTCCTTGAATCTGGTGGTGTGTGTTTTCACACTTCTATACCTTTTGCTTGATGGGAGAGGGGAGAAGAGGAAGAGGCCAGGGTGCAACTCGTCCTTGATTATGTTGCTGGCCTTGCCGAGGCAGTGTGAGGTATAAATTAAATCAATAGAAGGAAGGTTGGTTTGTGTGATGGCCTGGGCTGCGTACACAATTCGCTGCAATTTCTTACTGTCCTGGATGGAGCTGTTCCCAAACAAGCTGTGATGCATCCTGATAAAATGCTTTCTATGGTGCATTTGTAGAGGTTGGAGAGTGTTGTCGGGGACATGCCTAACTTCCTAATCCTTCTAAGGAAGTAGAGGCGTTGGTGTGCCTTCTTGGTCATTGCTTCAGTATGGGTGGTCCAGGAGAAGTTGTTGATGATATTGACTCAGAGGAATTTGAAGTTTTTCACCATCTCAACTTCGGCACCTTCAATGCAAATGTCAGTATGGGAATGAGACGAGGATATAAAATGGTTAGCAACTGAGAGATCCAGTAGCCCTTGGTGGAACGAGCGCAAGTGTTTAGCGAAACAAATGTTGTTTTAGAAAGTGACTTTAACGTCCCCAATTTTGACAACGACTTGCTCAGGGCATAGACTAGGCAAAATATGTGAGGTATATTCAAGAGGGTTTCTTGAAACAGTATGTGGATAGACCATCCTGAGATGGGAACCTTGCGTTGGGAAATGAGCCTGGCCAAGTATCTGGTAATTCTGTGGCAAAGCATTTTGGGGATAGTGATCACAACTCCATAAGTTTCCCGACCTCTACCTCCGTTACATCGACGACTGCTTTGGTGTCACCTCCTGCACCCACACACAACTGACTGACTTCATCCATTTCACCACCAACTTCCATCCGGCACTCAAATACACTTGGACCATTTCCGACATTTCCCTACCATTCCTTGACCTCACCATCTCTATTGCAGGTGATACACTCCTGACCGACATCCACTACAAACCAACTGACTCCCACAGCTACCTGGACTACTCTTCCTCCCACCCTGCTTCCTGTAAGGACTCCATCCCCTATTCCCAATTCCTCCGTCTAAGCCGCATCTGCTCCCAGGATGAGGTGTTCCACACCAGGTCATCACAAATGTCCTCATTCTTCAGAGAACGGGGATTCCCCTCCCCCACTATAGATGAGGCTCGCACCAGGGTCTCCTCCATACCCTGCAACACTGCCCTCTCTTCCCATTCCCCCACTCGCAACAAGGGCAGAGTCCCCCTGGTCCTCACCTTTCACCCCACCAGCCGGCAAATACAACACATAGTTCTCCGCCAGTGACCCCTCCACTCGCCACATCTTCCCATCTTCCCCCCTGTCTGCCTTCCGCAAAGACCGCTCCCTTGTCAATTCTTCCCTTTCCTCCCGTTTTACCCCTTCCCCGGGCACTTTCCCTTGCAACCGCAAGAAATGCTACACTTGTCCCTTCACCTCCCCCCTCCACTCCTTTCAGGGACCCAAGCAGTCCTTCCAGGTCCGACAGAGGTTCACCTGCACCTCCTCCAACCTCATCTACTGCATCCGCTGCTCCAGATGCCAGATGATCTATATCGGTGAGACCAAGCAGAGGCTTGGCGATCGTTTCGCCGATCACCTCCGTTCGGTCCGCATTAACCAACCCGACCTCCCGGTGGCTCAGCACTTCAACTCCCCCTCCCATTCCATATCCGACCTCTCGGTCCTCCTCCTCCACGGCCAGAGTGAGCAACACCGCAAGTTGGAGGAACAGCACCTCATATTCTGCTTGGGGAGTCTGCATCCTCTGAGCTTGAACATTGAATTTTCTCAATTCTGTTAACCCTTGCTGTCTCCTCCCCTTCCCACCTCTCCCTCAGCCCTTGGGCCCTGGCATTCCCTCTCTCTCTATCTCTCCCCCACCCTAGTCGCACTAGCTTCTCATTTTCACACTACAAACAGCTTACAATGGCTTGTTCCCTTTATCATCGATACTTTTTTGCATATCTTTCGTTCATTGTTCTTTATCTCTCCACATCACCGTCTATATCTCTCGTTTCCCTGATCCCTGGCCAGTCTGAAGAAGGGTCTCGACCCGAAACGTCGCCTATCTCCTTCGCTCCTTAGATGCTGCTGCACCCGCTGAGTTTCTCCAGCCTTTTGTGTACCCTCGATAAGTTTTAGGTTTGTTTGTCTAAGAAGTCGGCTCGACTTTGCAGGAAAGTACTAAAGTGGAATAAGGTAAACTATAACTTAATTAGGCAGGAGCTCGTGAGGGTACACAGTTATTATAAGCAATTGTAATTGGTTACATTATAAGTAATCGTTATTGGGCAAGTGAACATCTGACTTGTGGGAGTTGTTTAAAGACCACTTGATGGAAGTTCAGATCCAGTATGTTCCAATGAGGAGGAGGGTTGTAGATAGATAAGTAACAGAACTTTAGAGATTATAGATTTGGTCAAATAGAAAAAGGAAGTGCATGCAAGAGTTAAAAGCATGGAATCAGTCAGGGTCTTTGAGGAATGAAAATAACGGAGGTAAGAACTCGACAATTGAAAGAGTAAAGTACGTCCATGAAATGGCTTTGGTGAGTCGGATTAAAGAAAAGATGAGAAAAGAAGGAGATTTTTCACGCAAAGAATACAGTGTCTGGAATGAGCTGCTAGAAGAAGTGTTAGAGACGGAAACAATGTCAACATATATGAGGCATCTGGACAGGTACTTGAATATGTAGGGCATAGAGGAATATGTAATTAATGCAGGCGTGGGATAAGTATAGATGAGCATGACAGCAAACATAGACATGATCTGCCTCCAAATTCATTGTAAAGCTGGTAGAATGCATCCGGGATAATTACCAGCTGTGAGTTTAACAACTGGAGATGAATTTCAAGCTAGATGTATCTCCATCAAGAATTGAATGCTGAAAACAAAAGATTGTACTGTTGAAAGTTTGCACTTAGTGCTAAGGAGATCGATTTTTGCTGCATTAATATATATTGATAAATAGTGATATAGATACAAGTAATTTTATGACTAATTTAGTCCATTTATTTTAACAAACCAATTTCACACTTTTCAATGGTTTGAATTGGGAACAAAGTTGTCAAATGAAATTTCATGCATTTTATGGAAAAGCAACATATTTCATAATTATAATCATAATCATACTTTATTAGCCAAGTATGGTTTGCAACAAATGAGGAATTTGATTTAACATACAGTCGTACCAATAAAAAGTAACAAGACACACAAAATAAATTTTAACATAAACATCCACCACAGTGATTCCTCCACATTCCTCAATTTGATGGAAGGCGAAAAAAAAAGTTCAATCTCTTCCCTTTGTTCTCCTTCGGTCGGGAGCCTTGAGCCTTCCATTGATGGGACGATCTTGGTTCCCGTAGCCGGTGATCGGGCCCTCTGCGTCGGGGCGATCAAGCTCCCGCATCGGGGGGGGGGGGATCTCAGCTCCCCCACACTGAGGCGATCGGACCCTGGGTCAGGGCTAGTCGAACCTTCTGCGACTTTGGAGCTTCCCGACATCAGTCTCTACCCGAGACTGCGAGCTCCTCGATGGTGAAATCCGCAGGCCGCAGTTGGAGCGCCGATCCCAGGCAAGGGATCGCGGGCTCCAATGGTAAGACCACGGTCCTGCGATGAGGCTCAAAGTCAGTCTCGAGCAAAGCCGCCAGCTCCATGTTGTTAAGCCGCAGAGCGACCGGAGATACGATCCAGAAAGCAATCGCATCTCCGGCAAGGTAAGAGTTCGAAAAAAGCTTCCCCCGACCACTTCCCCACCCCACACATAAAACAAACCAGAGAACATTAAAACAAACGTTTAAAACACACTAAAAATAACAAAAAAGACAAAATGACAGACAGACCGTTGATGAGGCTTAACAGCATTTAACAGCATTTGTGAGCTTACCACATTTGGTTCAATAGAATCCGACCCATGTAATGTTCAAAATGCCAATGAAAATCCCCAAAGTCTATTGATATTAACAGGGAATATCTTGGATGATATTGTTATCTCACATTATTTATTGTCATAAACAAGCTGTGCATAATCAGCTATCATTATTTGAAAATATATGTATTCTTTCATGTGAAATACAAGTTTATAACTAATTACATGCAACGCACGATTAGTTGTCCCAACAAATCTCTTTGGAAATCTCTATATGTTCCATTTACTGATCTTACTGCGAAACCCAGCTGCAGACTGTACTTTCTTTGGTGCTGTTTGTTCTGTTCTGCAATTAAAATTCCTTGTTTTGCGATAAATCTGTAGTTTCTTGCAATACATTTTCATCCGAAAACAAAGCAATAAGCTCGAGAGCAGCTGTTCCAGAATGGCAATAAGAAGTATATCACCATCGCAGTAGTATTTTTTTAATTTGCTTTTCTGGATGAAGACATTTCTGGCAAGGTCAACCTTATTTTGCTTATTCCTAATTGCCCTTGAAAAATTTGTGAACAATTGTCCTCTTAAAATAGCTGCAACCCTTCCAAATGTAATATAACATTCAGACCTGTTCAACCCTGACCTTCTGGTTGTGAGTTTTACTCCAAGGTGGCAATGATGCACAAAACGCCCTGTTGCAAGTGGTGCACATAAAGGGGCAGCAAGGCCCAGGATAAAACTATGCATTGCATTCTGCATTTGGACATTTGGTTGTATTATTTGAGTGGGTGAGAATTGAAAGGTTTCCAGTGACATTTGCAGCCAGGACCAGATGAACTCTTCCCTCGCAGAAAGCATTTGGGAAGGGAGCTCCATTCATTTGGATAATTCTGCTCTGGTCGCCTCATTACAGGAGACTTTGGAGATGTTGCAGAAGAGGTTTAACAGAATGCTGCCTGGAATAGAGGGCGTCAGCTACACGGAGAGTGTGGATAAACCGGATTGTTTTCTCTGGAATGTCTTGCTTTGAGGGTAGATTTGATAGAAGTATATAAACCTATATGCGGTATAGATAGGGTAGACACTCAGAACCTTTTTTCCCTCAGGGCGGTAATGTCCATTACTAGAGGTCATGGCTATAAGGTGAGAGAAGGAATGTTTAATAGAAATGTGTGGGGCAGATCTTTTACACATAGAGTTGTAGGGGGTCTGGATGCATTGCCTGGGGTTGGGGCAATACAATAGTGGCATTTAATAGGCTTTTAGGCACATGGAAATGCTGGGAATAAAGGGATATGGTGCATGTACAGGTAGATAGGCATCACGTTTGGCACAAACATTGTTCCTGCGCTGTACTGTTTTATGTTCATGCATGAGTATGGTGCTGGGCACATCCAAGTGAGGCAAGTAAATGTTCAATGACCCTCTCCCAGAAGGTAAGAGGAATTCATGAGGACCTAAACATAGAATCATAGAAAAATAGGTGCAGGAGTAGTCCATTCGGCCCTTTGAGCCAGCACCGCCATTCGACATGATCTTGGCTGATCGTCTAAAATCAGTATCCCATTCCTGCTTTTCCCCCGTATTCCACATTCACAACTTTCTGGGTGAAAAAGTTTTTCCTCATCTCAATCCTAAATGGCCTACCCCTTATTCTTAAACTGTGACCCTTGGTTCTGGTTTCGCCGAACATCGGGAACATTTTTCCTGCATCTAGCCTGTCCAATTCTTTATGAATTTTATGTTTCGATATGAACCCCTCTTTACCTTCTAAATTCCAGTGAATACAAGCTCAGTCGACCCAGTCTTTCATTCATATGTCAGTCCCGCCATCGTGGGAATTAACCTGGTGAACCTACGCTGCACTCTCTCAATCCCTCAATCTCAATGTCCCTCAAATTAGGAGACCAAAATCTACCTTCTTGTTCTTGCTCCCAAAGTGGATAACCTCACATTTATCCACATTATACTGCATCTGCCCATTCACCCAACCTATCCAAGTCACCCTGTCGCCTCATAGCATCCTCCTCGGAGCATACACTGCCACCCACTTTTGTGTCATCCGCAAACTTGGAGATGCAAAGAGGCTTTTCTTTTTAAAAACTAACTTCAGAGTTCTCCAGATTCATGACATGCTGTGATTTTTCTATCTTAAACAGGCTTTATTTATTTCCAGTAAAAGAGCAGTGCAGTTTTCCTAAAAGCACCACTGTTACTATGCAGTAGAAGGAAAATGGTTGCTCAGACAAGGGGTTTTGATTTCAACCATTAGTCTCACCTTTTCTTGTCCAATGAGGTTTAAAATCAAGGTTGTTAATTTGTTGCATTGGAATTTGGTCACCAAAAGGGATGACCTTTGCTGGTTGGTAGGGGGGCTTGATAGATCCAGTCTGGTTGGATCAGTTACTGATTTTTAATTTATTTGGTAGGTTGTGAGAAACGTGATTAAAGTTAAAATCTCATAGAATAAAGCCAGTACTAAACCTCATCTAGGTCAATAAACATAATTCATTTTACAATTGTACAGTTGACTTGGCCAACAAGTCAAAATAGGTGATCATTAGATACAGTGATCCAGAACCAAAACTTATTTCCAAATGGTGAGAAATGAAAATATAGAAAAGGTTACTAAAAAGATGGAATGGGAAACATACTGTACCTCTTACAGGCAATTATATAATATATGATGCACATTACACTTTAAATTGGTAGTGGTCAAAGGTTTGTGTACAGTTAGATTATCTTAAATAAACAATCATTATTTGCTTGGTATCTGGAGATTTATCTACTTGAATTTCTGGTTGCAGGTTTCAATGATTTGGGGGAAATAGTGAGAAAATGGAAATTAAAGACTGAAGGCAAAATACAATAGCAGTGTATTTCTTCACATATCTGTGTGTGCCATGTGTGTGTGTATATAGCAAGCTTCCTCATGTTGACATAACTTGGGGACAGAGATCACTGGGAGAGGCAAGTAAAGCAATAACCTTCATAAGCTGCAAGCAGTTGTGGCTCCTTAACTGTATTCAGATCCACAAATACTGCCTAGTACTCACTCTCTCTGAAAGCTACAGAGACTACATTTGTGATGTGTACTTCACATTGTAATTAAAAATAAGATTTGGGAAATTCTGTTAATGGTTAATTAAAACAAAATGAGGCTTAATGTATTACAGCAAATAATTGAGCAGTCACCATTTACTCGTAATTTAATAAATGGGTGTTTGTACAATCAACTTTAATCCTTTTGAATAGAGTAAACTTGGATTTCATCTCAGTAACTGTGATTTAGTACAAATGTATTAGCTTTTTGTTGACACAATAGAATGTATTGTGGAAGGAAGAAAACAGCCAAAGTGCATGCTGATGAAACCTTTTAAAGAACTTTATATTGATCAGTGAGGTGTATTTTAGTTTGTATGCTACTTTTTTCTTAATTTTCCCAGCACACATCTATCTGATTTTTTTCTCCTTACTGATTTATGGGAAAGGTAAGTTCATTCAATGTTATAACATAACTATTTGTGCAACTGTATCAGTACACTTTCTTAAATTAGTAAAATTGTTGGGTAATTTACACCCCAGCGGTATGAACATTGACGTCTCCAATTCCTTCCCAGCTCTCCCACAGCCCACTGTCTCCGCCTCTTCCTTTCTTCTTCCCATCCCCCCCCCCCCACCCCCACATCAGTCTGAAGAAGGGTCTCGACCCAAAACGTCGCCTATTTCCTTCGCTCCATAGATGCTGCCTCACCCGCTGAGTTTCTCCATCTTTTTGTCTACCATTTAGGCAGACTCGGCTACTTCCTTTCCTTCCCAATTGTTTGTGCTTGCAGATACAGCAATGTAATTTGAGGTAGAACACAGTTGTTTTCCAAGGTACACAAATGGAGAAACTCAGCGGGTTCTAAGGAGCGAAGGAGATAGGCGAAGACCCTTCTTCAGACTGGTCAGGGATTATAGACGGTGATCCAAGGCCCGATATCTCTATCTCCCTCCCCCACCCAAGTCGCACCAGCTTCTCATTTTCACACCACAAACAGCTTACAATGGCTTGTTCCCTGATACTTTTTTGCATATCTTTCACTCATTGTTCCTTAGTCTGTTTCTGATCCCTGATCTGAAGAAAGGTGAAACGTCGCCTATCTCCTTCGCTCCTTAGATCTGCTGCACCCGCTGAGTTTCTCCAGCTTTTTGTGTACCCTCGATTCTCCAGCATCTGCAGTTCCTTCTTTAAAACAGTTGTTTTCCAATGTCATTTGCAAAACAAGTATGGGTTGGTATGTCACACCCACATGAGAAATTAAACACTGTGGTATCAGAATAATTTGATCAACATCCCTGTGATTTGTCTCTCTGGGGATGGCGGGTCAATTTTTTAAATTTTTATTGTAGAGAATTTATTACAGTCAGTACTGAGTAATATGAAAGAGATCTACATAAGAATGCATTATATTTCCTTGTCATCTTCCAAATGAATTATACCTCAGTCTAGAGTCAATACAAATTTATTAAATTGGATTGTTCACATTTTGCATTACTTATTTTGTCAGTGCATCCGGAAATAAAATATTTCTGTTCTACATTTTATTTATTTCCAATTTGATTTTGAGTGGTTCTAAATACTCCTCAAAATCCTATCCCCCTGCCTGTTTAATCATCAAAAATTCATGATGTTTAGATAGTTAAAACCAGTTTAGACTTAAAGGTATTTATTTTTCTTGTAAGCACATCTCGGTATTTAAGGCTATTCAATAAAAATAAATGTCTTGTTATCAAATTTGTAACTGGACACTGAAGAAAACTTGCAAGCGTTTTATTTGTTGAAGCAAAATATCTTGCACGTACAGCTGTATAATAGCAGTAGTAGACATTCTGCACAAGTAGGTAGATAGTATAGAAACTATTGCTCAAATGTTGTCCTTGTGATTTAAAGATGATGTTAAGATTGATACAGATTTTTAATTTTGCTTAAGTTAATTTAGCATAGTTGGTTAGGAACCTGACAGTAAATTTAGGCTGCACTTTAAGGGCTGAATGTTTCAAGTGACAAGACTTCCTTAACATTTAGTTTAGAGATACAGCATGGAAACGGACCCATCAAGTTTACGTCGATCATCGATCACCCGTTCACATTAGTTCTATGCTATCCCACTTTTTGCATCAACTGCTTGCGCACTCGGGTAATGTACAACAGGCAATTAACCTACAAAGTGCACATTTTGGAGTGTGGGTGGAAACCACTGTTTGGCATTAGAATACCTGGAATATAAATACCCAGAATAAGAGCACCCAGAGAAAACACATGTAGTCACAAGGACAATGTGCAAACATCACACGACAGCAGCCAAGGTCAGGAACAAACCCAGGTCTCTGGCATTGTGAGAGCGGCTCTACCAGCTGTGCTACTGCTATGAATTAGCAACAGTTTAAAAATAATAATAAATCTAGTCTTCTATGCAATTATTGACCAATGTTTGATCTAATCTATTTACTGGAAAATATTGTATAGGAAGGAACTGCAGAATGTTAGTTTACACTGAAGATGCACAAAATGCTGGAGTAACTCAGTGGGACAAGTCGCATCTCTGGAGAAGGGTCTCGACCCGAAACGTCACCCATTCCTTCTATCCTGAGATGCTGCCTGTCCCTCCGAGTTACTCCAGCATTTTGTGTGTATCTTTACTGGAAAATCTTGCCTGCTCTCAATTTTAGATAGCTACATTTTAGTTTTAATGGGCCTGTCCCACATGTAACTTTTTAAGCGACTACAGGAGAATATGAGGTCGCCACATGTTCACCGGAGGTTGCCGGGGTGTCGCCTGCATGCTGGTGAGTAGTTCCAGCATTTTCGTAACTAGTCACGGCTTCATTCCGGTCGCCGCTAATTTTCAACATGTTATTTCCAAATGGTGAGAAATTTGATGCCATGGAGAGTAACTAGAATTCTCATGGCGTTGGTACAGTCAGTGGTAGTGGGTTGCCAGGAGGTTGTAGGTTGTCGTAGGTTGTCGCCAATGCTGACCGGTGTATTGGCTCATTGGGGAAAAAAACATAAACAGTAGTTTTCAGAACCAAGGATATCTGACCGGTAATGTTAATGTCCGCCGAGCTTGACAGCTGTGTATCTATGGCTTCTTAAAAGTTGTCTCCACTCCTTCTCCCACGCCCCCCCTTCTCCTCCCCCCCTTCTCCCCCCTCCTCCCCCTCTTCTCCCGCTACTACTCCCCCCACTTCACTCCCCCCTCCTCCTCTCCCTCTCCCCCCCCTCTTCCCCCCCTCTTCCTGCCCCTTCCCCTCTATCCTCCTTCCACCCGCCTCTTTTAAAGGACTTAAGGGACCCTTCCCGTACACTGTGCTTTCACCGTCTTAATTACCACGCCGACCTTCCTGTTCATTGTGGTGCGTGTCTGTATCACATTGGCTTGAGTGACCTGCTAGAACTGGACAGTCAGTGACCTGCTAGAACTGGACAGTCAGTGACCTGCTACAACTGGACAGTCAGTGACCTGCTACAACTGGACAGTCGTCGGCAGTCACATGAAAAATTGCCTAATTGGGACAGGCCCATAAGCCATTCTAAAGCTATCGAAAAGACGATTCTGTCTGTCTATTCATCAGTCTGAACAAGGGTCTCAACCCGAAATGTCGCCTATTCCTTCGCTCCATTGATGCTGCCTCACCCTCTGAGTTTCTCCCGCATTTTTGTCTACCTTCAAAAAGATTATGATGAGCTCTAAAAGATCCTTTTAGCAAGCAAAGTGTGTTTTTTTTTACAAAATGCATCTGCGCATCTTTTAGAATTGGAAATTTTTTGTATTATGAAATTTGAACTTTGTATTCCTTGCTAACTAAACTTTTTTTGACAATAAATTATTTGGACTTTGACCTGATTTACATTTTTATGTATTACATGTTTTATTTTGTCCCAGTTTTCGTCATTACTCAAATTGTTTCTACTCAAATGGCCTGGCAATTATACTTTGGAAAAGTTGTGCATTGCATGATCTTTATTTAAACTAAAGATGCTAGTATTCTTGTACTATTGAACTGCTATCATTCTTTCGTTGATTAAGATTACTATATCTATAAACATTTGTTAGGATATAACAGTGTTATAAGCACCACCCTAAACTACCAGAGTTTTCATTGAACTTGCATTAAAAGTATATTTAACATAAAGTGTTTTTCAAAGGCATCCCAAGGATGGTTTTCCACGTGATAAATTTGTTCCATTTTGATTATAATTTTTAGAGTATACAATGCTCGTCAAGTGTAGTTTTCTGCTGAAATCTATATTTTTGTTGATTTATTGTGTCTCAATACATTGACCTTGTAGGTATATGATTTTATCAATCCTGGTAGTAAAAGATGTTTAGTTCCAAGAATTTCAACACTTGCCCAATTTGATTGCCGGCAATGCTGTCGTAAAACTAGTATTTCTAGCAAAATTTAATTAAGTGTAATTACTAAAAGCTAGAAGCCATGGATGAATGGAAAGCTATTTTTGTTCAGAATGATTAAGCAATAATCTTCCAATGGCCTGGAGCACATGTAGGTCTGGAATATATTTCACTTTGGCACTATGACAAGACCAAGGAGCCAAGGCAATGAACAGATGTTAATGTTAATTCTACAAAATATCGTACAAATCATTATTACTATTTATATTTACTTAAAAAATAGAAACTGATGTATAAAGGAACAGCATGGCAAAATAAAAAAATATTTGTGTAGAAGTTAGACTGTATAACTTTGACTTTTCTCATTTAATCAATTAATTTTATTTTAATTCCAAAATTATACATATTATTTCTGGGTCTTTTTGACTCTCAGCAGAAAGTTGATTGAGCACAATATGACAAAGCACAATTGATCAATTTGACAAGGTGAGCAACAGAACTAAAAGCATATCTCCAATTGGGGTGGAGCATGGTAAATTGATAGAAAGCCAGTAGAGCTAATAGGACCTGATGTTTCAATCCCTATAGTAAGTTGGCACTCTTGATATTTACAGTGGGATTGGAGTGGTGAAAGGTAAGGTCGGTACGTCATCGGGGTCATCAGGTGGGCACCCTCCTTCTTTGATGTTTCATTGATAAGCCCACAACATCTCCAGAGGGCTCAACGGTGATTCATGGCGTCCCAGTTACACTCCCCTCAATTCCATACCCTCCTGTCTTCATCTTGCAGCCCAATTGTTATCTTTCCTTTTGATCTAAAGCCAATTGCTGCTTTTTTCTGCAGAATTTGATAATAACTTGATTGCTTATTGGAGGAAGCGACCTCTCACCCCCATTTTCTTTAATAGCCTGGTCGTAGATGTAGCAACAAGTCCCCTGCATCCCACTTCTACAGGAAAAATCTTGGTCTTCCAGCCATTCTGGGCAGCTTCAGTTGACAGTTCAGAGTACTTGGTCTTTTCCTCCCATAAGCTTCTTCAACACTATCTTCCCATGGAACTGTCAATTCCACAACGTATGCTAACTTGGCTGTTGTGGACCACAGGACCATGTCTGGCCGGAGTGTTGTAGCCACAATATATGGGGGAAACACAAGCTTTTTTTCCAAGTCCCACTTCCATTTTCCAATCCTGAGCAGGCTGCATAATGCTTGCATCCTTTGATGTTATCTGGTGCTCTGGAGGTTGGCCTGCTGGTACAAATGTGAAGTGGACATTATCTGCCGATGTTTGTGGGGAAGCATTTGTGATAATTCGCCTCTGTTCCAGGATTGATGTCAGGTGTCTGAGAACTTGGTTATGCCGCCAAATCTAACGCCTTTGGGCAAGACTCGTAGTGCATCCTGTTAAAATGTGCCTTTGTGATGCAGGTGCTTAGCAAAGGGAGCAAGCAGGGTCTTCTCCGAACCACTGCTTCAGGTTCTGGGGTGATGATAGAACATCATAAGTGGCTCTGATGTCAAAACTTAGCCGAGATCCTTCCATTTGCCAGATGTCACGCCAGCTGAGTTTCCTCTTTTCCAGGCTCTCCCAGTTTGTCCATTGGCCCTGCTTGGCCATTGAGACGGCCTTGGCATGTCGCTCTGCCTCCTCCCATATTATCACCTCCTCCACCACGAGCCGTCTTTTCTGCACTGATGTTGCCTTGTGCCATTGAGGAGCTTTTGGGACGAGCCCGAGCCCGGCTCTCCCATGTTGGACTTGGACAACCAAATCCCGGAAATGAAGAGCAGACTTAGCACTCTGAACGGCTTCAAATGGGGTCCACTTCCTCCCCATTGCCACACTGGGGGCCGCTGTTCAAATAGCAGTATCTTCAAATTCAGTGAGGGTCATGACCAACCTTGCTTTAGTGCATTTGAACTCTTCCACAAGACCTGCAATGAGTAATTCCAATTTGCCTCTCCCATACAGTCCGACAGCACTTAAGAATCGTGGAAGTCCAAGCCACTGTTTCACCATTTCCAGCTTTTCCACTTTGTTGATGGGGATTTCATACATAGTTAAAGGCCACATGATTCTTGGTAGTATGCCAAATTGGAACCACCACAGCTTGAGTTTTCCTGGTAGCAAGGTCTTGTTGACGCAAGCTATATGCGTGATGGTAACCTTTTTGAGTTGTTCAAACTGCTCGGTGTCCCTGAGCTTTGGAATACCATTGGCCCAAGCTCTTCACTGGCATTTCTGAAACAGTTGGAACAGGTATTCCATCAATATGAGATCTTTAATCCTTGACTTGACCTTTGACAATGGAGATGCTTCTGCACTTGCTGGGTTTAATCGTCAGCCTTGCCCATGTGATATTTTGATGAAGTTTTTCCAGAGGTCTCTGGTGCAGGGGACAGTTGTCGTTAGTGTTGTTATATCGTCCATATAGGCTTGTGTAGGTGGCAATCGCTGACCACACTGTAGCCATTTCCTCCCACAACCCATTTTGTTGCCCTGATAATGAGCTCCATTGCCATAGTGAAGGTCAATGGGGAGATGGCGCACCCCGCCATGATGCCCACTTCCAGTGGTTACCACTCTGTGGTAAAGTCTGATGTTGTGAGACAAAATTACAGATCCTGGAAGTCGTTTTTTTACCAGATTTGTTATTGTTGCAGGCACCTGAAAGAATTCAAAAGCAGTCTACAGTAGCGAATGAGGAACTGATCCATAGGCGTTGGCCAGGTCGAGGAACAAGACATGCAGATTCTTTAGTTCTTTCTTAGCAGTCTGGATTTAATGCCATATGACGTTGGTATGCTCAAGGCATCCCGAGAAGCCTGCTATGCCAGCCTTTTGGATTGACGTATCAATGACAAAGTAATAGTTTCAGATACTTTGTAAGTCTTTTCGCCACCACACTGAAAAAGATCTTGCCTTCTATGTTAAGAAGGTTTATTTGCCGAAACTGTTCGATGGTGGACAATTTTTTGTCTTTTGGGATCAGCACTCCCCACGCTCTTCACCAGGTTTTGGGGATAATTTGCTTTTCCCATGCAACCCTCATATTCCTCCAGAGGAATTTCAAAACATCTGGGGTATTCTTGTAGATACAATGCGGAACACCATTGGGGTCTGGTGCAGAGGCCGTTCTTGCTTTCCTCACTACTTCTTTTACCTCACTCAGCTTGAGAGGGCTAATGTCAAATTGATGTTGTGGGGGTGAGATGGGTGGGATGTCAGTGGGGACAAAAATCGGTTAATCTGTTAACTCATCAGTGTGCATGGTTCTGATATGTCCTTCAACCTCCTTTTTTGATGCTTTCAGGGATCCACTTTTCTCATTTGTGAAAATGCCTTTCACAAACTTAAAGGGATCTTTGTAGGTCTGTTCTTGCTTTTTCCTTTTTTGCGTCGTTTCCTTAAATTCTCTGCTCTGCGCAGCTTCGTGAGCCTCTGTTTTAGTTCCTCTTGAAGAAGGTTGATGCCCTCCCTGTCTTCTGCTGTTGCTATTTTCCACACCTTCCTCAGGCCTCTTCTTTCTTTAACAAGTCGTTGGATTTCCTGGAGATGATGGGACTTGGGGTGACGAGCCCTACCTTTCCTGCTGAGTTTCTCCTTCTCACCAAATTTCTCCTTTCCATAGCTGTAGACTAGATCACCCATCTTCTCCAACTTCTTTTCTGCTGATGGAAGCCCCTTATTTGGTTGCACAGTAAGGATGAAACAGTGACAAAAATGTGTTTGATCTAATTGTCACTATAAAGAATAGTAATTCTCCTCATCAACAATTTTGAAGAAGAGGTTTAGAGTGAACTAGAAGAGGTCTTGTATGGAGTGAAATCAAATTAGCATCCATTTAAAACAAGTAAAATTGGACATATTCATGGGGTTGAAAACTGAGTAGCTATCCAGGACCAGACGACCTGCATCACAAAGCAGTGATGTTGATTGTAGGTCATCTTCCAAAATTCCATAAAATTTGGGTTGTTCTGACAGATTGGAAGGTAGTAACACCATTATTTAAACAAATAAAACAGGTAGAAAACTGGAACTTATGGACTAGGCAGCCTAACATCAGGGATAGGAATATTGCTGGAATCCATGAATAAGAAAGTAGTAGCAAGACACTCCAAAAATAATAGGATTGGCAGATTCAATGGGAAGTAATTTTCAGATGTTTGGTGAAAACTTGAGGGGTGAGTGAATCTACACATCAGACATGCCTCAATTTGCCAACGCTCAGCATTGCGTAACTCCAAAGATATTTTACAAATTGACTCCACTACTAAATCTTAGTTTTCTGTTACCACTGACCCATCATTTTTCTTGATTTTGAAATGATTGTGAAAACATTTCAGTTGCATTCTATATGCATTGACAGTCTTGTTTTCTGGACACTCATTTATTTACATGATTAGCCAGAATGGTAACGTGGTCACCAATGTTACAAATTTTACCCCCACTGCCCACATACCAGTACCCAAGGTGAAATGTTTTTAAGTAGGGAGGTGCAATAAGCCAAGGGAAAATACATTAAATGGAGACTATTGAGTGTTTGAAGGAACAAGGAAACCTAGGCATGGTCATTGACAGAATCCTATTAGAAGCAGGTAATATGCTGAACTGTATAGTGGCAGCACAGTGGCACAGCAGTAGAGCTACAGCCTGACAGCGCCAGAGATCCCGGTTCGCTCTTGACTTGCTGTCTGTACGGTGTTGTATGTTCTTACTATGACCAGGTGGATTTTCTCCGGGTGCTCCGGTTTCCTCTCACACTCCAAAGACGATGAAATTGTAAAATTGCCCCTAGTGTGTAGGATAGTGCTAGCATACAAGGGTGATAGCTAATCGGCTCTTATTCAGTGGGCCAAAGGGCCTGATTCTATGCTGTATTTATAAAGTAAAGTATAGACTCCTCAAATGTTTTCAGTGTTCTATGACTTGAGCAGATTTGTAATTATTCTGGTGTATATTAATTTAGTTTAGAGAAACAGACCCTTCGGCCCACAGAGAAGCTTGTGTTGCTGCCTCACAACTCCAGTGTCCCAGGTTGAATCCTGATGTCCACTACTGTCCAAAGATCATAGAGCTCTTTGATCTTTGGTACTGTTTGTGTATGTTCTCCTTATGACTAAATGATTTCCTTGTGTGCTTCAGATTCCTCCCACAACCCAGTGAATTGTCATTGATAAGTTAACTGGCTGCTGTAAATTGGCTAAAATGGAAAGGCAACCGTTGATGAGAACATGAGGGTGAAGCAGTTACAGGGAAAATTTAGTAGAAGAATGCAGTTGTTCTGAGAGCCAGCATACAGTAGGTTCAGTGGGTTGAAAGATCTCCTATGTTTATAAGAATATATCAGAACTTGAATATTTTTCCTTGCCCAATTATTTTATTGTTCCCAAACATTGCCATTAATTAAAATGTCAGAAGAAATTTACAAATAAAATTACTATTTTACCAACTGCTTACATTTAAAGTAAATGTCTATTACTGAGAAGCAAACAAAGACTGTCAAACATTTTATGATACAGATATCACAGTTGAGATATTTGATGGAGTAGTTAAAAGCAGAATGTACTGAAATTTCCTTTTTACTAAATCATAAGATGAGAAAATGTGCTATTTGAAAGCTGAATAGTTCTTTGTTTGGTAACAAATGTCCTTTATGATGAAAACCCCCCACAAAAAAACCCTTTTTCTTACGAGATATTTATTTTTACTGTTAACATTTATAAGGGAGCTTTGAACAATGCAGCACAGTACAATATCTGGCAAATTCACACTATCAGCAAAAATTAAGGAATGCTCACAGAAATCAATGTGGATGTAGCATGACAATGTGTCTGTTGTCCGAATTAGCAGTGAGCCCTCATGTTGCTTTTACGATCATGACCTTCAGCAAAATTAGATTAAATGCTTGGCCTCTCTACTGCAAGAGGGATGACACAATTAAAGGTCTACCAGCAGGCGTCTCTTGAGTTTCTTGCGTCATTGTCTTTGTTGGCTGATCCATAGTAGATGCGACCTGGAGCAAATTAAATTACTGGAGGAACTTTGCGTGTCAGGCTGCATCTGTGGAGGGAAATGGACAGATGCCGTTTCTGGCTGGGATCCTTCTTCAGACTCAGATTTAGAGGAGATCTAAATGTTGGGGTTGGATGGAGGAGAGTGATTACTTTTAACTCTCAGGATGAGTCTAAATATTGGCCAGTGAGAAGCTGAGCAGCAGAAGATGGAAAGGTTCCAGGTGTAGAGACATTGTGAAAAAATGTGTTTTGTGTGTATTCCAGACAGATCATACTGTACACACTTCAGTACTGCAGGTAGTGCAAAGGGAGAAAAGAAACAGAAAAAGTGCAGAATATAGTATTACAGTTACAGAGATAGTCCAGGTTAAAAAGTACAAAGGCCACAATGAGGTAGATTGGAACGAGGTCGATCTCAATTAGTAATTTGTTTTTAAAAAACTGCACATAAACACAAATGAACTAAAAAGACCAGTAAGGTTGATTTGAAAACCAAATGTCCTTTCTTTACTAAGGAATAACTCAAGTTGCATTTTATTATCCATTTTCAAATATTTTCCCTTGGTTTCACTGTTTTCCTGTTCGTACAGATCACGAAATATCAGGTAACCACTTTATCTTACACAACTGCCTTTGTACATGTGTCAGCCCCAACAATAAGTTGATTTGTTGATTATAGGAGGGAAGAACTGCCAAGTCCTAATCTGTGCACATCTAGTGTTATAGAGAGTCAGAGTCTTACAGCATGGAAATGGTCCCTTCAGCCCAACTTTCCCACGCCGACCAACATGCCCTATCCACACTAGTCCACCTGCCTGTGTTTAGCCGACTAAGCCTATTCTATTAATGTAAAATGTTTTTTAAGCTTTGTGATAGTTCCTGACTCAACTGCCTCCTCTTGCAGCTCATTCCATATACCTACCAACCTTTGTATAAAAACGTTGCCCCTCAAGTTCCTATTAAACCTTCCTCCCCTCACTCCAAACCTATGTCCTCTGGTTCTTGATTTACCTGTGCATTTACCTGATCTATTCCTCTCATGATCTAATAACCTTTTTTAAAATTTCAAAATAGACTTTATTCGAGAAATAAATATATACAATACATGATCCTTACAAAACTTCATCCGACATTCTCGGAGACTATACATACACAATACAGTTTCCCCAAATCACAATTTTTACCCCACACCCTTGCCACTCATGTAGCCCACTGGCGTGGAATCCCTTCCCTTATTTTGAGGGGCGTCTCCACCACATCCTGCCCCACCCATGTCCAGCAGCAGAAGGAACCTAGACTGTTGTCCTCCCCCACCGAGCCTTGGCACGTACGCCTGCAGTCTGCAGTGGGCCAGTCGGCAACATTCCCCGACGGGCATCTCGCTCTGCTGGGTGGTCAACAACGCTCGGGCAGACAAAACAAATTCTTTCACCGAGTTGATGACCTTCCAGCAGCACTCGATGTCGGTCTCTGAATGCGTCCCTGGGAACAGTCCGTAAATCACAGAGTCCTCTGTGATGGAGCTGTTCGGAATAAACTGTGACAGGGACCCTTGCAGACTTCTCCAGACTCTCTTTGCAAATCCACGCTCTGCAAAGAGGTGGGAAACCATCTCATCTCCATAGCAGCTATCCCGAGGGCAGCATGCGCTGGTAGTGAGGTTCCGATGGTGCAGGAAGGATCTGACTGGGAAGGCTCTCCTCACTGCCAGCCAAGCAGGGTCTTGGTGCTTTTTGGTGAGTTCTGGCGATGAGGCATTTTGCCAGACAAGCTGGGCAGTCTGCTTTGGGAACCACACCACAGGATCCATGGAGTCATTTCCTTGCAGCGATGTTCCATGCTGACCACTGCCCAGTGGTCAACGGTGTTGGTCCGGAAGAACCTTTCCACGAGCGACAGATGGTGCGGCAATGTCCAGCTGACTGGCACATTGCGTGGCATCTGCGCCAGGCCCTTCCTTCGCAACACCGGGGACAGGTAGAACCTCAGCAGGTAGTGACACGGTGCTCATGTGCCTTGGCTCTACACTGCCTGATGCAGCCACACAAGAAGGTGGCCATCAGGGTGAGGGTGATGTTGGGCACGCTTTTACTCCCGTTTTCTGCCGACTTGTGCATTGTGGCCCATCGCACCCGGTCCATCCTCGACCCCCAGATGAATTGGAAGATGGCCCGGGTGATCCCTGTGGCGTAGGAGGGAGGGACAGGCCACACTTGCACCAAGTACAGCAGCCCCGAGAGCACCTCACACCTGATGACCAAATTATTTCCCGTTATGGAGAGGGAACGTTGCTTCCACAGCTCCAGTTTCTTCCCCACCTTGGCTATCCACTCCAGCCAATTATTGTCACATGCCTCAGCCCCCCGAACCAGATCGCTAGCACCTTCAAGAAGTTCGGCTTGATGGTGAAGGGGACGGAAGATCGGTCGGGCCAGTTGCCAAAGAGCATGGCCTCGCTCTTCCTGCGTTTCACCCTGGTTCCCGTGGCCGACTCAAACTGGTCGCAGATGCTGATCAAGCTGCGGACCGACCCTGGATCCGAGCAGAATCACACCTTATCCTTCCAACAAATAAAGTCCTGGCCTGCTCAACCTCTCCCTAGAGATCAAGTCCTTGAGTTCTGGCAACATCATCATAAATCTTCTTTGCACTCTTTCCAGCTTAATAACATCTTTCCAACAATAGGGTGACCAAAACTGAACACAATACTCTAAGTATTGTAAACTTAGTAAAGAAAGGACATTTGGTTTTCAAATGAACCTTACTGGTCTTTTTAGTTCATTTGTGTTTATGTGCAGTTTTTAAAAACAAATTACTAATTGAGATCTACCTCGTTCCAATCTACCTCATTGCGGCCTTTGTACTTTTTAACCTGGCCTATCTCTGTAGCTGTAATACTATATTCTGCACTTTTTCTGTTTCTTTTCTCCCTTTGCACTACCTGCAGTACTGAAGTATGATCTGTCTGGAATACACACAAAACACATTTTTTTCACAATGTCTCAATGCACATGACAATAATAAACCAATATTAATATCAATGTAAAATCTGAATATTAAGGTTTATCTCAGGATTAGTACCTAGTTTAGCATCAACTGATGAGCTGGGAATTTTTAAAGTCTTTAACAACTGATATTTTGGTCAGTTTTGACCCAGAAGAATCTGTTGGTTGTGCAGTTTGTGTTTTATGTTTAATTGTTTTCTAAATCCATCCAGGGTTTACTTAATAATGAAGCAAATCACAATTTAGATTTCAGAATTTTGAAATTAAGAATAGAAAGTAAAATCTGATTCAGAATCTGATTTAATTGTAATGTTTATCCCAGCATTAGTAACAATCCTGTCCATACATTCTAGGCCAATATGTCCTGATGTATTAGAACACGTCATATCTATGAGAAATTTTATATTTGCCCGTCCTACATCTGTGCTGTTCTGAATATTTAGATTTGGAGAAAGCACTGCAGAACTATTGTGCATAATAGTTTTAACATAGTATTAATCTTCGATTTTATAGAAATCTCCTATTAAATGTCAAATTTTGAAAATTAAATTTTAATGATTATATAATACCACATTTTAACATGTAAAACTGCATGCTTAAATGGGGAGTTAACTTAAAAATACATTGAGAACCTCGTTTATCTTCAAATTGGTGTTTTAAAGGAGATTAATTGCCTGAGGATATCAAAAGGATTTGCATATAGTAAGATCACCTTAAGTAGATCTTTTTTCATGCAATTTCATCTCCGCTTTGATTATTAGATCTCACAACTCCTGGGCCTGATTTGCTGTGTAATTGGATGCAGTGTCTGACCAGTGTTGTTTGAACTAGTTTCTTTAATGTGGTACCATGTAGAATGGATCAACTCTTTGAAATCTGCTGTGGTCTTGGGGTGCAGAGCCACTACCCCCTGCCTAAAGTTTCTTCAACTTCTGTCTGGAAACCGTTGCCAAGGTTTTGCAGTGTTCATGAATGTGAGCTTTTGTCTGCGGCACACGTGTGCCTTGAGTGCTCACACAGACCTTTAGCAAAGGCTCTTTCAAATGCAGAAGCCCCTTCCATCACACAAGACAGCCTATTCAAGTCACATGCCTGAGGTCTCGGCAGAATGGAGCGCAGCTGCTGCCACTTTGATTACTAACATTAGCGGCTGCTCAGCAAACTTGAGGACATTTAAAAATTAATAGCTCAGAGGATAGAGAACATTTTTGGGACCTTAACGCCATGCCATCTCAGAAACTGTGGCTGGAGAGTGAACAGACACATCCTCCTGTTGTGCACAGAATTAAAAAGGACAAGAAACAAGAACTGCTGGCTGTGGGACTAGGGATGAAAATGGGAAGAAAACATACAATGTTATGGCAACCTCTGAAACTTTTTGCCTATTCACAGATCACCTCACTTGTCAGAAGAGCTGCCTTGAAACAAAATGAGAACAACTTCAATTATGAGAAAGCTCACAATTTTAAGGTAAGGCTATTTTTGTTTTACAGATTTTTGTCCTTAAATTGCTGAATGCAATGACAGCTACCATTTGTAATTAGTAAATCCTTGCTTAGATTTGATTTGAGGCCATGCAAATTTGCTTCCACTGCCACTTCAGTCTTTTTTATAAAACAGTGAGAGGCAGAACTATACTTGAAAACAAAGCATATTTGGGATTTCAAACATGTTTGTGCTGCTTTAACCAACTTAAATTTTTAAATCTGTTTTTGTTTTATTTAAAAATTTGGGGGCAGTTTCAGGGTTGCTTTATATTAAAGTAGTGTCTGATTGTATGTGATTAAAAATAGTTTAAAAGTACAACACCAGATGCTGAAGTATGTTTCTGTGATGAAGTTGTAAAGCAATGGTGATCTGCTGGTGTGTGCTGGAGATCAGCACAGCCACTGCAGCTGCCATCTCTTGATAATGGGAATACTTGCCCGCGTAAATTTCCCAGAGATGTGTTACCAACTGAAAAGTCAGGTATGCAGGGAACTTTGGACGACAGTTTATTTCTACCACACCTTTGTGTTCAATTGGTGGTTTAAAGTATCATGCTGATTTATTGCTCTTTAAAGCAAACAACTGAATTGGGAAGTTTATCTTGTAACTAATCACATATCTGTTTGGTGGTTCATGATCGGCATTCTTGCAAGTACAATGAATTGTGAAGCATGCTTAAACTAATAGTCTGAAGTATCACAGAAACAGTGGCCATTTAATTGTTTTTGTCTGTCCAGGCTTTTAGTGCAGCACGGCTACTTTAGACTTACTGTCTTACACTATAGAAATCACACTATTATTCACTTAGTCTCTTTGGGCAATTGGTGACGGGCCTCTAGAATATTAGTTTTAAATGGACATTGTTTTTGAATTGTGTGGTTAACAAATTATTTCTACCTGCCTTAATTCATCTCTTGTGTTTCAACATTCACATTGCTAATAAATTATTTACATCTGTTTAACTCCTCTCGTGTGATTCAACATTCATAGTGCTAATTTGTCCTTGCAATGGCTCTGCAACCCAAGTGAGTTTAGTCTGGTGATGAGAAGAGCTGGCATTGTGATTGGCTGTGTGGAGAATAAAAACTCTTGGTACGTTCTCTGAAAAGCAATTTCTGATTATTTCTCACCAAACCAACGTGATTATCCTCTTGTCAGTGCAATTATGTCAAATCTTAGTTTTTTTGTTTGCTCCTTCAGATTGTGTTCACCATCAAAATGTTATGTTTTTGACTTGCTTGATTAAAGCTAAACATCTTTGGAAAAGATCCAAAGTATTTCACTTTTGCAGAGTTGTTTGCAAAATATAGTCAGTCTACGTTTTAACAATCATTGTGGCAATAGAACCTTGAAATGAAATAATATTGCAGATTCACACAAAAAGCTGGAGTGACTGAGGAAGGGTCTCGACCCAAAACATCACCCATTCCTTCTCTCCAGAAATGCTGCCTGTCCCACTGAGTTACTCCAACTTTTTGTATCTATCTTCGGTTTAAACCAGCATATGCAGTTCCTTCCATAACATTGCAGATTGTTGTTTTACAGAAAACAAAGGAAATACTGACTCTTTACACTAAATAGCCATTTTTAAACATAATAAACCAAAAATTAACTAAAAATACGTCATCTTATCATTCTCGCAGCTCATTACTCTGATATTATATTGGTGATAATTTGATAAACCACAACTCGGCGCAGAGGAAAGAGTAACTTTACTTCCTTGAAGCATTATCCCCATAAATGTTACAGGCTAAATTTATACCATTTGCTGTTGTTGCATGATTGTATTGCACCACATTCCTGCTGCGTTTCATTACATTCTCTTGTTACCTGTGATTATGGCAATGAATATTTTCAAAACATTATTAATGTAATTTTGTACATCTTTAACGTTTCGATATTTTTACTAAATTGAACATTTTCACACGGTGCTAACTACATTTTAATATAACAGCAGTTAATGAGTGTATCATATTTAATCTGACAGATATATTGTGACTTGCTGCATGGTTTCTGTTTCAACATGGCTTATATCGTAAATTAACCTACCAATTATGCCGAGAGGCTCAATGATTCACCAAATACAGTGTACTCAGTTAATATTAATCTTCCATTTCAGGTTTTTACCATTTGAACATGAAATTTTACATTTTCTTTAATTCATTATTTCAATTTTCCTCTTCTGAAGAAAACAAGTAGGAAGTTGCAGGATCAGATGCTGTACAGAACTTTAAGTCGTTTTGTTTTAAACTAAACTAAATTAAATAAACTAAAAGTAGTTTTTGTTCTTGTGGTCCAAAACTTGCCGCCACCAATGCTCTATGTAAGTTTACCACTGACCCACACGGTAAGTATGTACTTTTTGTGGATTGCTGAGGTTGACTTGTTGCCAAGTGCCACCCTGGTACTAAAAGGTGAAGTAGTGCTTTGTGGCAGGACTTTCTGTGTTATAGTTCCTATTTTGTGAAGAAGAGCATATCGAGAACTTCCGCTCATTACATTTCTGAAATACTTCCCCGCCTCTCATCTTGGACGTAGGCCACCCTATCATGTGTTCCAAATAAACTTTCAAAGGCCATCATAACTCTATGAAACAAATAATGCATTTAAAAAATTCTTTTGAACAAAAGAATTTCAGCTTTTAAAAAAAACATTTAAGTAAATAAATTCAAAATGCAATTACCTGGCTCCTTCGGAGCTGTTCCTCTCCATTGAAGAAACTGGATTTGTTGTTTTAGTACCACATCCAAATGGGTTCAGGTTCAGCAGCAGATTCCCTAGCATAAGTTCTGCAAACCCTTGTCGTAGCCCCCCTCGGTCATGACTGACCATGGGTGATGCATCCTAGTTGTTGGCTGCTAGCTCCAAACCTCGGCTGGAGCAGCGTCGCTTGCGGCTGAAGAGACCAATGCGGGAGTGACAGTCTCTGTCGCAAAGGTGACATTTGTGTGTGGTCTCTGGTTTGTTGAAGTTGCTGCGCTCCTTTCTGCGTGCCCGCTTGTCTGCCGCTGCGTTTAACAGTTTCCCTTCCCCCATTGTGAGATGTTGGTTCAGGGTACCTCTCCACCTCATGCGGTCAGCTGCAACGCTCTCCCAGGAATCTACATCGATGTCGAGCGCCTTCATATCCCTGGTAAGTATAGTTCAATGCTGAAGCACAGTCAAGGAGTTAACTATCAACCACAGCCAACAAGTTACTCTTCCATGTTTCAGTGAGAAACGTAGGTTTACTGGTATCTGCATGGAAAGTGATAATAATTCAACATGATGCTGGAGGCATTTCCCATTAAGTTCAGGCCTATTAAAACAAGCATGTAAACAGAAGGTGGCGATATTTTTTAAATTAAAAGATTATCAAAGCCAATGTGGGTCCTCCAGAAACAGAAACAAGAAAAGTTATAAAATGTAATAAACTGAAGATGCTGGTTTATACCAAAGATAGACACAAAATGTTAGAGTATTTGCACTAATTAATTTATTTTCACAAACATTCCATGAAAGCAAATTTTATTCCATGTATCAAATGTCATAGAAACATAGAAACATAGCAGGAGTAGGCCATTCGGCCCTTCGAGCCTGCACCGCCATTCAATATGATCATGGCTGATCATCCAACTCAGTATCCCGTACCTGCCTTCTCTCCATACCCCCTGATCCCTTTAGCCACAAGAGCCACATCCAACTCCCTCTTGAATATAACCAATGACTGGCCTCAACGATCTTCTGTGGCAGAGAATTCCAGAGACTCACCACTGTCTCGCTAATTAAACGTGAATTTTCTGAGGGAAAAATTCCACAAGCCAAATGGCCGTAGAGCACGGGGGAGATCATCTGTGCGAACATCCGTTTAAAAAAAAAAAAATGAATGGATTGAAAAGCAAATCAATCCCCAGGGCACGATGACCCGTAAAGACAAGGCTTAGAAGGAGGTGCGGTGGTGTTGGTGTTTTGTTCCAAAATTCCCAATGATTCCAGATTTGAGGCTCTAGAATTGACTAGTGGAATGCTGCCTAGGATCATTACTGGATCTCCACTGCTCATAATCTACACCAATCATTTGGATGAGGTGATCGAGGTAGACATACAGGTTTGCCGAGGAGCTAAGGTTGGTGATGATGGGAGTTATGAGGTGGATGCAACGACGTTTCGTGGTGGATATGGGCACGAAATTTACCTTTAAATGTACAGGTAAAGACATGACATATGTAATAAAATATGGAGAGCAGGGTGATTTTGGTTATTCACTCCGACAGAATACCACAAAGTATATTTTTAAAAGGGACTGTGCAAACGGATTTTTAGATAATATTAAGGATGCCACAGTACAGTTGTATTGCGACCTTCTGAGACTGCATCTGGAATTCGTGTACATATATGATCTCTAATCCAAAGGAAGAATATACTAGGAATCATGGGAGTGCTAACATCTTTCTCCAGATTAAACCCCGGGATGGGCGAGATTCTCCTGTGACGAGAAGTTAAACAGTTCGAGATTAAAAGTAAAAAATGGCAGCTGCTGGACTATTAGATTTAGAAGAATGAGAAACATACTAAATTCGTACAAGGCTTGAGAGGGTAGATATTGTCAAGATGATTCTCCTGGTGGGGATGTCAAGAATCAGTAGTCGCACAATGAAAATAAGGGCATAACCTTTCAAGCATGGAACTGTATTTCTCAAGGGTGTTCTCTATCGAAGAGAGCTGTGGAAGCTTGGTCTCTGTCTACTTTCAGAAGAGAGATTGATAGTTTTTGCACATTAAGGGAATCAAGTGAGGTCAGGTGTGTGCAGGAAGGGACGCTGAGGTAAAGGATGAGCTGTGATGTTGAATGGTTGAGCTGACATGAGGGACTGAATGGTCTAATTTTGTCTCTATTTCTTATGAATATAGATCTAAGCGAGTGCAGCATTCTAATTCATTGTGCATCAGTTAAAAATGGTAATGGAAATTCTCTTTCTCATCTTTTATCGTTCTCACTTTCTTTCTCTTCCTCATCTTCCCAAAGTCTTTTTTATACTACCATCTCCATTCTCATTACAACACCCCCACCTCCTTTTCAATCCCCTCACCTTTCCTCTTTGTTCCTACCCACCCCCAACTCCTCAATTTATAATAGACTTATTTATACATCATAGATAAACCAAAGCAACCAAATGTTCCATGATGCCATTGATTAGATAAGATTTTAAACTGGGTCCTGAGTGTTGTAAGGTATCCCACGATGATCATTTATTTTTATTTATAGGACGTTACTCTTTGCCATGGTTTGCTGCATTTAACTTCATAATTTTATATAAAATAATTAATTGTCTGTAAAGTACTTTGTAACATCCTGGGGATGTGAAAATGCTCTATTTCAGTACATTAATTCTTTCCAGTATAAATTCATGAAACACATACGCATTTACAGTTCATTTGTAGAATGTCCACTGTATGAATATGCTTATTATTTCGAAGACCCGTGAGATTAGCATTCATAGAATTAAAGTAGTATCTTGATAAATGGTATTTTATGATGAATGCCATGACTTTCAAAATTATTTAATTGACTTTTCATGAATAGCTGCATCTCTCCCCTGTTACTGCCTCAACCCAAAAACAAAACCAGAAAATAATAGACGACAATGATCGTCTGTACAGATTCTTAACATAGTTAGCATTTAATGTAATTTTGACAGTGAACATTATTGTTATCTTCATGCTGACTTTTTTGCTTCTGGCTCTAACCCACTTTGACGGTGCAATGATACAATAATAATTAATATTTATAACACAATTAGAAACAAGAGTATTAAAGAAGGAACTGCAGATGCTGGAGAATCGAGGGTTACACAAAAAGCTGGAGAAACTCAGCGGGTGCAGCAGCATCTAAGGAGCGAAGGAGATAGGCGACGTTTCGGGTCGAGACCCTTCAGAAGGGTCTCGACCCGAAACGCCGCCTATCTCCTTCGCTCCTTAGATGCTGCTGCACCCGCTGAGTTTCTCCAGCTTTTTGTGTAACCCTAGAAACAAGAGTAGGTCACTCAATCCCTTGAACCTGCATTGCAACTCAATAAAACCTTGGCATTTATTTATATTCTATTTATATTTATTATTATTTTATTTATATTTTATTTATATTCCATGTATTAATTGTTTAAGAATTGGCGATACTTGGTCCAGTTACAGTATAAAAGAAGCCAGAAGCATAAAAAGCTTTTTTGCATACATTTTATATATTTCAAAATTACAAGCATGTTATAATTGGAATGGGGCCATATATTCCATTAAATGCTCATGTTAAGGGGGATGAAATCTAGACAGAATGGCCATCCAGTAACTCCTCAATCCAGAAATGTTGCCACATCATCTTTCCTCCTTTCCCATCCTCTTGTTGATGGTTGATATCATCCACCTCATTTTCTTCCTTCAACATTTAATCGCATAGATACAGAAATGACTATGTGTTTGGTGCTTAGTAAAAAAATAGTATTTAGTATCTATCTATACTATTACTAAAACTCTCATCTTGTCCTGTTAGCGTTGTTTATAAATTTGCACAAAAACGGAACTCTATATCGCTAGGATTTTTTCGCCACCTTACTCACCGTTCTCCTCTGCTCCAAATGCACAAAGTTTTGTTCCGATCAGTGGAATATTACAAAAGTTATGAAGGTTTAAAAATTATAAGATCAGCAGATTGGTCTTCTCTTCTGTCTGTCAACGGGACGGCCACTCCCCTTCCGGCACCCGCTGTCAATCACTGGGGCGAGGAGAATAAAGCCTTGGAGGCCGGGCTGAGACTGGAAGCTGTCTGCAAGCCGTCCGCCTGCCATCCGCCCTGAAGCCGTGCGTGAGTGAACTGTGAGTGGATTGTGAGTCCAGAAGCCGTGACTGAGTGAACTGTGCGTCCAGAAGCCTTGAGTGAGTGAACTGTGAGTTCAGAGGCTGTGAGTGAGTGAAATGTGAGTCCAGAAGCCATGAGTCAGTGAACTATGAGTCCAGAAGTCGCCTGGTGCGCGGATGCGGACCGGAGCACGGAGACTGCCCGACTGCTGCAAACTCGAGATCCTGGGGAGTGACAGTGGTGCGTTTGAGGGAGCCGGGCGCTGGCGGGGCCGGGTGCTGGCGGGGCTCACCACCCCCGCCCGCACACCCCATCCCACACACCCCATCCCCCTCCCCTCGCACACCCCCCCCCCCCACACAGCGGCAGGCCATGGCAGCGGCAGGTCACGGCAGCGGTAGGCCACGGCAGCGCTCCCCCCCACACCGGCCCCTGCCTGAAGCCGTCCCCCTCCCCCGGCTACAGAACAATCCCACCAACCCCCAACTGAAGCCTCCCCGTCCCCAACTGCAGGACAAGCCAAAGAATCCATTTGGCCCACAATGTCTGTACTAGCCCTCTGGAAACCTGTCCCTTCGGCCCACAACACCCATACTAGTCCTGCAGAAAGCCCCTCCCCCACAGACCACCGCCTAAAGCCATCCTCCTCCCCAGGCTGCAGGACGATCCCCCACCGCTATGTGTGAGTGGTGGAATATCGGAATTGATGGAGAGGTGGAATATTGTGTTGGGGGACCAGGCCTCCCATGTAAGAATGGGACCCAACGAGTCCCACGTAGACTAGTTTGAAATTAAAGATGAAATGTAGGATAACATGATTATTTCAACAAATTGCTGTTATTAGCAATCTGAAACAACAGAGCAACTTGGAAATATTCAGCACATTAACCAACATCAGATGTAAACTGGAGACTTGAGAGGCTGGAATCTGGAACAAAATACAGGTTGCTGGGGAACTCAGTGGATCAGTTACACACTGCAGCTGGGGAAAAAGTATTTAGGGTGATGGAATGGGGGTCAACAGGCAGGTTACTTTGCTCCAGATTCGTTTGAGTGGCTTGATTTGGTTTTGCACTTATCTAGGAGAGTATTCCATCACCTTCCTGGATTGTGTCTTGTAGATGGTGGAAATAATTTGTGATATGAGGAAGTGAATCACACCCCACAGGATACCCAGCTGCTGACCTGCTCTTACAGCCACAATATTTATGTGGCTGATCCAGATGAGTATCTATTCATTTGGTGGCCCAGTTGTTAATGACAGGGAAACTCAATGAAAGTAATGTCATTAAATATTTGAGGTGGCTGGTTAGGCAGTCTCTTGATTAAATAGCCATTGTCTTCTTTGGGAACATATACTGTGTTCAGTATTCACAGTATAGTCTCCTCTTCAATGGAGAAATCAAACACAGATTGGGTAACCACTTTGCAGAACACAGGCATTCAGTCTGCAGGTTGACCCTGAATTTCTGCCAACCACATTAATTCTCCATCTCACTCCCACTCTCATTCTCCCTCCCACTCTGCACTGTTACTATAAGCTTGAGAAACAGCAGCTCATCTTCTTTCTGGGCACATTGTATCTGCCTTAACTCAATATTGACTCAATCTCCAACTTTATATAGTTGTAGGTTTTCTGGGTCATCCATCCATATTAGCTCAGCTTGCTTTTTTTTTTAATCTCCCTTCTTTTCGTCTCTTTCTCTGTGAGTGAAGTGCATGCAGGCTGACCAGCCAGACAAAGTTTCCTGCACTGCATTTTGTGACGCCTACATCCTTTTGTCTAGGTTCTTGCCATCTAACTGAACGTATTAATCCATTTACCAGAGTTTTTTCTCTTACAGTTTATCCCCATAGTCAATCCAATTTTAAACTATCGGAGACAGCCACCCTCCCCCACCCTTCCTGCAGTACCAAAATAGTAAAAGCAAGGAACTATAGATGCTGGTTGATGAGCTTTTTTCTCTTTCCTAGTTCTGGTAAAGGGCCTCTTCTCACAGATGCATCCTGACCAGCTGAGTATTTCCAGCATTTTCTGTTTTAATTTTAGATTTCCAGTATTTGGAGGGTTATTTTAATTTTAATTTCTTTGGGATTACTTTGTGTGATTTTAAATTAAATTTGTGCTAGGGTCTGAAAATATGCAGAGCAATATTTTGTAATCACTGCCATGTCACAAGACTAATTTAATCTGCCAATTATTCTCCTTGCCTTCGTAATCATCATTGATTTACATCTGTAATTTAAAGTTCAGGAGTTCTCAATCTGAAACGAGTCTCATACAAATTATATAGGAATGAATAACTTGTCATGCATTTGATTGCCGTTGCTCCTCGGCTAGATGACTGTAGAAGTGAATTCAATAAATCTGATTCAATCTCACCAGGCAAAAAGAAGTGTAATGTCCTGCATGTTAGAAAAATACATCAATGCTGAAAGTCAGAAGTTATAGTGTAATTGCAGATTGGCCATCGTGGAAGAGAAAGATTATTTCATCTACTGCTTGGATAATCTTTGAGAAATAATTTTGTGTGCTTAATGATGGATATGGTAAATCTCTCTTGCAAGCAGTAGAGTTTATTTCACTGACTCTTACAACCTTGTCTGTGATTAGACTAAATCAAGATACTAGTTTAAATCAAAAATGAATACGAATAGCACATATGAAAAAATGAAATACGAATAGCACTGTTGTTTAGTCGAAAAAAAGTTGTAACTCAGAGCCAGCTGTGGAGAAATTTGTGTAAAAACTGTTCAATAAAACTGGTTTCATGTGTCGATCCCCACTGGTTGCTTTGTGACCCTTGCTTTTGTATGTTCCATCTGTCGTGCCATCTGGCTTCAGCCTTCACCACTTTGTCCATCTTTATTTTGCAGGTCCATACATTCAGAGGTCCTCACTGGTGTGAATACTGTGCCAACTTTATGTGGGGCCTGATAGCTCAGGGAGTGAGATGTTCAGGTATCATCCAAATTTCCTTTTATAATTTCATTTTCTTAAGCTCCATTCAAAAAAAAACTTGTTAATTATTAAAGTAATGTCGGTTAAAGTATAAAGTACGTGCTGAAAAATGACCGTTATCATGAAAGTATATTTTGTATTAGTTATCGGAGGTACTGTTGAGGAAACAACTGCAAACTTGTTCAAAGGCTTTACTTGATATACAAAACAAACGGCATTAAAATAATTTAATATTGCTATTTTAGATCACTATTATTTGCATGCTGTGTTTAAACAAACTAATCGAGGGCCTTTTCTGTGTCTGTCTTTTTTTGCCAACGTTTTGAAGCACACCACAGCAGCACTTAGTTTATTATGGTTCCCATATTGATCTGCTTTTAAATATTTAGTGGTACTGGATGTATACATACAGATTTATTTGTTTCCTTTTCCCCTGACTCTGAAGAAGTCCGAAGAAGGGTCTTGACTGGAAACATCACCTATTTATTTTCTCCAGAAATGCTGTGAGACCCGCTGAGTTACTCCAGCTTTTGTGTTTATTTTCAGTTTTCGTAGTTGGATCCTGTGGTAAGTGAGAACCTGTGTAGGAAGGAACTGCGGATGCTGGTTAAAACCAAAGATCGACACAAAAAGCTGGAGGAACTTAGCGGGTCAGACAGCATCTCTGGAAAAAAAAGGAATAGGTGACGTTTTGGGTTGAGACCTATTCTATAGCTCTGAGAATGACATAGTTTCTGAGAATCTATTGTATAGCTAGAAGAGCAGGCATGTAGTGTTTTGACTGATGCAATGAAAAACTATATGACGAGACATCTTTATTCCTGGTCAGTTTATAGACAATAGACAATAGGTGCAGGAGTAGGCCATTCGGCCCTTCCAGCCAGCGCCGCCATTCACTGTGATCATGGCTGATCATCGACATTCAATACCTTCTGACCATATCTCCTGACTCTGCTATCTTTAAGAGCTCTATCTAACACTCTCTTGAAAGCATCCAGATAATTGGCCACCACTGCCTTCTGAGGCAGAGAATTCCACAGATTCACAACTCTCGGGGTGAAAAAGTTTTTCCTCATCTCCATTCTAAATGGCCTACCCCTTATTCTTAAACTGTGGCCCCTGGTTCTGGACTCAACATCAGGAACATGTTTCCTGCCTCTAACGTGTCTAATCCCTTAATAATCTTATGTTTCAATGATCCTCTCTCCTCCTAAATTCCAGAGTATACAAGCCCGGCCACTCCATTCTATCAACATATGACAGTCCTGCCATCCCGGGAATTAACCTTGTGAACCTACTCTGCACTCCCTCAATAGCAAGAATGTCCTTCCTCAAATTAGGGGACCAAAACTGCACACAATACTCCAGGTGTAGTCTCACTAGGGCACTGTACAACTGCAGAAGGACCTCTTTGCTTCTATATTCAACTCCTCTTGTTATGAAGGCCATGCCATTCGTTTCTTCACTGCTTACCATGGGCGGAACCCCTGGGGGTGTGGGGGGAGGGGGGGACGCATCCCTCCCATGTTTTGAGAGGTGGGGGACAATCATCCCCATGTTTTGTAATCCGGATTTTGAAATTCGGTGAAAAAAATCTATTACAATCTCCGCTTTCCACGAGACAGTGGGGGTGTCACTGTTAAGCCCTTGTTAAATGTCTCTATTAACATCATATTAACACGATGTGTCACCAATTGTGTTTTGACCTTCAAGTATTACTGAAGGTCTTCACGGAGAATTTTGTAAAGCTGTCTGATGCGGGTACAATTACCATTTGAACTAATTGGATGTATTGGTGGATGGGAAAGATTTCAAGGGTATCGGATTTAAACGGCTCATGTCATTATGGGCTCCGGTTGAACGGGTTTCCTGGCTGGCTTGCAGGTAAGTCCCTCATTCACGTTCACTCACATTATTCAGTTTTTTTTTCCCCATCTCCCTCTTTCTCTCCCCCCTCCAAGGTTGGTACTTCTGTTTGCCTTTATTTGCTTCATTTTTATTTGTTTAAGTGTTATCACATTGTAGCCTTTGAAAGATTCAAGCAGGTATCAGACGCCCTCTAAGGGCTGAATCAGCCCGTTCACGGGGCCTTTCATCACCCAGCGCGGCTTAAAATCAAACTACTGCATTGAGGCGATGGAGGGTCCCGATATTGAAGTCCACGCCGGCCGATTTTAATCCGCGCCGGGTGATGAAAGGCCTCGTGAACGGGCTGATTCAAGCCTCATGATTCGGGGCGGACAAAGCTGCTGTTGCTGGAGTTTGGAGTAGGTCACCAACCTGGTAACTCCCGATGTTACCATCCACAGGGCCCACGGCTGAAGCCTCCAAAGCCTCACGTGTGTGTGTGCGCGTGCGCTTGTGTGCACATGCACGTGCGCACGGCCACCAAGAAATTGTGTCCCCCCAAATTGGGTCCCTCCCATGTTTTGATAGTGATTTCCGCCCCTGCTGCCTGCTGTACCTGCATGCTTACTTTCAGTGGCTGATGAACAATGACCCCCCAGATCTCGCTGTACTTCCCCTTTTCCCAACTAGACACCATTCAGATAATATTCTGCCTTCCTGTTTTTGCCACCAAAGTGAATAACCTCACATTTATCCACATTAAACTGCATCTGCCCACTCACCCAAACTGTCCAAGTCACCCAGCATCCTCACAGCATCCTCCTCACAGTTCACACTGCCATCCAGCTTTTTGTCATCTGCAAATTTGCTAATGTTATTTTTAATTGCATCCTCTAAATCATGAATGTATATTGCAAATAACTGTGGTCCCAGCACCGAGCCTTGCGGTACCCCACTAGTCACTGCCTGCCATTCTGAAAAGGACCCGTTAATCCCTACTTCTTCCTGTCTGCCAACCAATTTTCTATTTGTCAGCACCCTTCCCCCAATATCATGTGCTCTAATTTTGCCCACTAATCTCCTATATGGAACCTTATCAAATGCGTTCTGAAAGTGCAGATACACTACATCCACTGGCTCTCCCTGTCCATTTTCCTAGTTACATCCTCAAAAAATTCCAGACAATTAGTCAAGCATAATTTCCCCATCGTAAATAAATGCTGACTTGGACCGATCCTGTTACTGCTACCCAAATGTGCCGCTATTTCATATTTCATAATTGATGCAGCATCTTCCCAACCACCGATGTCAGGCTAACTGGTTTATAATTCCATGTTTTCTCTCGCCCTCCTTTCTTAAAAAGTGGGATTACATTAGTTACCCTCCAATCCACAGGAACTGATCCTGAATCAATAGAACATGAATCTATAGAACATGAACCAATGCATCCACAATTTCTATAGCCACTTACTTAACTACCCTGGGATGCAGATAATCAGGCCCTGGGGATTTATCAGCCTTCAGTCCCATCAGTCTACCCAACACCATATCCAGCCTAATGTGTATTTCATCATCTACAACTCAAATAAATAGCTGTTTTTTTATTTTACACAACCATCAATGCAAATCTACTGAACCAGCAGAAATAAGGTGAGATCACTTCATTTTTAAAGATTCCAGTAAATGATTAAACGGCTAGAACGATGATAAAGTTACATGCATGAAGACACCTTTTTTTAACCATTTTGTAACTGGTTGTAAATTGGATCCAATTGGTTTAAATTACATTTGAGGGTGTTTCACAAGGAAGTAATTGTGGAGTGGACTAACTGGTTTAGTAGTATATCAACACTAGCAGTATTTCCATGGGAATTTAAGTGTCTTACTCTTGATGATGTATAGGTTTGGTGATATTTTAATTTAAAATGTATCCTTGATCATTTGTACCAAACCTGTACATCAAATAACACTGATCACCACTTAAAGTTCAGTTCCATTAAAATCCATAATACTAATTTTTTAAGGCAGTCAGCAGTTGGTAAAATATGTGAGTTTGGTGCAGTTGACTGCTGATTCAGTTTGGTCAATAGCAAGGGTGGATATTCACCATTATAGTTTGTGCATCTGGGAGTAATGGTCATAGCAATACTGTATAACAAGCAGCTTGACGTGCAAAGAGCAGGGCAATAATGTATTGAAGGATGACCATCTCAGGGAAGTGGGATTTAAGCAATTCTAAGCAATTTTGTGATTTAATTGATGGGAAGCTGAATTGGCATTTTGCTCTGAAGGAAATGTTGGCATGCTAAAAAAAGTTCAATTCATTTAAATGCAGATCTTGAGAATTATTGCAGTTCTCCAATCTGATGATTTCAGACTTTACGCTGAACTAAGTGCAGTGTCAAGAGCATTTTATACATCCACTGGTTTTGGCCTAAAATAGCTGAAATGTCTGGGAGTCGGAGCAGTCAGAACATTCTTAACTTGTGGTATGTTATGACTGCAGAATAACACCTCTGCCCCTGAAAAACTTACAAGAGTTTATGCACACTTTTCTCCACCCTTTTGCGACATTTTCAGCTTTTACTTAACCCCATCTGAATTTCCCAGTCTGCATTCCAATTATTTTAAATGGAGGGTGATCTACAGGATCAACCGGTAGATGGTTGTATTGGAGAGCAAGCTCAGAGGTGGGCTGCCTGTTCCAGTGCTTTTGTACATTCTTTAAGCCTAATTTGTACTTTCTGGTACTAATTTTCTGGTTTACAAACGTCGTCTGTCAATCTCCCTCCACAGATGAGGTTTCAGAACAACCCTTCATGGCATTGATTCTCCGGCACTTTGTTTTTTACATACAAATTGTTGGATAGGCCACATATGGAATGTTGTGTGCAGATCTGGTTGCTATAGGTTAGTTTAGGTCAGTTTAGTTTATTGTCACATGTACGGAGGTAGAGTGAAAAGCTTTTTCATTACGTGCTATCCAGTCAGCAGAAAGACAATACATGATTATAATCAAGCTGTCAACAGTGACAGATACAAGATAAAGTGATTAATGTTTAGTGCAAGGTAAAGTTCGATTAAAGATAGCTCCAATGAGGTAGATGGTAGGTCAGGACTAGTATCTAGTTGGTGATAGGATGGTTGAGTGGAAGAATGTCATTAAGATAGAGAGGGTGTTGAAAAGATGCACAGCAATGTTGCCTGTACAGGAGGGCTGGTATTTTAAGGAGAATGGAGTGGAGGGATGTCTTGTATTTTTAGGAGAGACAGGCTGGCACTATTCCTTGGAGTGAAGGCAGCTGAAGGGTGACTTTTTGGACATTTAGAAAATTACTAGACTAAGTGGGACACTTTGGGTCCCATGTTCACATGGGAGGGCTGGTCCCCCAATGCAATATTCCACCTCTCCACCAATTCCAGTATTGGTGTGTGGGGGGGGGGGGGGGGGGGGGGGCTTTATAGAGCGCTAGTATGGGTGTTGTAGGCCAAAAGGACTGGTTTCCAGAGGGCTAGTATGGACATTGTGTGCCAAATGGATTCTTGGGCTGGCAGCTCAGTCACTCGGGTCTGCTGAGCTGGCAGCTCAGTCACTCGGGCCTGGTGGGCTGGCAGGTCAGTCACTTAGGCCAGTGCAGACCAATAATTCAGTTCAAGCAGCACAGTGCAGACCAACCCTTCAATTCAGTTCAAGCACCATAGTGCAGACCAAACCTTCAATTCAGTTCAAGCAGCACAGTGCAGATCAACCCTTCAATTCAGTTCAAGCACCATAGTGCAGACCAAACCTTCAATTCAGTTCAAGCAGCACAGTGCAGAGTCACAGTTCAGTTCACTCACGGTGTAGACTCACAGTTCTGGACTCAACCGTCACTCACAGTCTTCCGGGGTGACTGACTCACGTCCGGCCTCCTGGGCTTTATTCTCCTGGCCCCCTGGAAGGGGCATTACCTTCATCATGGTGACTGACAGACCCGAAGACCAATCTGCTCATCTCACGATTTTGTAAACATTCATAACTTTTTTATTATTTCACCGATCGGAATAAACCTTGAGGCGGTTGGTGGAGTGGAGGACGGTGAGTAAGATGGCGAAAAAGAATAGTGATATAGGGTAGCACTTTTTCTAAAATGTATTTACAACATAGACAGGAAGTGCTCAAGTTGAGACTTTTAGTGATAGGAATGATAGATAGATAGATAGATAGACAGATAGATAAGGAGCGTAGGTAGGATATGGTCGGGGCGGTATGGGCTAGTTGGGCCAAAGGGCCTGTTTCCATACTGTATGTCTCTATGACTATAATCACAGTCTTTACCCAGGATTACACAGTCTAAAAAAAGCAGGGGGGCCTAAGTTTAAGTTTAAAGGGCCTGTCCCACTTACGTCTCCTTGGCACGCAAATTATGCAACCTCGTGGTCGTGTTGAGCCGCGACTTTCCCGCGAAGGTCGCGAGCGACTTCATTCGACCGCACAGCCGTCTGGAGCGCGTAACGTCATTTGAAGACGGACACAAAATGCCGGAGTAACTCAGGGGGACCAGCAGCATCTCTGGAGAGAAGCAATGGGTGGTGTTTTGGGTCGTGACTCTTCAGTCTGAAAGAAGGGTCATGACCCGAATCATCACCCATTGCGTCTCTCCAAAGATGCTGCCGGTCCCGCTGAGTTACTCTAGCATTTTGTGTCTATCTTCAATTACCTTGGCCCCGCTCTGGGGGTAGAAGTGGGGGCGGATCCGGACGGCAATGGCCGTGAGCACCAGGCCGAGTTCGGCGATCGTTTGCCTGCTTCTGCTGCTGTTGCAGGTGAGACGTTGCATCACGCCAGGGTCCTGTGCCTTTCCCACTTTGTCCGTCAGTTAAGCGACAGGCCATTGGCGCGCAAAGATTTCGTTCGCTACAAAAATTTCAGAGCCCCGCGCGATGCCTCGCACAACTTCTTACCCCTCCGCGCTTCTCAGTGGGACCGGCCCCGCGTGGTCGCGTAATTTGCGTGCCAAGGACACATAAGTGGGACAGGCCCTTAAGAGTGGAAAGATTTTAAAGGGCGACTGAGGAGGCAAGTTTTGCACACTAAGGTTGGTGGATATTTGGAACAAATGTCAAAGGAGGTGGTAGAGGCAGGTACAATTATTGTTTAAAAAAAAATAATTGGTGTGGTTCATGCATAGGAAAGATTTTAGAGAGATATTGGCCAAATGCAGGCAAGTGGGGTTAGACCAGGTAGGTATCTTGTTCGGCATGGACAAGTTAGGTCGAAGAGCTTGTTTCCATGCTGTAAAACTACAAATCTCTATTTCCAGTACGTTATTTTAGTTTATTTTTCAAAACAAATATTCTGATAAACATAATAAATTAAAATTGTAATTTGTATTCTCTTACAATAGAAATAAGGATATATTCTGTAAGGGTGGTTTATATTGGATTAACAGCTTAAATAGTATTCACAGTTTCATATTGAGTCATCCAATCCCCATTAATAGATTTTCAGACACAAAGATTTGTTGGCTCCAGCATGACCAGACTTTAGCAGCACAAATGTAATTTATTTTATTTATTTTATTTATACATTATACTTATGGGTGCCTTATCAAAGACTCTCAAGGACGCCTTACAAAATTTAATAAGCAGATTACAAAACATATAAGCAGAATAAAACAAAATACAAAACAAAAATAATAGGGACAAGACGCTATTCAAAGAGAGAGAAGTGGCAGCCAAACGCGCCAGCGTTCACTCTCCCTTTAACATTTAGTAAACATTTAGTAATTAACATTTAGTTTCCAGGAACTAGCCTTGATTTTCATTGATGTGCGCACAAACAACTAACATTGGTGAAATATACATATATAGTTTGAAATATGCCATTGTAGAATCAAATTGAGGAAATTGGTGTTCTTATTCTCAAGATCCAAAAAATGTATTCTGAACAATAATTAAAGAACATAGAAAGTAATAATGACAGCTTTTCTGTCTTTATTCTGGAAAACATATTTTAATGACATTTAAGAGCTATTTAGCATCTTTAGGCCTTTTACTAAAAATCTTGTCTAGGATTTCAGCAAACATGAAATGGGATATTCATATTATGATGCTGTTTAAATGATGTTTGACTAGAACAAGTCAAACTTGTTTTTATTTGGATTATGTTTTTACAGTAAAAATACTGTAGGGAGTAGTCTTAAAATCTATATCATTTGAAAGGGAGAAGTATAACAATGTAAAAGAAACCAAAACAAAACTAACAAAATATTTTTACATTGCCTTGATCCAATGTGCAGCAGAAGAGTGTCCTTTAAAACAGGAAAGGTGAGGAGAGGAATGCAGGAGAGGGCGAGGGAACGTCACAAAATGAAATAAAAACGTATTGCTTCGTAAGACAAGCCGTCCCGTCGAGAGGGAAACTCTGTCATCATTTCAGGTTGATGTCTTTTCATCAGAACTGATTGCTTCCTTAAAGTGGAATCGGGTTGTTAAAGTGTAACATTAGAGAAATGAAAAAAAGGCATAAGATTTTTTTTTTAAATTTAGGTGATTAAGAGCATTTAATTTAATAGCTATTCTGTTCATCTGGATCTAGGATGTTAACAGAAAAACTTAGTTTTGTAGATGGAAGGGAAACATTGCCTGTTCTGGAGGGCTTGCATTTTAAGGAGAGATTGTTTTGGTGTGGGGGCATTTTAATATTCCATAACCCGTGAGATCACCTCTACCATGTTGAATAATTAACAATTGTGCAGAACTATGATAAGAACAATTTTTTTCCATGAAATTAAGTTGATAGAGAATCTTTTTTTTTTGATTTCCACAATTTTGATCCATTGTCAGCCAGAGGTGCAGAATGATAAGTTTTTTTAAATTTTATTTTGTGAGAGAGGTTTTGGGATGTTGCTTCATTATTGAATTGCAAAGAGAGTAGAATGGTACAGAAGTTAGAAGAACTACATGGGGAAATAAATAAATCTTTTATAGAACACAAAATAATGGGTGGGGAATTTTGAGCTTTTCAGCGTAAGACTATAAACATTCTTTTTACAGGCTACACAAAAGCCAGCTGGTCACCAGGTCATTCATTCACAACATGATAGACTTGCACAGATGCAACCCATAATAACAGGGAATGCAGGAATTTAGAATGCCAAGTAGTTAATAAAACAACTGCAAGATCAAGACGTGTGTTACAGATAGGAAATGCGTATAGGCATGACTTTTCGAAATTGGATTCGGGAAGATAAAGTCATTCATCAACAAATATCAAGTATGATATATTATTACAGGTGTCTAATTCTATTATTTGTATGTCTCATACTGTACACAACTTTCTTAATAACATAAAGAGTGCCTCCCAATTTACCTCATCTGCTGCTGAAGAATAACCCATAACTGTTACCTCCCAACTTCTCATATTTCATTATGACGTCGAAAGAGTCTCCTTTAACCCATCGAGTCTTTGAAGGATGCACTGAGCAATTTCAATCTCCCATTAATTTTACCTGCAACTCATTCATCTTCACATTCCCAGCAATTTCTCCCCATATTCTATTACTTATCTCCACAATGGGCGATTTACATTACAATTCACTTACCAATGTGTCTTTGAAGAAAGAAGAAACCAGAGCACAAGGGAGAAACTCATACCAACACAGAGAATGGGCAACTACACAAGCAACGCCAGTGGCAGGATTGAATCTGAGTCACTGCAGCTGCCAGGTAGCAGCTATGGCAGCTGTGCACCAATGTTGCACACTAACTTGCTCGTAACTTGCGTTTAAAGCCGTAAACCTGTCTTCACACACTATTGCCCCAGTCCCACTTTTTCTAGGCGACTAGGCTGTCGCCACATGGTCACCGGGGTGTCGCCTGTATGGTCATGAGTAGTCTCCTCAGTCGCCCAAAGAATCGTAGCGTTTTTCTGATCGCCGCTGGATTTTCAAATGTTTAAAACATTTCGCCGACAGTCAGCGACAGTTGGCTTGGCACCAATGAGCGTAGCTTGACTTCTCCCGATGCAGGTGCTGTCATAGGTTGTCGCCAGGATGACGTAGGTTGTCGCCGGTGCTGACTTCGGTGAATTCCTTTGGTGACTACCTACATCAACCAGCAACAGGTACCAGTGACTAAATTGTATTACCTTGTCGTAGCTTGTTGTGGGTGGACGTAGGTTGTCGTAAGTGTGGTCGTTGGTGGACGTCCTAATGGGTCGCTCATTGTCGGTATCTTGCAATAGCTTGACGTCGACTTGGTGGTAGGTTGTAGACATTGTCTTAGACATTGTTGTAGGGGGGTCCAGTCGCCGGCAGATGTTGAAAAAGTCGGCGAAATGGGTCAGACACATACATTTATGCTGATCCAGAACTCTGCTGTCTTTATCTCAGTTTGCTCCAGCTCCATATTGCCTCATGGACACTGGAAGCTGTACTAGTTGATGTACAAACAATGCTTTGATTTTAACATCCTTCTGGAGACCCGTTTGTAACTTTGCCTACCGTACCAGACCACTATTATAGTTGCGCTCCTTTAATTCCAGCCTCTTGATCATCCACAAATGTAATTGCTCAAGTAGAGTTGGCTTTAAGCTGCTGATTGTGTATGTACTTTTAATTCTTACCTTCAGCCCCACTTTCCTTTTAACACGCTGCTTTAAAGCTCCCTCTTCATTGTTCTTGATATTTTCTGATGTGACAATTTGTCATATTTTAATTAGAGGAAGCGGTGGACTGACGATGCACAATCCAGAAATCACATTTGTATCTTTGACCAACTTAAATGCAGTACCTTGGGACATTTACCATATTAAAGGAATTATATGAAATCAAAACTGTCTTGTTAAGACACATGGGATCCAGAAAACATTTGATACTTAATCTGTGCTTGAAATAAATGCTTCCACCCATAGATGAAAGCTCTGGACTCGATTATATTGTTGGGCTGAAATTTGCTACAAACCAGCCAGCCTGCAGGTTCACAGAGCATCACTGGCCAGCTGCAACGCTTGTGACATTTCCGAATGAAAGTGGGGTTTGTGCAGGTCAGAGGTGCATGCGCTAGTCCTCTGGCAACGTTTAGTAAATTGTCGACCCGCGACCAGCCTTACTTTGGATGTGGCTCCTCAGCTTTACCCCAGCCACAACTGGCACATCTAGCACCACTGAAATTAATCCACTGACCATCTAAAATGTGAATTTAGTGGGGGGGGGGGGGGTTATTTATTTTGTTTCAAGGTGCTTTAATAATGTTCATTAATTACGATAGTTGTGTTTCTTAATTTTTTAATTATTCCACTGTTTTCAACTGATTGATAACTGGAGACATTTGAAAACTATAAAGGAGTTTTCTGGTGGCCCAAGCTACCATCAGGTCTGTCCATGTGCTGTACCATACCTTCTGTCATTGCATCCCAATGTTGAAACTGTTCGTATGGGAACCAAGTGACTGCAGACATTTAGTTTGACTCTGCGACTTGTGTAGGTAAGCAACCACACTGCACGCGCTGGGAATGATCCAGATATTGGGGTCCGGTTCCATATTAATGAAGTCAGGTACAAGGTGGCATTAGCGTTGTGTGTGACTGAGATGAAGATGTTCTGTGATTATTGATGCAGGGCGGATAGTGGGTCAGGTCCCCATGACAATATCTCCAGAATTATATCCAACCTAATTTGGTCTAGAGAAACCTAAGGTTAAATCCAGAATCACATTGATTATTAGGACTGGATGTTACAATCCCTAAGATTTCACTACAATTGACATTCTTGGGTATGACCACTAGAAGAATTTTGCTAACAATCAGACACATCTTCAGTTGTGTACCTCAACGTCACTGGGTGTTTCAGCCTTTTATCACAAGACACCCTCAGTCGAGGCAGGCCCACCACAGGTTGATCAGACCTGGGTGTGTGTCTTATTGCTAGCCTCTAGATGGTCAAGTGGCAGCCCAGACAGCATCTTTCCTCTTCAGCCACAGCCAGTGACTGCTCCCTTTGGCGGCATTGGCAAGTTATTTTATTGCCCTCCTTTGTGCCTGCCCTTTGACTCCTACGTCCCTCAGGAGCCTTGCGGTGGAACTGGCTACAAAGCCCCTGCACCCCACCTCCACTGGACACAACCTTACCCTCCAACCTCTCTCCTCTGCCTCTGCTGCAAGGTTTGAATATCAAAGCTTTTTCCTTTCATAAGCCTCGTCCACAGCCTCCTCCCATGGGACCATCAGCTCAATGATGAAAACACGGCGACAGGAGTTGGACCAGAGAACGCAGAATTCACCAACAATAACTGTTGCATTTGTAGCTTTCTTCTGAGGTTCCCTCTCTTCTGTCTATCCCCTCCCAATATTAGGAATTGTTAGCTTTGTTTGAAACAAACCTTTACTATTGACTTTCAACCTGTTTTCCAGGTTCTTCAAATTATGCATGCGATTATGTTGTCATTATGTGCACACAGTTCTCAAGTATTTACCAAAACATGCAGTGTGATGTTTTATTTGAATTTTCATTCACCTTCATTCTCAGTGTTAACGTTTCAAACTTGGTATTCCTACGTTTGGTAAAATTCACGTACAAGCAAAAGTGTTCGAATTTCTTATAAGTAATCATTTGTACATCCCTATTTTCATTTGGTCCCATTTGGTTTTTCACAAGGAGTATTCTGTCAGCCTGCAGAACTGCTTTTCATGCCAAGTGAAACTTGTCTGAAATGGAAATTATACTGTGTAAACGAGTGAAACTTGAACATTGAGGACTGCCTTAATTGGCCTGATAGGAGCTTAAAAAAGTGAATGTTTCTCAGTAATGTGTTACACATCACTGGTTAGAAACAAAACACAATTTGAACTACAGAATACTTATTCCCCTTTATCAATGTGGAAAGTTTCAATTTTGCTGCAGATTCATGAAATGTGAATTGCACAAGAGATCCTTTTTCTTAACATATAATATTACAGTAAAATATCTATATATCTAAACTATACTAAAACTCTCATCCTGTTTGTTTGTATGTATGCGTGCGTGATATCCCGAAACCCCGCCAAAACGGTACACGATAGCGCTACATTTTTTGGCCCACCTTACACACCAGTGATGTAACTGAAATAACTTTTGTTCAGATTGATGGTATATTTTACAAGTTATTGACAAGTTATTTTTTAACTTTACAAAAATCACTTTTCAAACCACTTTTCCACTTGCCCTGCCCGTCTGCTGCATTACAATGACATCACAATGGGATCCCGAATCTCAATTACATTAAAAATTACGATGTAAAAAAAAACTCAGTGTTAATCAAATTCTTCTGTTTTCAATAACAGCTAACATTGTGTTTAGGTTATTTTAAAGAAAAAACGCGATTTTCATTGAGAATTCAATTTTTTTTTAAATATCGAGATTTTCATTGTGGGAGGGTGGGATAGGGGGGAGGTGGCAAATTGGGGAGCAGGGGGATAGGGGGGTAGGGAGGGAGAGGGAGGAGAAAGTGGGAGAGGTGAGGAGGGGTGGAGAGCGAGAGGAAAGTGGGCGAGGTGAGGAGGGAGAGTGGGGAGAAAGGGGGATAGAGGAAAGGGAGGGGGGGGATAGAGGGAGAGGAGGGTAGTGGCGGTGGTGAGGAGGGAGAGTGGGGGGTGGTATAAGGGGGAGGTGGGGGAGCAGGGGGGATAGAGGGAGGGTAGGGAGGGGAGAGGGGTTATAGAGGGAGGGTGTGACTGAGAGTAGGGGAAAAGAGAGGAAGGGAGAGGTGAGGGAGGGAGTGTGGGAGGGGAGGAGGAGAGAGGGAAGAAGAGGGAGGGTGAAGAGGGAGTGTTGAGGATGAGGGTGGATTGAGGAGGTTGGGGTAGGAAGAGGGATGGCGAGGAGCAGTTGATGGAGGGTTTCCCGTAACTCGCCTAACAAAGGGGATCTCTGGTGTCACAACGGGAACCCCTCAGCAGTCAGGGGCTAGGGGTCAGTGGTGGAATATTGCCGTGGGGGATGGGCCCAACGGGTCCACACCTGGTCTAGTGTCATATAAATTTGAAACCATCTATTTGTTACAATTTTGTTGTACATTTAGTATAATAAATGCCTATAATGCATGCTGGATTACATTTCACCGGCAGTGTAACAATGTTGAAATGAAGAACTGCCAGTGGGTCAGTATGTTCTTTTAAACTGTAATACTAATCTTAAACAATAAAAATAATTGGAAGAAACAGAATGAAAAAAGTAAAAATAAATTAATCTTGCCCTTTTACCCTGGAGTGTGCAAAAAGGTTTGGAAAAAAAACTATTGACCCACTCATAGCTCTTCGTTACAATACAGGTGAAATGCAATCCAGCTTGCTTTGTAGGCTAAGTTTTAAAGAAGGAACTGCAGATGCTGGAGAATCGAGGGTACACAAAAAGCTGGAGAAACTCAGCGGGTGCAGCAGCATCTAAGGAGCGAAGGAGATAGGCGACGTTTTGGGTCGAGACCCTTCTTCAGACTTTGTAGGCTATTAGTGCAGTGGTAGAGTTGCTGAGGCTATTTTGATTTCCTATGTTCCATCTTTTTACCTAGACTTAACTCTTTCTTTCTTTCTGGGCATGCAAAACTGATCCATCTATTTATGCAGTGGGCAACACAGTGGTACAGTATTTAATATCGCTGCCTTCGAGTTCCAGCAAGCTGGATTCATTCGGGTTTAGTTTAGGGATTAGCGATACAACGTGGAATCAGGTCCTTTGGCCCACCGAGTCTGTGCCGACTAGCGATTTACGCACACTTTCACTATCCTACACATACTAGTGACATTTTTTACATTTATACCAAGCCAATTAAACTACAAACCTGCATGTCTTTGGAGTGTGGGAGGAAACCGAAGATCTCGGAGAAAAGTCAGGGGAGAACGTACAAACCCCGTGCAGACAGCACCCGTAATCAGGATCAAACCCGGGTCCCTGGCGCTTTAAGACAGCAACTCTACCACTGCACTGCCGTGCTGCTAGCGTGGTGTTTGTTTGCCCCGTGACCACATGGGTTTCCTCCAATGCTCTGTTTCCCTTGCACTTCTCAAAGATATGCTGGTAGGTTATTTAGCCACTATTGCTTATGTTATGATATATGTGATTGTCAGAAAAAGTGGTTACAAGAAAATAAGTGGAGGAGCCTCCGGATTATTGTGAGTCAGATTAGACTCAAAGGCGTCCTGCACATTGTTTGGAAATATGAAAAATATTTATAGAAAGCATAAATGGAAAAGTTCTCCACTACATTAGAATTCCAATATCTGACTATTTGGAAATCTGATGGTTCAGCATCTGGCTCACAGATAATGTTTGCCACACTCCCTTTCCACTGAACATTGGCCCGGCTCCATCACTCTCCTTCCACTTGTAGAGTTCCAGTTCTCGAGCTGACTTTCCACCAACCTGATTTATGGGAAATGTTATCATACCGTGCATCTTTTTTTTAAATAAGTCATTTACAGTAGCAACATCAATGGAAATATCACTCAGTAGTTTGGAAAGTCTACCAGTCCAGTTCCCGCCAAAGTCCTAAACATACCAGATTGTCAGACATTGACTGCACTTCCTCCTTACTGAAAGCTTGTTTGAAAGTTGAAAGTATTTTGCACAATATTGCTTTGCTCTGAACTGGTCAATACTGAATGTATAATTTGGTGATTCAGGATATGTTCTTGTGGTACTGGACCTCTGAACAGTTTTACAAACTGCAGTAAGTTTGTTCTAAGTTAAAATATCTTGCACTTATACCTGCTTTTATTGTTGTTTCAGATTGTGGCTTGAATGTACATAAGCAGTGTTCGAAATTTGTACCCAATGACTGTCAGCCTGACCTCAAAAGAATCAAGAAGGTGTACAGTTGTGACCTGACAACGCTGGTAAAAGCACACAACACACAGAGACCTATGGTTGTGGACATGTGCATTCACGAGATCGAAGCTCGAGGTTTGGGCGCACTCTTGCACAGTTGTAAAATATCGTTTTGATTATAGTTTATGTTGTTAATGATATGATTTGCCAGACATCTGTTGGCTTGCGGAGCATGATGAAGGCTTGTTTATTGTCCCAGAATTTCTCATTCCCCTCTCCTCTGTTCTTACTCACTTTGTTCAGTTGCAACTAATGAACTATTCACTGCTCTCTTTGAGCCAACAAACTTTCATGTCATTCTCTCTCCCCTCTCCCTCTTTTCCCCTCTCTCTCTTTCCCCCCTCTCTCTCTTTCCCCCTTTTTTGTTCCTTTCCAAGGACTTTATTCAGCAATTGCATATTACAGTGTACCAAAAGTACATAAATGTTCAATGGTTACAATACATCAAGCAGTCATTATAGTAAAATGGTGCAGTCTTTATCTACAATGCTCGCGACCCCTCACGGCAACCTGCGTTCACGGAAGGCCTCCTGCATCCCCATGGACACCACGTGTTCCATCTCCAGGGACACGCGAGCATGGACGTAGGCCCGGAAGACGGGTAGGCAGCTGTCTCTTGTGTGACCATTGACTGCCCGTTGCCTGGACCCGCGAATGGCCATCTTGGCCAGGCCCAGGAGTAAACCGACAGGGAGATCCCACCCTTCCGATCGGCTCTCCCCACTCCCTGCCCTGTGCCCAATCACCAGGATTGTGGGACTAAAATGTAGCCAAAACATGAGGTGCAGCCCCTTCAGACATGCATACAAGGGCAGCAACCTCACACACTCCATATACGCGTGGAACACGGTCTCTTCCTCGTTGCGGGAGTTACAGGCGGCCGGCGAGCCCGTGAACCGACTCAAAAGTTTATTATACGCCTACGCTTTGTGCAACGCTCTCCACCCCAGGTCCCCCATGTAAAGGGAGAAGACTCCCTTCCAGAGAGACCTCCACTGGGGACCTCCCCTGCCGCCAGGTGGTAACGCGGACTGTCAAGGTGTGTCCTGACGGAAGTCGAACGCAAGGAGGTGCAGAATGTGCAGGAGCATTCTGTACAGTACGCGTCTCTCCACATCACGAAACGGCACGCCCGGCATCTCGGAAAGGCGACTTCTCTCTTTTCCCTCTCTCTCTCTTTCTCCCACTCTCTCTTTCCCCCACTCCACTCATATCCAAAATCCATATTTCGCTTGGGTAGTTTACACCCCAACGGTATTGTGATATCTTGAGCTCAGACACAGAATAACAAGTTAACTCACTGCTGACTGGAACATGACCGCCCAGCTGTCTGTGGTTAATTCAATCATTTACAATCCTCCAACCAAAGGTGGCGCTATTACAACTCCTCCCACCTTAATGAAAAAGTTATCGCCTTTTTGACATTTTAAAATATAACATTGTTGACTTTTTTTAATATAATACAAATGGTATGAATTTATTACAATCTTGTCTGATAGTTTACTTTTATATAACCTGAAAAAAATGAGGGCATCAGACATATATGTTGCATATACAATGATATGTGCATTTCAGGAGATACATTTCACATATTAAACCTAACCACTGGGTTTCTCCTTCTTTCTGGATCTTCCCTGACCAAACGTTTCTGACTGTTTAGAAGCACATGGACTCATTTTTGATCGAGTCAAGTCTTCCTTTTGACCTACATTTATAGATTCCAGTCCATCAGTCAATTTGACTTGACTGTCAACCACACTTCAACCTCCATTTTCAGGCTGGTTCAAACTCTCACTATCTTGTGTAGCTTCTTGTACCATTTCTGGTTCATCCGTTTGTACCTGTACTTGAGTGGTTATCTGACTCGTCTAATTGATCTGGTTGTAAAACTGTCTGTGCTTGCATAGACAGGGCTCTCACTTAACTATTTTTCTCTGTTGCTAGCCGGGCAACCTAGGCAGCTTTTTAGGTTGCCAAATGACAGTTTAGGTGGTCATCTAAGACGGCTTGCATGACGCTTGCGATAATGTGCTCGGATGAAGTGCGTAGTTACCAGTCGGAATTGTGCTCAATGAAGCATTCACATATTATTTCTGCTTCAAATAAAGTCACAAACTAAACATATTCACCAATCAAGACATGATATATACTACAATTACTTGCAGCAAAATTCAGCATAATACAGTATCTCAACACTTTTTACACGTTGCAATAATGCAATTTCTATTATTTCATTCCACTTCCAAACAAAAACGTGGTTGGATTATTCAGTGCATGATCAACCTCGGTGAGACCAAGCGTAGGCTTGGCGATCGCTTCGCACAATACCTCCACTCAGTTTGCAATAACCAACCTAATCTCCCGGTGGCTCAGCACTTCAACTCCTCCTCCCATTCCAAATCCGACCTTTCTGTCCTGGGCCTCCTCCATGGCCAGAGTGAGGCCCACCGTAAATTGGAGGAGCAGCACCTCATATTTCACTTGGGCAGTTTACACCCCAGTGGTATGAACATTGACCTCCAATTTCAGGTAGTCCCTGCTTTTTCCTCCCCTTCCCAGCTCTCCCTCAGCCCACTGTCTCCACCTCTTCCTTTCTTCTCCCCGCCCCCCCCCCCCCCCACCCACATCAGTGTGAGGAAGGGTCTCGACCCGAATCGTCGCCTATTTCCTCCGCTCCATTGATACTGCCTCATCCGCTGAGTTTCGCCAGCATTTTTGTCTACCCATTCACACAAGTTCTGTTATCCCACTTTCCTCACCCACTCCCTACACAATAGGGGCAATTTTACAGAGACAAGTTAACCTACAAAGCCAATGCGTCTTTGGGATGTGGGAGGAAACCCACACGCTTGCAGGGAGAATGTGCAAATTCAACACAGACAGTGCCCGAGGACAGGATCGAACACAGATCTCTGGTGTATGAGGCAGCAAGTCTACCAGCTGTGCCATTATATTTTGTTTTCCAACATACAAAAAATTATACGTTGATAACTTTGGTTACTAAAAATAATAAACCATCGATTTTCAGTCTTAAATCTCTAAGTTATGTTATGTTCCCCTTTACAGCTACTGTATGTTTTAATTCAGTTCAAGACTATGGGACAGTACATTGGCCATAAAATTGCTGCCTAAAAGTGCCAGAGACCCGGAATTGATCCTGAATATGGGTGCTGTCTGTATGGAGTTTGCTCCTTTTCCCTTTGATTGCATGGTTTTCTCCGGGTGCTCTTGTTTCCTTCCATATTCTAAAGGTGTGCAGGAACCTTTTTCAGACACAACCCAAAACGTAATATTTTCCTTTTGTCCAGAGATTCTGTCTGACCTGTTGAGTTACTCCAGCTTTTTGTGTCTATCTTCAGTTTAAACCAGTATCTGCAGTTCCTTCCTACGCACACGATACTGTATGATAGAAATTTATTAATCCCAGGAGGGAAATTGTGTGTGTGTGGGTATATATCTCACACACACACACACACACACACACACACACACACACACACACACACACACACACACACACACACACACACACACACACACACTTATATAGTTATATATTCATATATAAATATACACTGTTTTGTTTACTTGTTTATAACATTGTTTGCAGAGTACTATGTTTACATATTCTGTTGTGCTGCTGCAAGTAAGGATTCATTGTTCTAACTGGGATGTGCGAGAATAAAATACTCTTGACTCGCGTTGCTAATGTGTGGGATGGAACTAGTGTACGGGTGATCGGTGGTCGGCGTGGACTCGGTGGGCCGAAGGGCCTGTTTCCACGCTGTATCTTTAAATTAGCTAAAAACACTAAAACCAGAGGGAGTCTAAAGAAGGGTCTCTACCCAAAACATCACCCAATTTCTTCTATCCAGAGATGCTGGCTGTTCCATGGAGTTCCCCCGCACAATAAAAGCATGGAATAGTCTTCACCCTACCATGGTTACCCAACCAGAAGCAACTAAATTTAAGTTAGCTCTTTTTTCCCCAAGAACCCTTTTTTGCTTGAGTCAAGAGAATTTTATTGTCATGCATCCCAGATAGGTCAATTAAATTCTTGCTTGCTGCAGCACAACAGATAAACATAATACAGAACAGGAGATAAAAGTTAGTGTGTATATATATACCATAGACCATATATATACAAAATAAATAACAAATAAAGTGCAATAGGCTGTTATTGTTCAGAGTTTGGTGGTGGACCCTTCACTACCTCAAGTTTAAATTCCATTTGGAATATTTTTGGAGTAACCCTTGCTCCCTGAAGCAAGAGTTACTCCAGGGAGTTACTCCAGGTCCAGGGAGTGATTCTGCATCGGTTTTCATCGGTCGTGGCGAGGCTGCGACCGAACAGCAATGGCGGCCAGATCTCCCACAATGCAACGAGAGGGAGAAAGTGCCCGGCGCCGACCAGTTGCCATGGCAGTGCGCGTGTGCAGGGCGGCTGATGATGTCTGGCCATGGTTGTGCGCATCTGCAGGAGGAGGATGTGCAGGCCCTGGCATTGCGCATGTGCAATGCGGCCGGCCGTGCTGGCGGATGAGGAGTGGCCGGAGAGCAGAGAGCGGCGACCTGAGACCCAGCAAAAAATCATAAAGCGGAGCCAGGCGTCCCGGACACGGATGGCGGGCGGAGAGTTGAACGGCAGGTGTCCTGGGTGAATACCAAGCCGGGCAAAATGACACGGCTTTTAGGTTGCCCGGGCAAAATGACACGGCTTTTAGGTTGCCCGACGGGACTTTAGGTTGCCATTGGCACCCGGGCAACCATTAATTTCGAGCCCTGACATGACATGGTCAATGTGTACTTTTCTCACCTTTCCTCTTCCAAGCATCTTGACCAAGTATGTCCGTGGTCCGCACTTTCACACTACTCTTCCTGGTAACCACTTTACCCATTCGTGATGATGGTTTTTCACCTTTACCTTCTGATGCAACTCAACACTCCTTTCCTTTACTCTACTTCTGTCATGGTATGCTTTTTGTTTCTCCTGTTTCTCTTCTGCTGTTTGAGCCAAATTTGGTTTCAACAGTGAAAACCTTGTTCTGGGTTTTCTCTTCAAGAAAAAGTTCAGTTGCCAGTAGTGGTGTGAGGTGTGTTACGATATGTAATCAGAAAGTTAGCCAGTTTGTGAAACAGAGACAACTGTTTTTTCTTTGGATTTGGATACAGCAGTTGTTTGACTAAATTACGCTTTACAATTTGCACTCTTGTGTTCTGCTGCTCCATTTGAAGCGGGATGGTATGGAGCGACCCTAGTGTGTTTTACACCATTCCCTATCATGAATTGTGCAAACTCTTGTGAACAGAATTGTGGTACGTTATCTGACACAATTTCCTCTGGAAATTCATGGACGCAAACAATCCTCGCAAAATATCGATCGTTTTGCTGGATGTCATTTTGTTCCTCGGAAACACCTCAACCCACTATCAATCACAATGAACAATTGTTGTCCATCTAACTCTGCAAAGTCCACGTGTAATCTTTACCACACTCTAGCCGGCCATTTCCATGGTGGATTCTATCCAACTGCTTGACATGTGCTACACTCTTTCACCATTTGGTCTATGTCCTTATCTAGACCAGGCCACCTTAGATAGCTTCTAGCTAGACTCTTTGTTAGACACATTCCCATATGCTGATCATGAAGATTTCCTAGCAATTTTACTCCATATTTTTCAGGGATTACAACTCTCGCTCCCCAAATGATACAACTTGATCCACTGAGAGTTCATTCCTACGTACAAAGAATGGTTTCAGTTCTGCCTCTGAATCTGGCAATTTGGTTGGCCATCCATTTGTAACATATTCCTGCACTCTTGACAAAAGTCTGTCAGTGCGAGTACCTTCCAAATATCCCCCGAGTGTTCTAGACGCAAATGCTATTGGCCTCTCCTCTCCATTTTCTAGCACATGAGAGATCACAGCATCAACACCGTATGGTGAAGCATCACATGCTAACTTCATTGGCTTATTTACATCGTAATGAACAAGCATTGTACTCTCTTCCAACTGAGCTTTACATTACTTGAAAGCATGATCACATTCACGTGTCCACTTCCATGGTACATCTTTTTTCAAGAGCTCGTACAAGGGATGTAAACAGGTGGACAGATTTGGCACAAACTTCCCATAACAATACACTAATTCCTAAAAAGGATCGGATCTCAGATTTGTTTCTGGGAGTGGGCGCGTTCTTGATCACATCAACTTGACCCTTGGGGAGGTGTAGACCATCCTTGTCCATCTTATGACCCAAGTACTCTACCCAGTGCTGAAAGACCTCACACTTCTGTGCCTTCACTTTTAAACTGTGTGTTTCAAGTTGTTTGAGTACCACTTCCAACCTTTCATCATGTGTTTGCCTGTCAGGGGCTGAGATGAAGATGTCATCCAAATAACACACCACACCTTCAATTCCCTCTAGAATTTGTGTCATCACCCCTTGAAACAATCTCAAATGCATGTTGATAGTCAACTTGGATTTGGATTCGTCATCTACACCTAAATGCAAGTAGGCATTTGTCAAGTCCATTTTTGTGAAGACTTGGCCGCCTGTGAGGGTGCTAAACAAATCCTCTGCCAATGGTAGGGCATCTGGTATGCTACCTTCAAGTACCTGGTTTACGGTTACCTTATAATCCCCACAAAGTCTAACACTACCATCAGGTTTAGGTATAACTACAATGGGTGTTGCCCATTCACTACTTTCTACCTTACTGATAACGTTCTCAGCTTCAAGTCTTTTCAGTTCTTTCTCAACCTAGTCCTTAACTGCAGTCCGTGATTTGCAATGCACTGGTGTCGCATCCTGCTTCATGCGTACTTTCACCTTGTACCCCTTGATTGGCTCTCCCTGGTCGCTGAACACCTTCGGATGTTGCTTGATTACGTCCTCCGGACACTTGAATTCTTTGTGAAAAAGATCTTGTTCCAGTTTAGCTTCAAGATCTGCAGCCAATTCCTATCTAGCAACACAGGTTTATCTCCCTTTCCAACTACGAGAGGCAACTCCGCCTGTTGCTCCTTATACCTAACTGGTACATGTACGCATCCCAACACTGGAATCTTCTCTCCAGAGTAGTCACGTAGCTCGATTCGCTTCACTTCCAAAGGAATTTGACTCAGCTTCTCCCGATACACAGATTCTGGAATCACGCTCACAGATGCTCCTGTGTTGACTTCCATGCTAATATGAGCTCCATTCAACTGGACTTGCACGGACACATTCTTTGTCTTCCGGTTTACTAGCTCATTGCTGCAGATGGTGTATATGTCGAGAGGCTCTTCCTCTGCCTGCAGTTGATCCACAGAATGAAGATGCTTACTTGTTGTTAACCCTTTTCTCTGCTTAGCCTTGCTAGGTGTCCCATCTTAGAGTAACACTCTGCCTTGAAGAACGCACAAGACTGTGCTAAATGGGGGCCCAACCAGCGATAACATCACTTTGCAGTAGTCTTGCTACCCTTCCATGGATAATGATTCTCTGACGTCTTTGTCCATCTATCCGTCTTTGGTTTGCTGGACTGCTACTTGTTCAACTCTTCCGCTGGTTGTCTAGAAGTTGTCCTGACTTCTCTAGAACCCCTCTCTGCCATATCCATTGACAAAGCAGTTTTACAGTGTTTACTTCGGATCCTCTCACTTCTCAGTTCACACACAAAACAGTCTCTTAATGCCCGATCTTGTAAATTTCCAAAATTACAATGCATTGATAACCTCTTGAGTGCTACAATAAAATTACAAATGTCCTCCTCTGGAAGTTGTCATCTCGTTTCAAATTGATAGCTTTCAGCTATTTCTAAGGGCTTAAGGTCATAAGGTCATAATGTTCTGTTAACTTCTTCAGAATATCCTTCAAGGGCATTTCCTTTGCTTTTGGCTGGAGCTAAAAAAATATTTGCTGTATCATAAACATCGGGGCCCATTTCAGTGAGAAAAATTGCTTTTTCCTAGCTTGAATTGCTTCATTTAAACATCTTCATTCTGCATCAGAAGCTAATAACTTCAGTAATGTTATTCGCAGCAAAAAAACATCTTTAAACGTTCGATGTACGCACTTGACGTTTCCCGGCTTTGCTGGAACTCACCCAATCATCCGATATACACACTGGGCACCGCTATTTTTTACCAGTCTCACAGAATTCAAACGTTGTGACCAGGTTTTCAGCTTTCCCTGACACCAAAAGTTATACAACTTTCTCCGTGCCTCTGTAGAATTCCATATCTACACGAACAATTAAAGCTGGGGAATCCACAATCCCATACTTGTTGCCAATTTGTGATATCTTGAGCTCAGACACAGAATAACAAGTTAACTCACTGCTGACCGGAACATGACTGCCCAGTTGTCTGTGGGTTTATTCAATCATTTACAATCCTCCAACCAAAGGTGGAGCTATTACAGGTGTGAACATCGACCTCCAATTTCAGGTAGTCCTTGCTTTCTCCCTCCTTCCCCTCCTGTTCCCAGCTCTCCCACAAGCGTACTGTCTCCGTCTGTTCCTTTCTTTTTCCCGCCCCCCCCCCCCCCCCTTCAACATCTGAAAGAAGTCTGAAGAAGGGTCTCGACAGAAAGCATTGCCTATTCCTTTACGCCATAGATGCTGTCTCACCCGCTGAGTTTCTCCAACCTTTTTGCCTACCACAGTTAATTATACTCAGCATTTTCTCCCAAACTAAAAATCTATGCTTCCTCAATAGATATGTTCTGTACAAAATGTGCTGTTTTGTTCATGGGTATTTGTTCATGCCTTCCTACTATAATCGTATTGTCAGAAAACTTGTTTGCAATAAACTCGCTAAATTCAATAAACTTTATCAAAGTCATTGATAGTTTGAGGCCCAGTACTATCCATGTGGTAAGCCTATCGCTGCAGGTCACTAACATTAAAATGACCTACAGTATTGTGTTTTCTGAGAGTTAACCAATTCCCTATCCATATTACCCAAACTTTTCAAGCTCCCTGATGGTACATAGTTTATAATAGTGACCTATTATATAAAATCTTTTTTGTTGCCTCCTGAAAATCCAAATGCATATGCACACACTGTTTGTCCCATCCTTTAATTTGTCAAGCACAATTTCCATTTTGTGGAATTATGTTGATTATCCTTGATTGCTTTTTGACTTTCCAAATGTCCTGCTGCTGCTTAATAATTAATTTCAGCATTCCCCATGGACTGAAATCGAACTGCTGCTTCCTGTATTCTGCCTGTCTGTTTTCTTGAATAAGGAAGTTACATTTGTATTTTACAATCCTGCTGGTACCCATTCAGAACCTAGAAAACATTGACAGGTACTAACCAATGCATCTATTGTCTGCAGCCTTCTTTCTGAAAAGCCCAGATACAACCCCAGGTTTAGTCCCACTGATTCGCCCAATACCTTTCAACAGTGATATTATTTTAAGCTTTTTACCCCCCCCTTTGTCTTTAATTAATGACATATTAATTAATTAATGACATATTAATGACATATTATCGACATAATATTTCTGCTATTTCCTTATTTCCAACTAATTCCTCTGTTTTCCCCTCTGTTCAGTATTTCTACTTCTTTCGGAATTGCTTATACATGTTTTTACTCATCATTTACAGTGGCGTGCAAAGGTTTTCATGCCCCTTGAACTTTTCCACAATTTGTCACGTTACAATCACAAACGTAAATGTATTTTATTGGGATTTTATGTGATAGACCAACACAAAGTGGTGCATAATTCTGAAGTGGAAGGAAAATGATACATGCTTTTCAAATTTTTTTACAAATAAAAAACTGAAAAGTGTGGCGTGCAAAAGTATTCAGCCCCCTTTACTCTGATACCCCTAAATAAAATCCAGTGCAACCAATTGCCTTCAGAAGTCACCTCATTAGTAAATAGAGTCCACTTGTGTGTAATCTAATCTCAGTATAAATACAGCTGTTCTGTGAAGGCCTCAGAGGTTTGTTAGAGAACATTAATCAACAAACAGCATCATGAAGCCCAAGGAACACACCAGACAGGTCAGGGATAAAGTTGTGGAGACGTTTAAAGCAGGGTTAGGTTATAAAAAAATATCCCAAGCTTTGAACATCTCACGGAACACTGTTCAATCCATCATCTGAAAATGGAAAGAGTATGGCACAACTGCAAACCTACCAAGACATGGCCGTCCACCTAAACTAACAGGCCGGGCAAGGAGAGCATTGATCAGAGAAGCAGCCAAGAGGCCCATGGTAACTCCGGAGGAGCTGCAGAGATCCACAGCTCAGGTGGGAGATTATTAGTCGTGCACTCCACAAATCGGGCCTTTATGGAAGAGTGGCAAGAAGAAAGTCTTTGTTGAAACAAAGCCATAAGATGTCCCGTTTGCAGTTTGCCACAAGCCATGTGGGGGACACAGCAAACATGTGGAGGAAGGTGCTCTGATCTGATGAGACCAAAATTGAAGTTTTTGGCCTAAATGCAAAACGCTATGTGTGGCGGAAAACTAACACTGCACATCACCCTGAACACACCATCCCCACTGTGAAACATGGTGGTGGCAGCATCATGCTGTGGGGATGCTTTTCTTCAGCAGGGACAGGGAAGCTGGTCAGAGTTGATGGGAAGATGATTGGAGCCAAATACAGGGCAATCTTGGAAGAAAACCTGTTAGAGTCTGCAAAAGACTTGAGACTGGGGCGGAGGTTCACCTTCCAGCAGGACAACAACCCTAAACATACAGCCAGAGCTACAATGGAATGGTTTAGATCATAGCATATTCATGTGTTAGAATGACCCAGTCAAAGTCCAGACCTAAATCCAATTGAGAATCTCTGGCAAGACTTGAAAATTGCTGTTCACAGATGCTCTCCATCCAATCTGACTGAGCTTGAGCTATTTTGCAAAGAAGAATGGGCAAAAATTTCAGTCTCTAGATGTGCAAAGATGTACTAATTGGTAGAGACATACCCCAAAAGACTTGCAGCTGTAATTGCGGTGAAAGGTGGTTCTACAAAGTATTGACTCAGGGGGGCAGAATACGTTTGCACACCACACTTTTCAGTTTTTTATTTGTAATAAAATTTGGAAACCATGAATCATTTTCCTTCCACTTCACAATTATGCACCACTTTGTGTTGGTCTATCTCATAAAATCCCAATAAAATACATTTACGTTTGTGGTTGTAACGTGACAAAATGTGGAAAAGTTCATGGGGTATGAAAACTTTTGCAAGCCACTGTATATTCTCTGCCCTTTACTCTCATAATCAATTGTATACCTCTTTATTGTTTATCCAAGTTAGTTTCCCAAAATTAAAGGTATTCCAGCCTCTTCTTTGGGATGGAAATGTGTGAACAAGAACATTCTACTGTATTCATTCATTTCATGAATTTCTTCCTCTCATTACACCATTTTACTATTGTTTTCCTCATTTATCTGTCAGGATAATTGAAGTTTTCTATTACCATTCCTCTGACATTTGTTAGGAAGTAACTGCGGATGCTGGTTTACACTGAAGATAAACACAAAATGCTGGAGGAACTCAGCAGGACAAGTAGCATCGCTGGAGAGAAGGAATGGGCGACGTTTTGGGTTGTGTCTGAAGAAGGGTCTTGACCAGAAACGTCATCCATTCCTTCTCTCCAGAAAAGCCTGTCCTGCTGTGTCATAGAGACATAGAATGATAGTGTTGAAACAGGCCCTTCAGCCCAACTTGTTCATACCGGCCAAAATGTCCAAGCTACACTAGTCCCAACTGCCTGCGTTTGGTCCATATCCCTCTAAACCTGTCCTATCCATGTACCTGTCTAATTGCCTCTTAAACGTTGGGGTAGTCCTAGCCTCAACAACCTCCTTTGGAAGCTTGTTCTGTACACCCATAACCCTTTGTGTGAAAAAGTTAACCCTCAGGTTCCTATTAAATCTTTTCCCCTTCACCTTGAACCTATGTCACCTGTTCCTCGATTCACCTACACTCTCTCCTCAGTAAATACAGAGGTGAAATACTCATTGAGGACCTTGCCACTCTTTTGGCTCCACACAGAGGTGATCGCTTTCTTATGTATTTATAAAATCTCTTGGGATTGTTCTTAATGCAACCCACCAGAGTTATCTCCTGGCCCCTTTTTGCCCAGATTTCCTTTATATAGTATACTCCTCAGTTCCCAAAACTCCTCCAGGGATGCAAGTGTTACTCCAGCCTGTTGCAACATTTGTTGTTAACCTGACAAGTTGTTCTTTTATCACTTTGTTAATAATGGTGTCCTTGGGTATGTTGGAGGATATTTTGTGTTTAACCTGTACTCTGAGTCTGGCTTTCATGTGGATTCTCCTATGTCTTGCCTATTCAAATGTCTCACTAAATGCCTCTCAAACAGAGTGATCGCACCACCTCCTCTGGTGGAGCACTCCAGATATTAATTACTCTCTAACCTTGCCCTCACATTCCCTTTCCATCAATTTAAACATATACACTTTTGTTTTGGAGACCCTACCATATGCAAGAAATTCCAACTTTCTTCCCTATCCATGCAGCTTATAATTTTACTTACCAACCATCAGGTTGCCTTTTAACCAACTTCACTCCAGGGAAAACAAGTCCAACCTATTCAATCTCTCCCCATAACTAAAATCTTCCAACACTTTACAATGCTTTAGGGGATTAGAGAAGGGAACTGCACAAGCTTTTGTCCAGAGTAGGGGAATCAAGAACCAGTGGGTATAGGTTTATAGGTTTGGAATATGGGTGGTAGGCCTGGCATGAATTTCAGAATTCAAATGCAGAGAATATCCATAATATGTTGAACATTTTCTGTGCAATATTTTAGAGGAAGCCTGCATTTTTATCAGAAAATGTTAAATAAGCCACTAGGTAAAATAGACAAAATGGGAACAAGTAATAAGCTTTACACACGAAGGATTCCTGCATAAGCAATATGCAGAAACAAAAATAATAGATTCCACTGCAAGTTTCATTTTTAGGAAGTGAAACGGGGATTTATGTCGGTACACGGACGTGGCGCCGACAGACAAGAGGCCGAAGCAAAGAAGCCCAAGCCAAAGAAGCCGAATAGAAACGAGGCCGAAACGCGAATGAACCAAAATAGTCCAAAGATGAAATGCCTGCTAACCGAAAGGATGGGACGCCTAAATGCAAGCTAACCGAAAGCGCGGGACACCTAAACGCCTACAAACCGAAAGGCTGCGTCGCCTAAAAGCAAATTTACCGAATGACCGCTCAGTCGAAACGCCACCTACCCGAAAGGCGGCGGCGCCTGCAGGTCATCGGACAGACTCCCACTCGACAGAAAAGTCTAACAACGGACTTGGCATTGCCGTGGGCGGGACTAGTCAGCGATTGGTCCAGAACCCCATGTCCATCACATCACTGTGAAGGCATGAACATTGCCCCAAACCTCCGCTCCACCCGACCCACAGCCCGCGGAGGGTGGCCGTGGGAGAGTGGGGGCTGTCCCGAGGAATGCACACCTTTGGCCGCTTTCAACTTGGTGCTTGGGTTCAGATCGCCCAGTCACCTATGGCTTGTGTGGGAAAATGAACCCCACGCTCCCGTCTCCCCCTTCTCTCTCCCCCCCCCCTCACCCTTCCCTCTCTAGCCTCTACTCTCTCTCCCCCTTCTTTCTTCCCCCCCCGCTCTCTCTCCATTCTCTTTTTCTCTCCTCTGTCTCCACCCGCGGTAGCATCCCACAGTCACTGACCGTGATGCATCACCATCGGACCCCAACCTCCACACCAGGGTGATCCCCATCCCCTCCGCCCCCCGGTCTTTGACACCCACACCAGGGTGATTCACCCCGGCCACGGGGACAGATGGTTTAGATATTACCGTCTCGGCGCGCCCAGGATAGAAGCTGGACATGCCGCTTGCATCTATTCAAACAAGTGCGCTCAAATTGAAATCCCACATTAACCATGTTCCCGAATGTAAGAACGGTTTATACATGTAATACATGATATACACCAGTTAATTATCCATGTATAAATGTATATAATGTATTACATGTATAAACCGTTCTTACATTCGGGAACATGGTTAATGTGGGATTTCAATTTGAGCGCACTTGTTTGAATAGATGCAAGCGGCATGTCCAGCTTCTCTCCTGGGCGCGCAATACACAAAGCCGATGAAATGACACAACTGTCACACCACAGATAGACACAAAATGCTGGAGTAACTCAGTTGAAGAGGCAGCATCTCTGGAGAGAAGGAATGGGTGGCGTTTCAGGTCGAGACCCTTCAGACGCACTCTGAAGAATGGTCTCGGCACGAAACGTCGCCCATTCCTTCTCTCCAGAGATGCTGCCTGTATTGTGCGTGGAGCTTGGGTGCGTTCCGCAAACACCGAGACGGTAATATATAAACCGCCTGTCCCCGCGGCCGGGGTGAATCACCCTGGTGTGGGTGTCAAAGACCGGGGGGCGGGTGGGGTGGGTCACCCTGGTGTGGAGGTTGGGGTCCGATGGTGGTGCATCGCAGTCAATGACTGTGGGACGCTACCGCGGGTGGAGACGGAGGAGAGAGAAGGGGAAAGAGAGCGGGGGGAAGAGAGAAGGGGGAGAGTGAGGAGGAGAGAGAGAAGAGGGGAGCGAGGAGGGGAGAGAGAGAGAAGAGGCTCTAGAGAGGAGGAGAGAGAAGGGAGAGAGAGGGGGGGGGGAGACAGGAGCGTGCGGTTCATTTTCCCACACAAGCCATACGTGACTGGGCAATCTAAACCCAAAGGTGTGCATTCCTCGGGACAGCCCCCTCTCTCCCACGGCCACCCTCAGCGGGCTGTGGGTCGGGTGGAGCGGAGGTTTGGGGCAATGTTCATGCCTTCACGGTGATGTGATGGACATGGGGGTCTGGACCAATCGCTGACTAGTCCCGCCCCCGGCAATGCCAAGTCCGTTGTTAGACTTTTCTGTCGAGTGGGAGTCGGTCCGATGACCTGCAGGTGCCGCCGCCTTTCGGGAAGGTGGCGTATCGACTGAGCGGTCATTCAGTAAGTTTGCTTTTAGGCGACGCAGCCTTTCGGTTTGTAGGCGTTTAGGTGTCCCGCGCTTTCGGTTAGCTTTCATTTAGGCGTCCCATCCTTTCGGTTAGCAGGCATTTCATCTCTGGACTATTTTGGTTCATTCGCGTTTCGGCCTTGTTTCTATTCGGTTCTTGAGCTTGGGCTTCTTTGCTTCGGCCTCTTGTCTGTCGGCGCCACGTCCGCACACGATATATGTAGTCCCTCAATTTCCCCATGAAAGCCAAGATCTGGATAGTCACTTTATTCCCAATATGAGAATATAGACAAAAAGGTGGTTTAAACTACAACTAGCCTGAAGTGCCAGACCTGAAACTTCTTTGTGTGTTTATTTATTAATTATTGTTTCCAGCATATAAGCTCCACTTAAGAAAGTAACAATTCCCATTTGTTCCATAGGTTTGAAATCTGAGGGGCTTTACAGGGTGTCTGGATTTACTGAGCACATAGAAGATGTTAAAATGGCATTTGATCGAGGTGAGTGGAGCATTTAACTTCCTGCTTTTAATTACAATACAAATCAAAATAGGCATTCAAATCAGCGGGTTTTGCAAATGTTCCCATTGCCACATTAGAGGACAGATTTGTAGTCATTTGATTAGCCATGCTTGAACTATTGCACATGATTTTGAACATTCAGTGATAGTAACATGGAGTTCTATGATCTAGATTAAAATTAAACCAGAAGTAAACCAACATAATATAAGCACTTTGAGAATTTAGGATGGTATGCACAAGAGCAGAGAAGCTTACATTGGATGTATGCATCATTGTTACCCATGGATGAGGTAACAGAAGACTGGAGGGTGGCTGATGTAGTGCCTTTACTTAAGAAAGACTGCAAACCTGTGATCTAAAGACTAATAAGCCTAACATCTGTGATTGGTAAGTTACTGGATGGGGATTCTGAGGGACCAAGGAGTATAAGTACATAGTTCCCTGAAAATGGTATCACAGGTGGATATTGTGGTGAAGAAGGCTTTTGGCATTCTGGCCTTCATAAGAACATTGAATATAGAAAATTGAACATTCTGCTGCAGTTGTACAACACGTTGGTGAGGCTGCACAAGAAGTATTGTGTTCAGTTTTGGTCCCTGTGAGATGAAAGATGTCATTCAGCTGGAAAGTCAAGGAGTTGTAAGATGGGGCTTTATTCCTTGAACATTGGAGTCTAAGTGATGTTGTTATAGAGGTATATAAATCATGATGAGCATAGATAGGGGGAATGCATGCTGTATTTTTCCCAGGATTGGGGTATCTTGATATAAAAGGCACAGGTTAAGGGTGAGAAGGAATAGATTTAATAGGAACTTGACTATAAACAGGGAGGTATATGGAACATGTGGAACAAGTGCCAGATGAGGCCCTTCAGCTCCTCTGAGTCTTTTGTCATTATGTGTGCTAAAGGTTCATTACAGCAGCCAATTAATCTATCAGCACATTTTAGAACATGGGAAGAAACCAGAGCAAGGTGCATGATGTCGCTGGCTCTCCCTCTGGATTGGACCACTTGGACAATAGGAGCACGTACGTCAGTAGGTGGCGCTTCCCCAATAGGGCAGCCAACGTGATCAAACACTCACACCACCCTGATCATGCTTGCATTTCACTTCTATCATCAGGTGAAAAGGACAGGAGCCTGAAAATCATGACCACCAAGTTCAGGAAAGGCTTCCTCCCAGCATTCATCAGCATCTTGAACACTACACAACACTAGCAATTACCTCAGAGATTATGATCTTCTATGGACTGTCTTGGTTGCACCGTGGACTTTGGTTTTGCACTGTTATGGTTACCTAGTATTAATGGTTATTAATTTATTGTAGTCTTAAAATGTATTTACCTGTGTTATGTTAATTAGGCCTGTTAAGTTCCAGGAAATAAGAATTTCAGTGTTGTTGTTGGTATGTTGGTACATAGAATAGAATAGAATATAATGCCTTTTATTGTCATTCAAAAAGCTTGGTTTGAACAAAATTGCATTTTCTACAGTCTTAACATGACGATTAAACACTTGATTCACTTGACCCTTGGGAACACTTTTTTTGGAAGGTGGGAAGAAACCAGAACAACTAGAAGAAGCTGGAGGATAACTGTGATATCCTTTCACTGAGAAAATATTCAAACAGCACACTGATAGTACAAAAGGACTGGCCCAATCACTCCAATTCTCAATTATTCTCAAAATACAGAATTAAAAGTGGGGAGCTGCCTTTGTGTTGAAATTATTGTTGAATATTAAAGACTGTGAAAATATTCACAACAAACTTCATATAATAATTTTGCCATCAGTAATAGTAGCTATGAAAATATTTTTTCTAACATTGCTATTTGTTCCTGAGTCTGTAGTTTGCTTTCAATTTTTCTAACGCTTATTCCAATCTATCACACAACGGCAGATTTTGTAAATATATACCTGTAATGATCTGCGTGAGTAATATACATGATCTTAATAAGGTAATGTGTAACTTTTGTGTAGCCATTCTTTTAATTTGATGTTTCCTATCCTCTTTCAAGATGGTGACAAAGCTGACATCTCTGCCACTATGTATGCAGATGTCAACATTATTGCTGGTGCCCTTAAGCTGTATTTTAGAGATTTGCCAATTCCTGTCATCACTTATGATTCATATCATAAATTCATTGAAGCTTCTAGTAAGTATTCTTTCAATTTTGTGACCTCAACTAACTTTCAATAGTGATAAGTAAACTTCATTTTGTAAATAATGCGAAAAGGAAAAGCCTGAGAACCAGAGGCCAATGAGCTTAAATCTGTGGTCAGAAAGTTGCTACAGGGTATTCTGAGGGATACGATATACATGCATTTAGATAGACACAAGGACAGATTAGGGACAGTCAGCAATGTTTTGTACATGGGAGACATATCTCATGGATCCGAGTTTTTTGAAGGTGTAACCAAAAAGATTGATGAATGCAGAGTTGTAGACATTGTATATATGAATTTTAGCAAGGCATTAGACAAAGTTCCATATGCTAGGCTGTCCTCGAATGTTAGATAGCATGGGATCCAAGGAGAACTAGCCGACTGGATAGAAAATTGGCTTTATGGAAGGAAGCACTAAAGGCCTGTGACCAGTGGTGTGCCTCGAGGTTCATTGCTGAGTCTGTCATCTATATCAGTGATTTGGATGAGAACGCACAGTGCACGATTAGTTAGTTTGCAGATGACACTAAAGTGGGTGGTACTGTAGGTAGCGAGAATGGTTGTACGATAATTTTCACCAGAATCTTGATTGCTTAGGCAGGTTGGCTAAGAAAATGGTTAATGAAGTTTAATACAGATAAGTGTGAGGTGTTGCATTTTGGGAAGTCAACAGGGCAGGACCTACACAGTGCATGGCTGGGCTCTGTGGAGTGTTGTGGAGCAGAGGGATCAAGGTAAATCCCTGAGTGCAGGTCAAAATTCAAGTGTAACAGATAGGGTGATCAAGAAGGCTTTTGACAGATTGGCCTTTCATCAGGCAAGTATTGAATATAGAAGTTGGGAGGTTATATTACAGTTGTACGTTAGTGAGGCCACAATTAGAGTATCATGTTGTGTTTTGTAATGGGAACGCTGTAAAGCTGTAAAGGATGCAGAGACGATTTACGTGGATGTTGCCAGGACTCGAGGGCCTGAGCTATAGGGAGAGGTTGAGCAGGCCAGGACTTTATTCCTTGGAGCGCAGGAGGATGAGGGGTGATCAGATAGAGGTGTATAAGATCATGAGAGGAACAGATGGGGTAAATGCCCAGAGCCTTTTACCCAGAGTGGGAGAATCAAGAACCAAAGGACATAGGTTTAAGGTGAGGGGAACCCAGGGGCAATTTTTTTACACAAAGGATGAAACAAGCTGCCAGATGGGGTAGTTGCGGCAGGTACTATCACAATTATGTCTTATCCCCCTCCCACTCTCATCAATTCCACATCTCACCTCCACTGTATGGTTCGATATTTAAGTGCTGAAGTTACAGACGTTTTTTGATATGTTAAATGACCAATGAATACATCTAAGTTAACACTACGTTTTGGCAATCAACTCAGCTACAGTGGGGATTCGGGGCTAAGTCTTAGTTTTAGTATGGTGTCCACAACAGCAGAGACCTTAGTAACTTCCATTAAAGTGAATAAAGACAGGATTGAATTTCTCAATTGTCAAAAACCTGAAGAATACTCTCAAGGTAGATACATGTTCAGGGGCACTGGAATGAGGGAACAGAGGACACCGGTAGCCGCTATAACTGAACATCACCAGGAGGAGAAGGAAAGGGGTGAGTGAAGATGGGAGAAAAACGAATTATACAAGGAAATATGTATTTTTAATTATATATATCAGGCTGTGTTCAGAAATTTAAAAAGAGTGAATATTTCTGGTATAATTCTCAGGGAGGTGGATAATTGTTATGAATGAATATTTACTTTGAGTAATTTACATTTATTTTTAATCAGAAATAACTAACCCAGATGACAGGCTGGAGGCTATTCATGAATCTTTAATGTTACTACCTCCTGCACATTATGAAACATTGCGACATTTGATGACTCATCTGAAAAAGTAAGTTGTGTTTATACTTAAGATGGATGATTTCTGGATTCATCTGAAAAGTATTAGCATGCAAAGAGTCAATGGTCATAAAATAAGGTATATTTCAAAATATTAATATCTAAACCTATCAACATCTTGGGCATTCACCCGCGTAGATACAAATAGTTACCATATTGTATTCCAGAATGTTCCCTAATTATGAGTGATTTTCAGTTGAATACTCATATTCAGTTGTACTTCTCCTGGCTCGTGGAAACCATTGATAAGGAAAACATAATTTGGTGTGGATTGATGCAATCTAGCACACAACAGCACATGTACCCTTGAGTCGGTCCATCAACAAATTATATGTGGACAGTACTCAAAACCTGAAGTCATTCATGTAGGCTCTGCTCATTCTGTGGACCCCTCATACTGACCTCTTGTACATTCCCAATTTATTTCAATCCTATGTGACAGCTGTGCTTTCAGCTGTCTAGCTCCTAAGCTCTGAAATCCTTACCCTCTCTGTCTTTTTTAGAATGTACCTCAATGACCAAGTGACTTGTTAACTGACTTAACTTAATCTATGTGACTTTTATTGCTCCAGAGAAATACTTTTGACCATTTAAACACATTTAAATGAGGATATTCTTGCATCGACATGTATCACAATTGTTATTCTGTGGCATTTCACTAGAATGGAGTTGGAAATCAAATGGCATGTAAAATGAATCTACATCTGAGCTGGTGAAAGCTCCAAAAGATGCTGTCAATGCACAGTTGTGTGAACTAAGTTTAGATTTGTTTAATTTTTCATACGTCAGCTGTTTTCTTATGTGACATTTACATTATAATTATAAGTTTGTTTACATTATAATGTCATATATAAGCTAAGTTGGCTGTGGTATAGTGAACTTACTTGAGCAACAAGGTTAGTGTGTATGCAACTATTTTAAATTCCGATCCTGCATAGGTTTGACTTTTTATGTGAAATGGAACTAATGGAAATCTCATAGTCATAGAGTGATACAGCATGGAAACAGGCCCTTCGGCCCAACTTGCCCACATCGGCCAACATGCCCCTGCTACACTAGTCCCACCTCTCTACGTTTGGCCCATATTCATCCAAACCTGTCCTATCCATGTGCCTGTCCAACTGTTACTTAAACGTTGGATTAGTCCCTGCCTTAACTACCTCCTCTGGCAGCTCATTCCATGCATCCACCACCCTTTGCATGAAAAAGTTATCCCTCCGATTCCTATGAAATATTTTCCTCTTCACTTTAAACCTATGCCCGCTGGTCCTTGATTCCCTGACTCTGGGCAAGAGAGTCTGTGCATGATCTACCTGATCTATTCCTCTCATGTTTTTATACACATGTATAAAATCACCCCTCATCCTCTGCGCACCAAGGAATAGAGGCGCAGCCTACTCAACTTCTCCCTGTTGCTCAGACCTTCGAGTCCTGGCAACATCCTCATGATGAACTATTTCATCAGAATTACATTTTAGGAGAATTATTAAACAGTTTGTGAATTTTGTTGCATTGCTATTCATTGGTATTAATTAATTTAAATGTTCAATATTTCTATGTCATTGCCATGATCTTTTTATGAAGAGGCTGTTGCATCTGTGGGTGCATGGCTGGCAGGATGGCTTGTCTTTAATATCTCCATGAAGGGTGTGTGCGACACTCTGGGAATCTATCCAGCCCAATAAGCTACTGCTTTATATTCCAGGAGAGGAAAATGCAACTGGGCAAAAACATTTTTCCAATTCTCCCAAGATGGTACCTCCAAATTAAATTAATTCATTTTTTCTCAGCATTGTATTATTTTGTTGGTTATTTACTGTCAGACAATGTTTCATCCCACAGTAAACGATACTTTAATTTAGTAATGAAAATGCCCTTATGTTCATAAATTTTGTGCTCTGAATCATAATTTTAATGTAAATCTATATTTATAATCAACACATCTGTTGGGTAATGTTATGGTTATTATTATTAATATGAGTATTTTTCCTGTGCCAATTGAAAACTCATTCATCTTTGATATGCAAGACAAGTAGAACTCATTTGAACACAATCTCCCAACAGGCGTTATTGTCCTAGATCTTGCAGTAAAGCAGGTGCTTCATTGTGGTTGTCATAATAAACATTGCAAGTCAGTGTCCCAATATTGCAGTTATGATTGCTGAAATCATTAGAAAGCATGCCACACTTAAGGCATGCTTAACTGTGGAAATTTGACCATATAAATAAAGTTCTAATTTTGTAAATTGTAATTTTTCTTCACTTTGGGATACTGTTCCTTGATTAAACAGGATTGCCAATCAAGTCAGTCAGTACTGTTCCTAGTCTTTATCTTAAATAATTAAATTGTTGACTATATTCTATATTCTAGCTCCTGTAAACTGGCAATATTTAGATAATTCCAGTGATTACAACTGTAACTGAAACAAGAAACTGCAGATGTTAGTTTACAAAAAAAGGCACAGTTGCTGGAGTATGGCAGCAGGTCAGGTAGCATCTCTGGAGACATGGATATGTGATGTTTTGGGTGGGAACTGATTGTAGTGAGGCGGGAAGCAGGAAGAAAAGTGGGTGTGGGACAAAGACTGGAGAGTGATAGGTGGATACAGGAGAAGGAGGTTTTGATTGGCAGATGGGTGGACGAAGGTCAGAGATGGGGAGAAGACGAAAGGCTGTGAGACATGGAGAGAAGAGGTACAAAATGTTAAGCCCAAGGAACGAATATAGGTGGAAGGGGATGGGGCAGGGGAAAGGGTTGTTGTTGGTTACTTTCCTAAAATTAAAATTTTAATATAATTCTCCGACATTTGCACCACTTTCCACCACATGTCACATTTTCCCATCCCCACCCCTTTCCACGTTCCACAGAGACCCCTCCCTCTGCAACTCCTTGGATCACTCATCCCTTTCCACCGAAACTACCCCCTTCCCAGGTACCTTCCCCTGCAACTGCTGGAGATGTAACACCTGTCCCCATACCTCCTCCTTCATCTCTATCCAGGGATCCCAGCCGGCCTTCCAGGTAAAGCAAAGCTTCATGTGTTCCTCTTCTAATCTCATCTACTGCATACGTTCCTCCTAATGCGACTTCCTTTACATTGGTGAAACAACCGTTTCACCGAACACTTGCGCTTGGTCTGCCAAGGCCTGCTGGATCTCGTGGTTGCCCTTCCCTTCCCACTCCAAAACTGACGTTTCCGTCCTAGGCCTCCTCCGCTGCCAGAGAGAGGCACCCATAAAACAACACCTCATATTATTCTGGTAGCTTACAACCCAATGGTATGAATATTGAATTTTCCACTGCCTACATCTCTTCCTCTGGTATCACATATAGCACCTCTTCTCTATATTTCACAGCCTTTTGCCTTCTTCCCATCACTTGACTTTGTCCACTCATCTGCCAATCAAAACCCCCCTCACCTGTATCCCGTCCCAACCCAAAAGGTTACCTATCCATGTTCTCAAGTGTTGCTGTTTACCCGCTAAGTTACTCCAGCACGTTGTCCTTTTTTTGTAAATCAGCATATGCAGTTCCTTGCTTCTACCCTCAGCTATAACTTACCAGGCTTTATCCTGCTCCCATCTCTCTTCCAGCTTTATTACCTCTCTTACAATCAGTTGGGTTTCAGCCTGAAACATTACTTACCCATGTTTTCCAGAAACACTACCTGACCTGCTGAGTCACTCCAGCATTTTGTGTTTTTTTTTCTGAAACTGGTGTTCATTTTCAAAATTCCTGGAATAGAATTGTTTTTGTGTTGTAACAGATTAAATATTCTTTACAGTTTTCATTACCGCTTCTGTTCGATGACATGAAGCTTTTTAGCGCTGTCAGAGGTTATGGTTTATTTTATGATTACAAGCATTTGCCTTGCTTAAATTTCTCAAAGTATAAAACAGAACATAAATATTAAGAAATATTGGAGGCTGTACCATTCCAAAGCTTACGTGACAATCTAATTTTATTCATTTTAGGGTAATTTTACTTGAAAAGGATAATTTGATGAATGCGGAAAACCTTGGAATTGTTTTTGGGCCAACGTTAATGCGACCCCCTGAACAAAATACACTGGCAACTTTGAATGATATACGATACCAGAGACTGATAGTCCAGCTCCTGATTGAAAATGAAGATGTCTTGTTCTGAGAAATGAAAGCAGTATGAAGTAAAACCAACACTTTAGTTACTATTTGTGACTGAGTTGCAGAGGTACAGCTATAGTCCTTATAGGTTGGATGCGTGGACAAAGAAGTCTGTGATGCTGCAGATAGATACAATAACATTTTGTTTTAGGAAGCACATCTTTAAATAAAATAATAAGGATTGATTTTCAAACAAATCCCATTACTCTATATGCTTTTGAACATCATTAGGACAGTTATATAAGGAAAAGCAAAGCAAAATTATTGAACAACTTCCACAAGCTACAGAGTTGTTTATCATTGTTCCATTAAAAAAAAAATATATATATATATATAAAGGTAAATACGCTCAATCAGAAAAGCCAGTAATCAAACTTCCACTCCAAAGTTAGCCTGGTGCGAAGAGAGTGTATTTTTTATTTGTAATTATATATTTACCAGTTTTGTATTTGAATTATATCACAGAATTTTGAATTGCACTAAGTGTCTCTACAAATTGGTATATCACCTAATTTATACTGATACATTTAGCAAGATTCATTAAATTAAAGAGATTTGTGCTGCATATAACAAAATATCAGACTAATATACCACAAATGATCGATTTAAAAAAAAATCTGGAAAATCTCTGCATTGCACATGCAGCGGTAAAGGATGGCATTCTAAATAAATATTTCTTAATCTGTAATTATCATTTTTCCTCTTCAGCTCAGAGCTCCCTGACTATTTACTGATTGCATAGTGAGAACTGGACTAATTGTCACATTACTGTATTTAGGACTGGTGCCTATTGATTCACGGAAGGCATTTAATTGTGTATATGTATAAAGCTATACTTAGTTATCAGTCTGGTAAAATTAGCAGTAAGTCACCAAAGTTATATGTGTAGAAGGAAGGATCATCTTCCATTTTATTGTGAGCGTTTGTTATGTTCATTGTTATGATTCCTAAATAGACCACATCGAAAACTGTCAAACAGAATCTTCAAATTCCATTGATCCATCACTTTGGTTAAAAATGCTTGTGAATCATTTATATTTTGCAATGGCATGTTTATATGAGACTGCAACTGTGATCACTTGAGGCCGTTGATTCATCTTTTGAAACTGGATAAATGTTTTCCTGTTGTGTTCTGTGGATATAAATGTAATGGTTTTCAAATACAAGTATTGTTTATGTATAAATCAAATGCTGCAGTTGTTTAAATTACCTTTTTTTTAATTCCTTTCCGAGATGTAAATTGTGATTGCTTTGGTGAACTTACCATAATCATTGGTACCTGCAAATGAAATGTCTTCCATTGAAAACCTTGGTTATTTTATTTCTCTTCTAGTAATGTGCAAAATTGATACCAGACTTATGATGTAAATTAAATAAATGTAGTGAAAAAAATTTATTAAATGTGCCATTAAATTCAAATGCAGAAAATTCCTAGTTTTATCAACTGTCCTGGGTTATATTTTCTTCTTAACTCAGAATCAAAATGAACCTGTATTTTAGAGGAATCACCGATATAATCTAATACAAATACTTTTAAGGGTGCTGTTTATAAATAGAGAGGAATTGGACATTCTGTAGCATATCGTAATGAACAGCGGCGTGAGTTATTTTCTTTCCTAGTAACCTGAATGCACAATTTTGTCAGGCATTTCAGGTAGTGATGTGTTAACGAAGAAACTGCAGATGCTGGAGAATCGAGGGTTACACAAAAAGCTGGAGAAACTCAGCGGGTGCAGCAGCATCTAAGGAGTGCTATTTTTAAGATGACCCTTGAACAAGATTTCTCAAGTCTCAGAATGACTTAAATAATGTTGATAAACAACACATTTCTTCCAGTGTCTTTACCAAGATTTATCTCTGAACAAAAGCAAATTACCTAGGTATTTAGCTTATCATTGTCTTGAGCCATGCTATATGCAACATTTTGATGTTGATAGAGAATATAAATACATTTGAAATTGTGTAACAATCTGTGAGCTCCTAAGGACATAATCTTAAAGTTAAGTATATTTACATATTTGATCCTTCTGAAAGATACTGGAGATGGTGGTAGATACAAATATTTCCATTTAACTTTGACTATGAAAGTATAATTTTTCTTCTTGCTCCCAAAATAGTTTATTTCTCTAAATTGGAAATAAAGGTGAACAAAATTAGATTCGCTAACACCCATTTAATGGATATTCAAGACTCGAGTATAATACATGAAATATGGATGGGAAAGGTTTAGAAGGATATGGATCCAAACACAGGCAGGTGGGACTAGTGGAGACAGGGCATCTTGGTTGGCATTGGTAAGTTGGGCTCTCCGTTTCCATGCTGTATGAGTCTGTATATAACTATTGACAAGAAAATGCATGTTGGCTAAGGGTTATGGGCATATCCAAAACTCACCAGGAATGTACAGGGCAGCCACCAATGTCACTTTGAACTTTGAGAGAATGTTGGTGGAAAAAATGAGGATAATGGGGAGAAAACATTCAACAGTAGCAAATTAAGAACTTAGGCAGACTGTCAGCAAACTATTACAGTGCATTTTCACACAGCTAATGCATCGTAAAACAAATTTAAGAGTGAGAGGTTAAGAAAATACCGAAAGGAGGGTGCGTAGTTCCCTACCAGAGACACAGATTGTGCTGGAATCAGAACTCTGATTTTGTTTTTAAAAGCGAGGTGGATAAGCATTGGGAAAAGTATTTTATGAGTAGGAGGAAAAAGGTTGTGAGCAAGGTGTCATGTCCCTTTTGGAGAGCTGACACAATTGTAATGGGTCAAATTTGCTGCAAAACTCTAATCTCTAAATCTTTGGATTAGATGCCCTGTAACTTTGACCTTGCATCCCAGTGCTCCATTATATATTTTTTAATTCTGTTTTTGAATTAGTCAGCAAACAACAATGTTATTTAAATTTTGGAAACAAACCCCCAATTTTTCATTTCTCCTTCCTTGGACAGGCTTCAGTTTTTCAGCTCCCCAAGCAGTCAACTTCTCTAGGGTACACAAAAGGCTGGAGAAACTCAGCGGGTGCAGCAGCATCTAAGGAGCGAAGGAGATAGGCAACGTTTCGGGCCGAAACCCTTCTTCAGACGGTCTGACAGTCAACTTCTCTACATCGGAGAGACCAAGCGCAGGCTCGGCGGTCGCTTTACTGAACACCTCCGCTCAGTCCATTTTAACCAATCTGATCGCCCAGTTCCTCAGCACTTCAACTCCCCCTCCTGTTCCCACTCTGACCTTTCTGTTCTGGGCCTCCTCCATTGCCAGAGTGAGGCCCAGCGTAAATTGGAGAAACAGCACCTCATATTTCACTTGGGTAGTTTACACCCCATTGATATGAACATTGACTTCTCTAATTTTAGATAGCCCTTGCTTTCTCCCTCTTTCCCCTCCCCAGGTCTCCCACACGTTCTACTGTCTCTGCCTACTTCCTTTCTTTTTCCCACCTGCCCCCGACATCAATCTGAAGAAGGGTCTCAACCTGAAACGTCGCCAATTCCTTCTCTCCATAGATGCTGCCTCATCCACTGAGTTTCTCCAGCATTTTTCATCTACCAAAAGTCTCTGTCCCACATTCACAACCTAATTGGCGACCTCTGCCGAGTTTGCCCTTGACTCATACTCGCAGCATGGTCGCCACAAGGTCGTAGGAGGTCTTCGTAACTCTTCCTCATATTCGTGAGTGGTCTCCGCGTACTCGTGGCCTCAAGTAGGTCGCGGCGTTTTTTCCAGCCTGAAAAAAAATGTCCACGAGTAAAAAAAAGGTCGGCATGGAATAAATTGATACTTTTTACTCGTAGGTAGGTCGTAGGTAGGTTGTAGTAGGTCGTGAATGTAGTCATAGGTAGTCGTAGGTCGGTGACTGGCCTGAGGAAAAAAAATGCAAACATGATATCGTTTTATCAAGTGATCATTTTCCACTCGTAGCTAGTCGTAGTTGGTCTTAGATGTGGAAGACTGAGGTCGAGGGAGGTCGTTGGAGGTCTTTTACTTTGGCGAGTCAACACGACCCTGATATTTTTTTTCAACTCATCTAGGGTCTAAATTCGTGGATTAGGTCATCCAAGTGGGACAGGCCCTTAAGGCTATCCATCATGTATAGTCAAGTCTGGTCTGTTATCAGTGAATATCAATGTTACAGCATTATTTTGCTTTGCTTGCTCCGTACATATAGTTAAACTGCAGATCATTTTATAGTAGAAATTAAAACTGGGATTGGAGGGGTTATCTCTGGTCACAAATCCTAATGTGACATTAAATGAGCAATTGCAATGTAAAGATAATACATAGCATGCACCAATATTAGATGATGTGCTACTGTTGGTTAAGGAAAACTATTATAGTGACTGACCTTAATTTTCGTACCAACAACAACAAAAAAATAAGGTAACATTTTGGCAGTAAGCCTTTATTTAAGCCTTTGTTTTGGCAGAAGGGATGGGGCAAGTAGCTTAGCAACCCAAATAAGCGAAAGGCAATCTTTTGTTCATCACTAAATGTCTCGGGAGTCAAGTATATTTTAGATAAATTGATTTAGTCGGGCAAACATTGATGCCATTGAAAGGGAATATGCAGGAAAAAATATTTGAAATCTCAATCTTGCTCATTTTCAGTAACTTCCAGACCATTTCTAATGTAATCAGTACCATGCTATTTTAAAAACTTTTTCTGCTTTCTCGCCATTCTTCTGCAGAGTATTTTCCAACGGGTCGCTGTCATGTGTCATACGGTCTGGTTAAAAATTGTCATTGTCATTAAATTGCAGTTAGTAAAGTACAAGAGGATTGCCCAAGCTAATATTAACGTAGATAGACACAAAGTGCTGGAGTAACTCAATGCGACAGGCAGCATCTCTGGAGAGAAGGAATGGGTGATGTTCCGGGTCGAGACCCTACCTCAGTCTGAAGAAGGGTCTCGACCCGAAACGTCACCCATTCCCTGTCTCCAGAGATGCTGCCTGGCCCGCTGAGTTATTCTAGCATTTCGTGTCTATCTTCGGTTTAAACCTGCATCTGCAGTTCCTTCTTACTAATATTAGCATAACCAGGTGGAAGTTTCCTTCATCCTTCAACAGTTCGAGAAATAAAACTGCCACTTACTTTTTAAAAAATTACTCATATATAAAAAATGGGTCACTAACAAGAAAAATTATGGTATTTTTCCACAAACTATTTCACCATCAGCAAATCACTTGTCCTAACCATGCATACTGTGTTTCACAGCTAAAGCTCCTGTAGCAAAACAGCAAATGTATTGACTTATTGTTGGTTCTTCAAAAGCTAAAAAATATTGATGCAAAATTTGAGACATTTACAATAGTGATTGTTTTAAACTGTATTCCCCAACCCTCCAGTGGTGACTTACTCCAGAGTTTGCTGCCAAAATGTTAAACTGCCTTTGTTTTGATAAAAACAGCCTGAATGTTTTCGGTGTTGCATCAAAGAAAGGCATCTCCTCCCAGCTGCTACTTTTTCTGAAGTTTCTGCTTCTTCTGCATTCATCAGAACAAACTGGACGCACTGTTGCTAATGTCTCATCTTGCACAGGCCATACTCTTGAGTATTTAACAGAGGTGCCTGCGGGAGTGCTGGTTTGGTTCTTCTAATGTGTGGATTAGATAAACACAATGACCAAATCAGATTTAATTTGAATGAAGTGTTTGTATTAAAATCATTAGACCTTTAGGAATGGTTAGGGTCGTTGCCGAGCCTTATTACATTTAAAGTCCATGCTTGGCACACATGCTCAATAACTATAAAAATAACACATCAAAGGAAAATCAGAAAATCATGTTTAACAAAGAAAATACTTTATATATTGATTAATTATTAACGAGTTGAAAAGTTCAATGGAATCCAACAAGAAGTCAGTAAAAATGGCACTCAAGCACTGAATAACTGGTAATTTAATTGGTTCTGAACCCTCTGCTTTCACACAGTCATGTGAATCCACCTTAATTCAGCACACTCAAGGGCCTGTCAGCGGACTGCCGGCGACTGTCATGCTCGCGGCACTTGCCTGAAAAGCCGTGAACTGGAACGGCGACTGTCAGAGTGGAACGCGTGCGCGTGTGCGCGCACACACACACACATACACACACACACACACACAGGCCAGGGAAAGCGGGGGAAGCGCTGTTTGAAATTCACACGGTGCAAAGCCAAGGTGATACAGACACACACACCGCGATAAACAGGAAGGTTAAGACGGCTAGCACAGTGTACGGTAAAGGGGGGGGGGGGAGGGGAGAAGGAGTGGTGACACTTTTAAGAAGCCATACAACTTTTAATAAGCCAGAGATACACAGTTGTGAAGTTTGGTGGGCATTCAACATTACCGGTCGGTTATCCTTGCTTCTGAAAACTTGTGCTTGCGTTTTTTTTCCCCAATTAGCCAATGAAAATGGCCGGTCAGCAAAGGTGATTAACTAAAACTACCTTGACTGCCCATAACTACATGGCGAGCACACTACAAACGCACCTACGACTACAGGATTATCGATTTTCTCCATGGCGACCAATGTTTGGTGCGGAAAATCTTTCAACGTTGAAAAATTTGCGGCGACCATACTGAGCCCATGACTAGTTCCCAGAATGTGGGAAATCCTCGTGACCATGAAGGAGACTCACCAGAGACCACCGGCAAACATGTGGCGACCATGTGTCGCCACATGTTTGCTGGTGGTCCCTGGTGAGAATCTGAACAGAATCTCCTGCACGCGCCTTAAAAAGTCACCAAAGTGGGACAGGCCCATTCAATCCTTTCTGGCATTGAGGATGACACCAATTTGGCCGTGAGCACACCGACACGTGCAGTAGGGTGAACTTGCATATATATTATATTTACAATGGCCAGAAAGTCCAGGACCCCATGTGTCCGCTGTCCCTCACTGTTGGACCTCATGTGCACTGACGCTGCTGATCTCGGGCTTGTCCCAACAGTTCACCCTTGTCTGGAGAGGAGGTGCCAGCTGTCTCAGGTTTATCCTGGTGGCTCAGCATTGGGACTTGAAGAGGCGACACTGGCAATCGCTGGAATATCCTGGCACCTCAGACTTTGCCTCTATGTGGGTGCAGTCCTTGTTGTCAGTGACAGAAAGAGACGCTGGCATCTCAGAGTTGCACTGATATCTCGGGTTTGCCCTGGCCACTGTCTTGGTCTCAGTGTTGGTGCTGGCTGTCTCGGGCTTCTTCCTGGCAGATCAGTCTTGACCACACAGTCCTTCTCGAAGTTGCGACCAGGGGAACAGCTGGCAGGGAGGCTCACCACTTCCTCTCCTTCTTCCTAGCTTTCTTCCTCTTCTGCTTCTTCTCTCACCTTCTCCCTCTGACTCGAGTGCCTGAGTTTTATAGGGAGTAGGCTGAAGGTTAAAGTTTGTTTTTTTTTGGCTTATTAATTTTATCACCATTTCATCCAGTGTTTTACTTGTTGTCTGCATCAGTTATCTATTTTAATTAGCGTTTTATAACTCGGGATAGCACTGTGTCTTAATTAACGGTGTGCACTGGAAAAAAATATCATACTTTGTGTCTCTCTTTGGGCCCAGAATTACTTTATCTCAATTTCTGCTGGTTTAAGCTGATAAATTTAGCATCTACATTGTATTCAGTAAATTAACAAACTGTGGCTATAGCATTGGCTGGGGAATGCTGAATTGAATCCCACCAGATGCTCTTGAATTCTTCTTCTTAGAATATCAGGGCTGCCAATTCTCACGCTTTGAGTGTGAGTATCACGCATTTGAAGACACTCTCACGCCCTCACACTGATCAGAAATTTCTCACGCTCTGCTGTGAGAAATTCTGTGATCAACGAAAAATTCAAAACTCAGATAAACTGCATGGTCCGCAGTTGTTGGAGAGCCGGGGCTGAGGGAGGGATGGGAGCAGAACCAGCGGTGGGAACAGATGCAGGGAGCCGGGGTTGGCGGGTGTTTGCGGGGCTGGCAAGTGTTTGCGGGGCCTGCGAGTCGCTCGCTGCAGCTCCGGCCGTGGAGCAGTGCAAGTCAGTCCCGGGCCGTCGGAAGCGTTGTGCCGCTGCCACGAGAGTCTCTGTTCTGAAGGGACAGAGACTCTCAAAGGGAGGTGGAGAGCGAGGGGAAGGAGACGGGGAGGGAGAGACAGAGGGGGAATGAATAGGGGGAGAGAGGGGGGAGAGTGGTAGGGGAGAGAGATAGGAAGAGGGTGAGAGTGAGGTGGGAGGGGGGGGAAGAGAGAGGGGGTGGAGAGGGTAGAAGAGAATGGAGAGAGGGGAAGAGAGAGGATGGTAAAAGAGAGAGGAGGGTGAGGTGGAAAGAGAGAAATGGGGAAAGAGAGAGAGATGGGGCAAAGAGAAAGAGGAGATAGAGACAGAGGAGAAAGAGATGGAGGGAGAGCAAGGGGAGAGTGAGGTGGGAGAGAGAAAATGGGAGAGAGAAAGAGAGAGGGGGGGGAGGGAGGGGAGAGAGTGTGTGGAGAGGGAGAGAGGGAGGGAGAAGGAGAGGTGGAGAGAGAGATAGGGAGAGAGAGTTAGGGGAAAGAGGGAGAGAGAGTAGAGAGAGAGAAGAGAGGACAAGAGGGGAAGAAAGAGAGAGGGGGAGAGAGAGGAGAAAGAAAGAGGGAAGGGTGGGAGTGAGAGGGGGAGACGGGGGGTTAGAGAGATAGAGGGGAGAGAAAGAGAGGGGGATAGAGAGGCAGGGCTGCTAACTCCCATGCATTGAGCATGAGAATCACGCATTTCGCCAAATTCTCACACTGACCACAAATTTCTCACCCTCTGTTGTGAGAAATTCCGTGATCAATGAAAATTTCAAAACTCATATCAACTGCATGGGCCATGGGTGTTGGAAGCAGAAGCAGCGACGGGGACAGATGCAGGTGGGGAGCGGGGCTGGCGAGTGTTTGCCGGGCTGGCGAGTCGCTCACTGCAGCTCCGGCCATGGAGCAGCCTCAGTGCAAGGCGTCGGAAGCGTTGCGCCGCTGTCATGAGAGTCTCTGTGCCAAATTCGCCCAGGTGACCGGCATGGATCAGGCTGCGGCTCGGTGCATCCTGGAGGACAAACAGTGGCTGCTGGAAGTAAGTACCAGGCACTGGGTAGAAACGGTGGAAGATAGTGGACTTCAAATGGGAGTGGTTGGAGAAAGCATCCTGCTTGCCTGCTAGATTTTCACTTACTGTAACTGCAGGAAAAATGTTCCCGATGTTGGGGGAGTTCAGAACCAGGGTTCACAGTTTAAGAATAAAGGGGGGGGGGGGCAGTTAGGACTGAGATGAGGACAAACTTTCTTCACACAGAGAGTTGTGAATCTAAGGAATTATCTGCCACAGAAGGCAGTGCAGGCCTATTGTGCTGATACTGACCCCAACCAACCACGTAATGAATATCATCCATTCTGGAGGTTTTACTTTTATGATGCCATTTAAACTTCACTTGGATTTCAATCACTTCAATGTAGAATTGGGAATGGAGAGCATTGGAACAAAATTTTGCCTTCGGTACATATTAACTATAATATAATAATGTATGCATGCAGGTAGGTACAATCAAAACAAAGGATCTTTTTATCATTGTTGTGTTATGAATACCACAGAAAATATTATGTACTCTCAAGATCACATTTAATAGAATAATATTGCTTAAATATATAGTTATTGAACTTTACATTTTGGAAAAGTCCCAGCTTAGAGGAAGACAGCAAAATACTGAAAATATTGGGGGTGAAAATGACTTCAGGACAGTTTGTTACAAAAATGAAAGAAATGGTATCAGAATACTTATACAGCTGAGTAAGTATAATTTTATGGATGGGAATTGTGTTCAACCATCTGAAGACTTCTTTGACAATGTAACTAGCATGTTAGATAACAAGGAAGCCAGTGAATGTACCAACATTTGTTCTCCATAATTTGGTCTGTGAAGTGTCCCATAAAAGGTTACTGCATTAGAGGAGCACCTGTGGACTTGAACGTAATAGGTTAAGTCCAGGGGATCAGATATGGGCTTTATGTGTGGGCCAGATATATTGTCAGTGCAGAGGGGCTAGGACCAAGGCCAAGTGTGCATCCAGAGTCAAGGTCTGGAATAGTACTAGGTTTGCAGTCAAAGCTGGGACCAGGGGTGTGTTCAGCAATGGGAACCTAAGCAGGTAAGCAGCTATGATCAGGGTAGAATAGGGGGCCAGGTGTAAAGCTGGACTCGGGGCCAGGAATGAGTGAAGGTATGCAACTGGAGTCAGGGCCAGGAGTAGTACCAGGTGTGCAGTGAGACCCAGGTTGGTCAACATGGTCCAAGTGCTTGATTATAATCTGTTTTACATACATGAATACATGAAATCATTCATATCTGCATCTGTTGATCAGAGCCTGGGCTCTACTGTGGAATGTAATTAAGAATGTAATTTACTCTAACCTTATTCATAGCTAATCCAATTTAAAGCATATATATTGCATTCAAGTTTAAGTTAAAAGATTCGCTACAGTATGTACCATATTGCACAATTTCAAGCTGAAAAATGCAAAAGTTCCGTACTAATGTGAGGGGGACACCCTCCCCCCGCCCGGTCGCTATGCTCCCTCGGGCTTGGTCTCTCGCAATTTCTCACTCCCAACTCTCACCCAATGTTGGCAGCCCTGGAATAACCTAGAGGATGTTTTCAATTGTTTATATCTAATTAATGCACAGAACTTTCAGGACTACAATTTTAGTGATGCATTTAAAAGAAAAGTGGATAGGTATATGGACGTGAAGGGAATGGAGGGGTATGGTATGAGTGCAGGTAGATGGGACTAGGGGAAAACAAATGGTCGGCACGGACTGGAAGGGCCGAGAGGGCCTGTTTCCGTGCTGTAATTGTTATATGGTTATAAGGAGATATAAAAATTAGTTACCAAGGTCAGTGACATTTATCATTATTTATTTATGCACAAGTGTTGCATCTTCTCTTTCTGTATCTGATTTACTGTTCAATTCATCCACTCAAATGTATACTTCTTCCAAAGTCCTTGCAATGTTAACTCCACAACTCAAACTAAATTGGTTAAGGTAAAATAAAATACCTTGTCTTATTTCTGTACTTAGTTTTCTGAAGCATTATCAGCTTCAACTTGAACATGTGTATTGGTTTGAGGATATAATTGTCACATGTACTGAGATAAAGTGAAAACTTTGTTTTGCGTCCTATCCAGGCAAATCGTGCCATGTATAAATACATCAAGTAGTACATAAGAGAAAATAAACAAGAGTGCACAATAGAGTGTTACAGCTTGAGAGAAAATGCAAGGGCCTCAACAGGTAGACTGGATGTCCTGGAGTTGATCCCGAGCAAATGAGAGACATGTTCAAGAGCCTGATAACAATGAGAAAGAAGCTGTTCTTGAATATGGTACTATGTACTTTCAAACTTTTGTATCTTCTACCCATGCATGAGGGGAGAAAAAATAACTGGGCTGTGAGTGACCTTTCATTATGTTGGCCACTTTCCAAAGGCAACATGAAGTATAGACTTTATTTCAGTACCATCTCCAATTCAGAACTATTGATTCAGACAGTGGCGGGTACTCCCTTTCTCCCCCCCGTCCCCCCACCGCTTTCTAAAGTCAATGAGAATGTTGGTGACATTGAGGGAGAGGTGGTTGTTTTGATACCATGCTACTAAACTCCTTGGATAGGCACCTTCCTACACAGTCTCATCATTGACATCCCACCCACTGCAGTGGTGTCATCTTTATTCTTGTAAATGGAGTTAGAGCAGACTTTAGTTGCACAGTCATGAGTGTATAGGGAGTATAGTGAGGACCTGAGATCACAGCCTTGCAGAGCACCAGTGTTGAGAATTATCAAGAAGATGTTTTGTCAACAATCCTTATGATCCTCGATTTGGTCTCTGGATCAGGAAGTCGTATCCAATTGCAGAGGGGAATGCTGAGTCGAGATCGAGGAGTAAGTAGATGAGTTTGTTTGGAAATACTGTGTTGAAGGTGGAGCTAGAGTCAATAAATAAAAATTCAGGATGGCTCATCACAGCTAATCATGGAACGGTATTAATGATAAATCAAAGTATCCATCTCCTGCTTCTCTGTGCTTTTTCTCCAATGCACATTCAAAACATTAACTTTTTGTGTCCATTCAAATGCATTTTGTCTTGACACACAGGAAAACTGTAACTCTCAAAAATGTATAAATTATTTACAATGTTCAGGTTATTTTCTCCGCTTATTTGCAGTTTTTTTCTGTGCAATTAACATCTAGAGGTTAATTATTAAATTTGACTTTTGACTTTTACCTTTTCCCCCAATTTGCTTAATCTTTTCGCGTATTCTCAGACAACACACCCAAGTCTCAATCACATTATTTTCCACGTCGGACTGCGAGACAATAGACAATAGGTGCAGGAGTATGCCATTCGGCCCTTCGAGCCAGCACCGCCATTCACTCTGATTATGGCTGAGCATCCTCAATCAGTACCCCGTTCCTGCCTTCTCACCATATCCCCTGACTCCACTATCTTTAAGAGCTCTATCTAACTCTCTTGAAGTATCCAGAGAATTGGTCTCCACTGCCTTGAGGCAGAGAATTCCACAGTTCACAACTCGCTGGGTGAAAAAGTTTTTCCTCATCTCCGTTCTAAATGGCTTACATTCTTAAACTGTGTCTGCTGGTTCTTGACTCCCCCAACATTGGGGACATGTTTTCAACCTCTCGCATGTCCAATCCCTTAATCTATATTACTAGAAGTCTGTCCTTGACCACTTCCTGTTGTTCTGTATATTGATTTTAGAAAAAACGCTGCCACTTACAGCTGTGATTTTTGGCCATCTTACTCAGAGTCCCCCTCCGCATCGCAGGACAAGAGATTTTTCCCATTGATGAAAAATAAAAGAGTTATTAGTGTTTAAAAAATGTTGAGTTTCTCTCTCCTGAAGGCCACGCCCCTACCGGAGGGACAATAAAACCCGGATGAGTTGAGTGCCTCAGTCAGTCTCTGTAAGATGGGGGGGGCGAGAGGGTCACGTCTCTCAGTCTGAGCTGTGAATAACACTGAACACATGTCTACTAAACCGTGAGTGGTTTTACTGACCTGTCAGTGCCCTTAATGTGGTTTGAAAAGATAGTTTGGAAATGCTAAAGCTGTGTTCCCTTTGGTTTGGAAATGCTAAAGCTGTGTTGCCTTTGATTGGGAAATGCTAAAGTTGTGTTGCCTTTGGTTTGGAAATGCTAAAGCTTTGTTGCATAATTAAAGTTGCCTTGCATAATTAAAGTTGCCTTGCCTAATTAAAGTTGCCTCCCCTAATTAAAGTTGCCTTGCCTAATTAAAGTTGCCTTGCCATCTATATAATTAAAAGTCTAATCTTGACCACTTCCTGTTTGTGCTTTATATTGATTTTAGAAAAGACGTTACCACGTACGGCTGTGATCTTTGGCCATCTTACACAGAATCCCCCTCCGCTCATCAGGTGCGGAGGATTTTTCCCATCGATGAAAAATAAAAGTTATTAGTGTTTTAAAAATGTTGAGATTCTTTCTCCTGTCAATCATGCCATGAAGGCCACGTCCTTTCTGGTGGGAGGGGGGTGGGAGGGGGGGGGGGAAGGACTATAAACCCAGAAGTGTGGGTCAGAAGGAATAGTCCCACGAATATCCCAGAAAGAATAATCGTGGGTCAACTGCCAACCCACCAGCCGTGAGTGAGTGAGCTGCCAGCACAACAGGCTTGAGTGATTGAGCCGCCAGCCCAAGAATCCATTCGACCCACAATGTCCATACTAGCCCTCTGGAAAACAGTCCCTTCAGCCCACAACACCCATACTAGCGTTCCAGAAACCCACCCCCTCCCCTGCCCCACTGGCCACCAATATTGGAATTGGTGGAGAGGTGGAATATTGCGTTGGGGGACCAGCCCACTTGTGTGATTCTGGGACCCAACGGGTCCCACTTAGTCTAGTAATCTTATATGTTTCAATAAGATCCCCTCTCGTCCTTCTAAACTCCAGAGTATAAAAGCCCAGCTGCTCCATTCTATCAAAATATGACAGTCCCGTCATACCTCATGAACATATGCTGCACTCCCTCAATAGCAAGAATGTCCTTCCTCAAATTTGGAGACCAAAACTGCACACAATATTCCAGGAGTGGTCAAACAAGGGCACTGTACAATTGCAGAAGGACCTCTTTGCTCCTATACTCAACTCCTCTTGTTATGAAGGCCAACATGCCATTCACTTTCTTCACTGCCTGCTGCACCTGCATGCTTACTTTCTTCTTCTTCTTCTTCTTTCGTGTGGCGTGCACAGCCTAAAGTTGTAGGGCAACTTTTTCTATTTGATCCTGCTTACTTTCAATGACTGATGAACAAGGACCCCCCAGATCTCGCTGTACTTCCCCTTTTCCCAACTTGATACCATTCAGATAATAATCTGCCTTCCTGTTTTTGCTACTGAAGTGGATAACCTCACATTTGTCCACATTAAACTGATCTGCCATGCATCTGCCCACTCACCCAACCTGTCCAAGTCACCCTGCATTCTCATAGCATCCTCCTCACAGTTCACACTGCCACCCAACTTTGTGTCATCTGCAAATTTAATGTTACTTTGAATCCCTTCATCTAAATCATTGATGTATATTGTAAATAGCTGCGGTCCCAGCACCGAGCCTTGCGGAACCCCACTAGTCACTGCCTGCCATTCTGAAAAAGTCAAATATGCAGCAGCTGCAGCTTTACTGGGTTTGCGCTACTAATGTGTTCCTGCTGAGAATAGTTTCTTGCAAGCTTTTTATATATTCTGTTTATAGAGAATATGGAGGTGCTGTATGGTTTAGGATTGTGTGTATAATCTAAATAAGAACGGTAGTTTGATCAAGATTGCCGACGCTTTTTGACATAAAACAGCCCTGTACCAGGTGCTGCTAGCACGGCTTTCCCGTAGGCCGGCACTTTCATACATGAAGCAGCCCTGTCAGGCGCTGCTGGCGTGGCCTGTCCCATAGGCCCGCACTATTACAGTGTAAGCTCACTAAATCAATATTTTTAGTTTACAGCTTTTCCTGTGAAGGGTTAAAACAATTAACTTGTGCTAAACAACAAAGATTACATTGTCAGAGACATATAACAATAAATTTTTATGACTTTAACTTTGCCTTTAGCTATTAACTTTAAGAAAATCACTCTAACATAACATACATTTTATTATTAAGAGAAACCCTTTGTAGCCCGACTCACCCGAGTCCAAATAGGGCTGAATGAGTCCCATTTAATTCCTTGCCTGGGGACCAACGTCTGTGAGCCACTGACCCCACTGTCAGTGACTCTAGCATTTCTTCCTTGCCGTTCCAACGGCATCCCCACAGGCTGGGAGCTGCTGATTGCACTGGCAGCGACTCTGGCTTGAATTTCTTGCCATTTCACAGCATCCCCGCAGGCTGGGAGCTACTAATTGCCTTGTTAGCGGCTCCTTATCTCGCAACCCGATCTATTTGCCGGTTATCCGCTTCCATGGTCGGACTGGGTTTCCCTTCAGTGCATAACCGGCACGCTCGTCGGGCTGCTAAACTGGCAGGAAAACCTCTGTGAAAAGAGGCTCCTGCCTGAAAAAACCTGGTAAGTAAAAACGAACTTACCTCTAGGTTTAACTTACCGCTGGCAGGAGCTCTGTCTTGCCAGTCTGGTGCTTGCGCCAGTGCGGCTGACGTACTGATGCGCATGCGGCCTAGACGGAGTTCTTCACGGAATCACTCATGTGACTCCGAAGTAAAATAGTAAGATTAAACAAGAACTTACCAGTTTGTAGTTTGATCCTTATTTTATGAGGAGTTACGATGAGGGTTTTCGTGAAGACCCCCCAGCACACATGTGCGACATTCTTCAAAGCAGCAGTGTGGAATCACAGATAACAACAATGACTGAAGATAGTAAGATTAAGAGACACTAATATACCAGTTGACCTTAAGATAGAGGGTTGGGAGCGGAGGGCACGAAATCCTTCATCGCTCAAAAAAAGCTCAATTTTTGCCTTGATCGGCAGCTGCATAGGTCTGTCAAAATGTCAAAATGTCCAGCATTTGCTTTTAATGCTGAGATTTTTGCTCTTTGCAAGTTTATTTGCACTCTGGCAGCCTGTCCCGGTGGTGAGCCGGTAACTCCCGCTCCTGCGGGGCTCCCCGACTTCCCAGCAGGTCCACCACCGGTCCGCGATCTGGCAGATTTCTCCGGTGGCATGTCGATGCCGGCCGCTGCAGCGGGGCTCGACCTGGATGCGGCTTTCCCCCTGGTCCGCCCTCTGGAGACCTGTACCACAGGGGAAACAGAAATGCCGCTGACCGTGGCACGGTTTTACGCACCTGTTTGCCGCTAGCCCTTTGTTTGCGGGCAGCTCCGAGGATAGCGGCCGCTGACTTCCCTCCGAAGTCCCGCGGCCCTTGGAGGCTTGTTTCGCCTTCCCTTTCTTCGACTCCATTGTTCCTGTAAGTAGATAATTTCCTCACAGGGACTAACCAGCTCAAGGTTGGTTAAAACTTACCTTGAAGTCTCTTTTGAAGGTGCCCTTGGGGAAGCGCACTCACCCCTCCAGCTCTCGCGCATATGTCGTGCATGCGTGCTGGTGGGGTCTTCACGAAGTCACTCACGTGACTCCGAAGTAAAATTGAAGTGTTTCACCCTTCATTTATAGCTGCTGCCAGGCCCCCTCAGGCCAAAGTTCTATTGCTTAATCATAATTTAATCAATATGCAAAAAATTGATACAATACAATACTGTTTATTGTCATTTGAACCTCATTGAGGTTCAAACGAAATTTAGTTTCTGCAGTCATACAAACAAGAAAAGAACCAAGACAGGGTCGATGCAAGAACCGATGCAAGGCCGCGCTCCGGGTCTTGATGTTCGAGCCCCCGGCGGGCGCTAGCAGGTTCCGCGGCCATTAAAGCCACGCAGGGCGATGTAAGGCCCCGCTCCAGGTCATTTTCAACCTCGCAACTCGGGAGGAATAAGTTACCGCCACGGGAGCTCCGAAAGGCGGTCTCCCACCAGGGACCCGCGAGCTCCCAGTGTTACCGTCCACCGGCCTGCAGCTGGAGCCTCCGAATCTCCGGGGTCGGGCAGCAGCAGCGTGCCACCACAGCTCCTCCCATTCCGAACTCGGCCAGCTCCACGATGGTGAGTAGTCTGCAGGCTCCGCGACTGGAGCCCCAGGTCCGGCTGGAGGCCGCTCCACGGTGCTAGGCCCCAACGACAAAGGAGACCCGACAGAGAAAAAGATTTTAATGGTTTCCCCCACCCCCCCCACACATACCCAGCTAAAAGAAAAACCTATAACTACACTCAAAAAGACAGACGGACTGCAGAGGCCGCTGCGAAGAGAGTCGCGCCGCCCACCGAATAGGATGTAATGACAAAGGGAAAGGCAAAAGATCTCATCTTTGTTCATCTTTTATCATCCAGTCTGCAGAAAGCTATCTGCAGAGTCTGTGGAGCTGTGCGTTAAAATCTGTTCAGGAGTTTCCACACTAATCTCTGCACAGAAAACCAAAATGATTAAATCCAGGAAATCCCACATGAAGCTCTCCCTACAGGCCACTTGCAGTTGACAATGTCAGTCAGAGGAACTAAATGCAGTGTTAATTATTAATACTATTCAGAGATAAGTTTGATAATTATAGCATTAAAACAAGAATTTTCATCCAACATCCATGCCGATCAATGGGTTTTCTTGAGCTAGACCATTTGGCTGCGTTTGGCCCTTATCCCTCTAAACATTTCACATTCATGTACGTCCAAATATCTTCAAAATGCTGTAACTGTACTCACTTCTACCACTTTCTCTGACAGCTCGTTCCATTTAGCCACCACCCACTGCGTGAAAAGTTTCTCTTTCCGGTCACTTTTAAATCATTCCTCTCTCATTATAAACCTATGCTCTCCAGTTTTATTCTCCCCTATCCAGCTACCCGCCAATCCTCAGGAACTACTCCAGAATCTAAAGAGTTTTGAAAGATTATCACTAATGCATCCACTATTTCCGGAGCTACTTCCTTAAGTACTCTGGGATGCAGCCTATCTGGCCCTGGGGATTTATTGGCCTTTAATCCATTCAATTTACCCAACACCACTTCCCGACTAACCTGGATTTCACTCAATTCCTCCTTTGACCCGTGGTCCCCTGCTATTTCCGGCAGATTATTTATGTCTTCCTTAGTGAAGACGGAACCAAAGTAGTTATTCAATTTGTCCGCCATATCCTTGTTCCCCATGATCAACTCGCCCGTTTCTGACTGCAAGGGACGCACATTTGTTTTAACTAATCTCTTTCTCTTCACATATCTATAAAAACTTTTGCAGTCAGTTTTTATGTTCCCTGCCAGTTTTCTTTCATAATCTATTTTTCATTTTCCTAATTAAGCCCTTTGATCTCCTCTGCTGGTCTCCGAATTTCTCCCGGTCCCCGGGTATGCTGCTTTTTCTGGCTACTTTGTGCGCATCATCCTTTGCTTTGATACTATCCCTGATTTCCCTTGTCATCCACGGATGCACTACCTTCCCTGATTTATTCTTTTGCCAAACTGGGATGAACAATTTTTGTGGTTCATCCATGCAGTCTTTAAATGTCTTCCATTGCGTATCCACCGTCAACCCTTTTAGAATTGATTGCCAGTCAATCTTGTCCAATTCACGTCTCATACCTTCAAAGTTACCTTTCTTTAAGTTCAGAACCATTGTTTCTGAATTAACAATGTCACTCTCCATCCTACTGAAGAACTCGACCATATTATGGTCACTCTTGCCCAAGTACAACAAGACTGCTAACTAACCCTTCCTCATTACTCAATACCCAGTCTAAAATAGCGTGCTCTCTCGTTGGTTCCTCTACATGTTGATTTAGATAACTATCCCGCATACATTCCAAAAAATCCTCTTCCTCAGCACCCCTGCCAATTTGATTCACCCAATCTATATGTTCTTCAGAAGAAGTATTGGTCTTCTTCTGCAGCAGTACAACAAATATGCAAAACAAACATATTTATGTTCAGTAATTTATTCAAAATAAAGCATCCAGAACAGAGATCAAGCTTCTTGCTAATGTTGCTATCACAATTTATCGCTAGTTTCAATGCTCTTAGCCTATCTTGCATCAGCTGATGCACCAGGAGTTCTCTGAGGCAGTAGCAGAGTACCTCATGAATCCACATCACATCACCTTCAGTACAGGATTGACTACTGAGTACACTGTTTGCCTGAAAATAGATTGATTTATAGGTTAAACACCGATTTTCCAGCACCCTCAGTTCCAGAGCCTTTCTTGATTATCTGTTTTTCAAGACCAACAGATGTCAGGTGATAAACGTGAGGAAACGACAATACACCCCTCTTCCGTTAAAAGTATCTCTACTGCGTCTCTAAAGCACCATGGAGTGCCACAAACCTAAAATAAAACAAATATAAAATATAAATTGAATGTGCATTGGGACCCTGTGTGGCTCCCTTCCTCTTACCTGCTGCTATTTGTTGCAGTTGCCGATGGCTTTGTTCTTTCCCTGCTTGACCACCGCTGCCTGCTTCTCCTGTCACTATGTCCAGTCTTCCTCTTTACTCCCCCACTCCTCCTCTTCCCACCGCCACTGCCACCTTTTTCTCCCCCGAGTTGCCGACATACTCCACCCTAGAAGTGACAGCAGGTGAGTGGAGCGAGCAGCCAACGGTGACTTCAGGAGCGCATTCTGTCGGTAGCCTGAAGTAAGAATTGTCCCCAGGGGCTACAACGTGAGCCGCAAAAACAGCCATGTCACCGGACTGCACAATGGGCGAAAACTGGCTCGCTGGTGCACCTTGTGAGTCAGGGAGTAGGTCGGAAGCCGAGGTTCAAAACGGCTGGGGAAACGGTGGGAGCTGGAGATGGGTCAGCAGGTCCGTTCATTGCATCCAACATTTATTATAAGTGGGTCTGTTAAAACAAGGGTTTACTGTATTTACATAATTTATTTACATAAACCAAATAAATTAGAGAAGGCTTGAGAGGGATTTCAGAGTTCCAGAGGGCAAGAGTAAAATCGAACAGAATGGAAGGGAGGGTGGGGGTGGGGTTTAGGGTGGTGGTGCAACATAAACATTGAGCTAGCACAGATAGAATTAGACAAGGCCAAGGAGGGATTTCAATATCTAGATGTAAATAAATAACTCTTGCAATGCCGCCTGTAGCCATTTAGGGAATTTCAACTGAGCTCTCGTAATTTGTTCAGATTAAAGTGGGAGGGGGGCAGACCATCAGTTGCTGGAAAATCGTTCAATTTAATATTCTCTGCATTTTAGTTAGGCAATACAAACAAAGGATTATTTGTAGAATATTTTTTATATCTAGTTTATTTTTAAGTTAGTCACTTTTTGCCAAGTTAAACAAATTGGCAAAAAGTGACTAACTTAAAAAACTAGATATAAAAATATTCTACAAATAGTCCTTTTCTTGAAATATTAGAAAACAATTACTGGAAAAGTTATTAAAAATAAATGTTCATTAATAAACTTTATCACCACGTATATTTTGTTTGCCGATTATCTGAAGTAATTCAGAACCAATAGTTTATAACTTTCAATAAATCTGTATTATGCAGCATATAATGTCGAATTCAGATTAAAAATAAAGATACCATGTTTCCTAAAGTGTTTCAATAAAGGCAAAAAAAAGCCAAAATGTGAGGACCTTTAGCATACTACAATGAAAGAAAAGGCTGTGTAATTAGAGTGTGGATTGTAGCAACATCTCTGATCTTATCTAATCAGAAAACCATGCTGCTTTCATCAATAATATATTCCGCTTTCATTGATGAAGTAGGTAAGAATAGTTTTGCGGAATCCGTTCCTCCAAATCCCCAGGCAATCACATCCAAGTTGCTGCTGCTGCGTCATTCTAATCACTCTAAAGGCTCTATTCCAGCAACAGTATCGGACTGCCTGTTCCAATTGTTTTAGTAACCATATAAACATAAACGGTGACAGCAAATGCTCTAGGGCGTATTGCTGGCTGGTTGTGTTTGTTTTATGAGTTTCTATGAAAGAATGCAGAATTTAATTGAGAAGTGCAAACTGTGCACATTATAAATAAACAATCAGCTTTGGGTTCAAATAGAAACAAAGATAATCATTCTCCAAATACTGAACTTGTCCATCAGGTGTTCAATATATTTTTCAGGGATCAACTGCATGGATTGATTTGTTCTCTAGTTTTTGACCAAAGGAATTTGTTTCCTGTGATCTGACAACATTGGATGAAGAACTTAATTGCCACATGTAATGACGTGGTAAATATGTTTTTGCAGACTTCCTTTGCTTCAGTAATTTTAAAATGTTCAAATGAAACCTAAGATAATGTGTTATGATTTTAATCAAATGCAGATCAGCAATCTTTTTCATACAGAATTGTCTACACATGTCAACTAAAGAAAATCATTCCCAATTGTTGTTATGTGAACTTCAAAGGAAGAAACACATTAAAAGGGCACTTTCCTAATTTAGATAAATGTCATTTCAGTCAAATTACTTTAAGTGGCATAGCTGCTGTTAATTTGGTAAAATTGCAACTAATTTGTGCACTTCATGTCTCTACAATGAAAACATCAAAATCATTTTGGTTTTGAGGTGCAAGTTGGACATGACACCAGTCAATTCATTCATTTTTTTTTTATTTTACAGTGATCGTGGAATTGTTAACACAACCTGAACAGGCAAATGGGGTTTAGTTTAATTTCAGATCAATGGCGTTTCCAGGAATGCAAGCTTTGTAATGCACAGGAATTCAAGCAAATAGTTCCACTATTAAAAGCTATCATAAATTAATAATCAATCTTTAGCTATACTGATTAACTTATTACCTGCCTACATGGAAGTCATTAAAATACATTTTCTGACTAAGTTGGACGAGACATTAGTCCTTTTACAAGTACAAAACAGGAGCAAAGTCGATCAATTTTTGGACCTGTATCCCTAATTATATCTAATTTATAGATATCAAAAAAATAAACTATAGGCTCTAGAAAACTACATTTTATAAAAGAATGTGCGAGCAAATTACAAAACATTAAGTCTTTTACGCAGGCTTTCCTTTATGAACCAAAGCACAAAAGAGCAGCAAGCTCATCTTGGAGTTGTATGAAATGCTTGTTTGGCTTCAGTTTGAGTACAGTGCATGTACCTTTCTTATTACAATGCAGGTGAGATTTCCTAGGATGTTGTTCAAACTAGAAATTGGCATTGTGAGAAAAAATTGGGTAGGCTACGGATGTTTTCTTCAGAACAAAGGAGACTAAGAAGAAACTTAGTTGCGGTATTTATAATTTTCATGGATTTAGGTAAAGTCAATAGGAATTGTCTATTTTTCCTTAAATGATGGCTTGAAAACCAGGGGCAGGGACTTAGATTTAAATTAATTGCCAGGAAGATTAGAGGATCGCTCCTACCCCTATGAAGAAGGTTCAGCAGCCTGAAAACTCTAACCACGAGCATCAAGAACAGTCCATAAGTTCATAGGTTATAGGAGCAGAATTAGGCCATTCGGCCCATCAATCTAACAGGCATGTAAACTCAATACACACAGATAAAATATGATAATCAAAAATTAAATAAATTAATAATCGTAACACTAGATAGCCTTAATAACTAAGTTCTTTGTACAACCAAAGACAGAGATCATGGAAGTTCATAGTTGCCATGGTTAGTGTTATGTAGTGTAAAATAGCTGGGAAGAAGCGGTGGAGGTTAACATAGAAACATAGAAACATAGAAATTAGGTGCAGGAGTAGGCCATTCAGCCCTTCGAGCCTGCACCGCCATTCAATATGATCATGGCTGATCATCCAACTCAGTATCCCGTACCTGCCTTCTCTCCATACCCTCTGATCCCCTTAGCCACAAGGGCCACATCCAACTCACTCTTAAATATAGCCAATGAACTGGCCTCAACTACCCTCTGTGGCAGAGAGTTCCAGAGACTCACCACTCTCTGTGTGAAAAAAGTCTTTCTCATCTCGGTCTTAAAGGATTTCCCCCTTATCCTTAAGCTGTGACCCCTTAGTCAATGGAGTGTGAGATTCTTGATTAGTACAGGTATCCGGGGTTATGAGGAAAAAGCATGAGAATGGGGTTGAGAGGAAAAGATAGATCAGCCATTATTGAGTAGACTTGATGGGCCAAATGGCCTAATTCTGCTCCTATAACTTATGAACTCTACTCCGCCAATCAATCACCCAGTTATGTGTCACCTCGGTGTCACCTCGACCCACAAGAGAGAAGGAAATGTGTCAATGCAGTGCTGTGTAGTTGTATAATGTAGCCATAACTGATGGAGCAGCTGCCATCGTGTGCAAGCTGTGAGAGGAAGATGTGCTTCTGCCAGAAATGCTAAATTGCGATGATATAGGAGGCCATGAGAAGATTGGGTTTAATTTTCAGAGGTATTTGGCGATCGAGCAATATAGCTCCAGCAAAATAAGTCCGAACTTGGTGGTGAATTTTATTATAGTATGATATTGTAAGATGAGTTTATTGACCTACAGTTCAGAGTTCAGTTTAGTTTATTGTCACGTATACCGAGGTACAATGGAAAGCTTTTGTCGCATTCTAACCAGTCAGCAGAAAGACATTACATGATTACAATCGATCCATTGGCAGTGTATAGATACATGATAAGGGAATAACGTTTTATGTGAGGTAAAGCCAGCAAAGTCCGATCAAGGATAGTCCAAGGGTCACCAATGAGGTAGATAGTAGTTCAGCACTGCTCTCTGGTTGTGGTAGGATGATTCAGTTGCCCGATAACAGCTGGGTAGAAACTGTCCCTGGATCTAGTGGCATGCATTTACACTCTTCTATACCCTTTGCCTGATGGGAGAGGGTAGAGGGAGTGGCCAGGGTGCGACATCCTTGATTATGCTGCTGGCCTTGCTCAGGCAACGTGAGGTATAAATGGTCAATAGAAGGGAGGTTGGTTTGTGTGATGGTCTGAGCTGCTTCCACAATTTGCTGCAATTTCTTGTGGTCTTGGATGGAGCTGTTCCCAAACAAAGCTGTGATGCATCCTGACATAAAGCTTTCTATGGTGCATCTGTAGAGGTTGGTGAGAGTTATCGGGGACATGCCAAATTTCCTAAGCCTTCTAAGGAAGTAGAGGCGTTAGTGTGCTTTCTTGGTCGCTTTTCAATATGGGTGGTCCAGCTGAAATTGTTGGTGATATTGACTCCTAGGAATTTAAAGTTTTCCACCATCTCTCCTTCGCACCATCAATGCAAACTGGGGTATGTGTACCAGTTTGCTTCCTGAAGTCGATCACTATCTCCTTTGTCTTACTGACATTGAGAGAAAGGTTGTTGTCTCGACACCAGGACATGAGGTTCTCAATCTCCATCCTGTACTCTCTCATCATTATTTGATATCCAGCCCACAATGGTGGTGTCGTCTGTGAATTTTAAAATTGAATTAGATTTGTATATGGCTGCACAGTTGTGGGTGTACAAGGAGTAAAGAAGTGGGCTGACAACATATCCTTGCTGAGCCCCCTGTGTTGAGGATTGTCGTGGAGGATGATTTCTTCCCTATCCTCACTGATTGGGGTCTGTTGATCAGGAAGTCGAGGATCCAGTTGCAGAGATGAGTGCTGACACCAAGTCCCACAAGTATGGTAATAAGCTGGGATGGTATAATAGTATTAAAGAGCTGTATCTATGACGTATGTGCATAACGTATGTGTCTCTCCCAGGTGTTCTAAGGATGAGTGTAGGGTTGACGTCATTGAACCTCTTATGGTAAGATCACAAGGGCCATTCCTGTGGCACTGACTGTCAGTGTTATGTGATTGTGTTGCCTTGAGTGTGTGCCAGGTGAACATCTCTGCCTCCGGTGGATACCATACTTCTCACTTTATGGAGAGTGCACCACCTCATGAACTATCAATATGACTACTCCATCAGGAATATCCTATCCAAACTTTGGAAAAAATCCAACATTCCTACATTATCATGTCAGATCCGACAAAAACAGTAGAACAAAGTCACTCACAATCCTGAGAGATTGCCTGAGAAAGGAAAAATCTGCCATTTCTGCCTTCTCCACTAAGGTCTCTGGTACTGCATCTGAAAGCCTTGGAAATCTCTCACTCCCGTCTCGCCCAATTCTTCCTCAATTTTCAAACAACTACACATAGTTGCCTGCCACCAGCTACCCTTTAAGGACAAGGCAGGTATAACATTATAAGTAAAAGGCTGTACAAAATTACCTGTCACACATTGAATGGAAAAGAGTTACCATACGTGATTGTCCACTGGCTTTCAATTTTATCTTTGTAAATTTTCTACTGTGATGTTAAATTCTATTTTAGTTTTTTGAATAGTTTCTAATTCTCCAGCTAAACAATGAAAAGTACTCAGACCATAGTGTAGCATTCTGGATTTACTCTAAAGGATGAACTTTGAATCTGATGGGTGTGTCAGTGTTTGCTTTTCATCCTGTAGTATTGACTCCTCAGCTGACAGTAATGACTGTTGCTCGGGCACATAGTTCTATGGGTTTTGGCAGTGCTCCAGTACCTCACCCATGTAGCCATTCCTCATAAGGAGCTTAAGTAATTGATCCAAAAGTTCAAAATGAATGCTGACTCACATAATGACATCAATAAGATCAGTGAAATGGGTGTTTATATCTTTGCTATAATAATTTGGATGTCATTAGAAGATGCCATCTTATTTGATCTATCATCACACCTCTTGATGGCAGTGGTCTAAATGGAAGCACAGACCATCCTTGTAGTATAAGACTATGACCTAAATCAGTGGAACCCTCAATGCATCAGATAGTGATTGGGTTGGTACACAATCTAATAACATTGGAGTTTAAGTTTAGTTTAGTTTAGCGATACAATGCGGAAACAGGCTCTTCGGGCCACGGAGTCCATTCCAACCAACAATCCTCATACAATAGCACTATCCTACACATCTGAAACAATCTACTAACCTGTACATCTTTGGAGTGTGGGAGAAAACCAGAGCACCCATGGAAAACCCACACAGTCACAAGGAGAATGTCCATACTTCGTCCAGAGATCCATAGTCAGGATCAAATCCAGGTCTCTGCCGCTGTAAGGCAGCAACTCCACTGCTGCACCGCAATGCCGCCCATTCACGCCATGCCAGTCCTGCTCAATACACTAACAATCTCAGGGTGATTTGTATTATCGAGGGAGAGGGGGAAAAGGGAGAGAGAGTGAGAGAGAAAAAAAAAAAGAAAGGTGGGCATGGTGAATTATCTCTGAAGGTTTTGGGGAGCGAGAACAGCCAACAAGCTGATGGGTCTTTTCTTTGAATTAGGTCAAGCTTCAACTGCCCCAACTTGTGTGAGATTGCAAGGCAGAACCATCCACCCCATTCAAACCATTGGCGCTTAGTCCCCACTAACTCTGTATTGAGACATCTTGAAGATTAATGGTTCATAGCTGAGGAAGGACAGCAGCTGATTGTTAACAAGCAATGCAACACCATTATTAGCAGGCACAACATGTTACCCAAAAATATAAAAGTCTTTGTGTAGTTTGCTCCCGAGACAAATAGACCTACTGATTTTTACCAAATTCCTGTTGAAATAACATTTCTGCTATATTTCCATAATTTTACATATCTTATCTGCAACACCACTGCAATCTGCTTGAAGTTTATTTTGCAGTTAAGGTAGACTCCTATCCATCAGTGATGCAGTGTTGATTCATCAAATTCACATTTTGGGGATGTTTTGGCTGAGACCCTTCTTCAGACTGAGATTCAGGGGCCTGATGCTATTTGACCCATTGATCTGCCTTCTAAAGATAGATTCACAGGTAACACTCTGTTAATAACGTTTTGAAAAGCAGCAACTATGATATTTGATTTTCCAGCCTTTTGTCAAGAGGATCTTCCAAGTTTGCTTGACCTAATAGGATTATAATATTTTATATAGTATTACCGTAGAGTTACTGTACTGGCCATATGTAGAGGATGTGTAGGAAGAGTGTGCAGCTGCTGGTTTAAACTGAAGATGAACTCAAAAAGCTGGAGTAACTCAATGGGTCAGACAGCATCAGGCCCCATTTTGGAGATGATCTGCCTACTAAAGACAGATTCAGAGGTAACACGCGTTACCTGTTTTAGATTACAATTTTAAGACTTTTGCTCTGCCTGACCTTTTATAAATTTCTGCTTTCATTTGTCTCACAGAATATCAGTTCAGTCCCCTTATCAAAGTAATAAATTTATCTTCAAATATCAGTTTTCAATATGATATAACTTTAAGGTGACATAGATATTTAGCTCTTGTGTTCTTTAGTAAGAAAATTACTTGAAATGTCTGAAGCTTTACCTGCATTTCCTGATTGAGATTACATTAGAAACACAGGTGTGTTTACGACTACTGCAGGTAAACAGAAATCTTGGCTAATACTTTTCTGAAAAGCATGCAAATGGAACATTTGACCTTTTTGTCATTGCTTATTTATCTGGATGGTATCACATGAGGACAAATTATGTCCCCTAACCGTGTTTGCACAGACACATTTGCAGAAAAATTCACTGAATAAAAATAACTGGAAATCTCAGTAGTTAACTCTCCTTCTACTAACAAACTGGCAAGGTGAATTAACATTGCAATCGTTTCTGCTTTAAAAACAACTATTTGCCAATGGTTTATGTTAAGGTTAACAATTTTGCAACAAATAAGTCACTGTGCTCTCATTTGCGTTACTGGAAGGATTTATTATAAGACTAGCAGATCACACCCTTTTCTGTAGTTTACATTACCTGAACTGTTTGAATCCACTTCATTATTGTGGAGTAGCCATAGAAGCAACAATTGCTGATAGGCTGAAACATGAATGTTAGTGTGTAAAGGCACAGGGTTTGTCAAAGAAGGGGGCACAAAAGAAAAAGGAGATCTGATATTTTCTTGAAATAAAGCCACCCAGTTAACTGGTAGCAGCAATTTACATTTTTTTAAAGAACGTGCTAATCACCACAGTATCACATTCCAGCTTCAAACAAATTTACTGACAGCAATCATTCAGAATTTATTCAATACAGTTAGGTAGTTTGCCACAATTGAAAACTACATGACTGGCACAACAAATCCTATAACTATTGTGGATGGATTTAAGAGAGAGTTAGATAGAGCTCTAGGGGCTAGTGGGATCAAGGGATATGGGGAGAAGGCAGGCATGGGTTATTGATTGGGGGCAATCAGCCATGATCACAATGAATGGCGGTGCTGGCATGGATTTAGAGTACTGTACAGAGAAAAAAATAAACTCCCCACAGTAATACAAAACTATTATCTCTTAAGAACACAGCTGCTACTTTAATCACACATAGCTACTAAAATTGACAAGCAATCACTCCTACTGACAGTTATGTGCCGATTTCATTAAACAATGTAATATACAGTCTTTAGTATTTTTAGCTTGCAGTAACAGAAATAAACTTTTGCTCTTGAAAATAACTTTATTATTGAAAACCCTGCAGGGAAAATAACTTTGCTATTAATGAGTCTGGAACTCTCTAGCCCCTAACTCGCTTTCCCATATTGACATAATTGTTTTATGATGCAATTTTCTAAAACATGAGATTTCTTAGAAACAGGACTGTCACGTTATGGCATAACTACCTGAATTGCATCAATTGTTTAACTAATTGGTGTTACTCAAAATGTATATTATGTTTATGCCTAAGCACTATATGATAAGTTTCCTCAGCCAATGATTCAAAGTGGGGTGGGGTGGGGGCAATGGTTGCAGTGGCAGGGGTTTGAGAGATGATTAGTTGTGACATTAGGGTTGGAATATGGAGTCAGGTGGAGCTTTCCATTCAGATACTTTAACGTTTATTTCATAGGTTGCAGCCAGCAACTATTTTATGGAATACATTTGAGACCAAAAGGCTGGTTGTATTCAATAGACAAAATATAGGTGCAGGAGTAGGCCATTCGGCCCTTCGAGCCAGCACCGCCATTCACTGTGATCATGGCTGATCATCCACAATCAGTACCCCGTTCTTGCCTTCTCACCATATCCCTTCACTCCTCTATCTCCTCTCCCCTATGTAGAGCAGGACTCCATGCAGAACCTTATCAAATAGTTCATGTTCATAAATCCTAAGAACGGAACAGAATAGGAGCTCTCATCTTCTTTAGCAGCCTAAAGTGTGGCATCTTATCAAAGGTCTTCTGAAATCCAGATTAATTTCCTCCACTGATTCTCCTTTGCCTACCCTGCTATTTCCCTCCTCCAAGAATCCAGGACAACACAAGAGAAAAAGATACCAGACACAGCTTTGTTATCTGCATTTTCACATACTCTCATAAGTAGATTGCAAATTTCCTAATTTTGTCTTCCGTTAAAATTTGTTGGAGACCTTTGACATTAATTGCTTTGAATTTCCTGGTAATAACGAGTCATCCTTGTTCATTGCCTCCTTCACCTATAGGCCTGCCTTTAATTGGAGCAACATTTCCAGAAGTAATATCCATAGTGATCAGCAAAGTCTAGTAAGATACTGGGCTTTATTGTCATACACTTTGCCATGTAGTTTGGCCTGTGATTGAACTCGTGCACAGAAATGCTTTGACAGCTAGCTATGTGACACTCAAGACAATTTTTGATAACCATATTAACAATCTATGTTGCCACTACTTTTTTGTCACCTGCAAACTTATAATCATGCCTCCCACTCAAATAGTTGATGTAAACCACAAACAGCAATGGCTCCAGCACCGAATCACTGAGGCACACCGTTAGTCACAGGCCTCCTGTCTGATAAAACAACCTTCCACTATCCTGTTGTGATATCAGGTCTGAAGAAGGGTCTCGACCCGAAACGTCGACTATCTCCTTCGCTCCTTAGATGCTGCTGCACCCGCTGAGTTTCTCCAGCCTTTTGTGTACCTTCCACTATCATCTTCTGCTTCCTTCCATGAAGCCAATTCTTATCCAGTCAGATAGTTCTCCCTTGATCCAATGCAATCTAACCTTGTAGAGCAGGACGCCATGCAGCACTTTATCAAATAGTTAATAAGTCCTAGGAACAGAACAGAACAGGAGTTCACACCTGCTTTAGCAGCCTGAAGTGTGGCATCTTATCAAAGGTCTTCTGAAAATCCAGATTAATTTCCTCCACTGACTATCCTTTGCCTATCCTGCTCTTTACCTCCTCAAAGAATGCAACAGATTTGTCAGGCAAGATCTCCCCTTCACAAAGCTATGCTGACTTCAGCCTATTTTATCACCTGCATTTATCATGTACTCCAAAACCTCAACCTTAATAATGGACTATAAAATCTTCCGAACCACTGGTGTCAGACTAACCGGCCTGTAGTTTCCCCTCTTTTGCTTCGCTTCCTTCTTGAACAGCGGAGTAACATTTGCAATTTTCCAATCCACCAGGACTCCTGACTAGTAAGACTTGAAAGATCACTTCTAATGCCTCCACGATCTCTAAAGCTGCTTCTTGTAGAATTGTAGTCCATCTGGTCCAGGTGATTTATCCACCTTTAGATCTTTTAGCTTCCTGAACACCTTCTCCTTAGCAATAGCACCTCAACTTTCTGCCTCATGACTCTCTTGAATATCTAGCACATTGCTGGTGTCTTCTGCTGTGAAGACTGATGCAAATAAAAAATTCAATTCATCTGCATTTGTTTATTTGCCATTACACCTTCTCCAGCAGTATTTTTCAGCATTTCAATGTTCACTCTTGCCTCTCTTATACTTTTTATATCTGAGGAAACCTTTGCTATCCTCTTTTATATTATTGGATATTATTACCTGGGCAGTGGGCAGGTGGGCAGGTACTATAGACCTGCACGGGAAGGTAGATGCTCCCGCCCCCTTGAGTCTCGGGCAAATGGAGTTTGTCAGCCTGGGAAGGCAGTCCATCTAGGAGAGGGAAAACTGATTTAAAACCTCCACTGCCTTGTGGCCATATCCAGTCGTGGAAAAGGCTCCAGGAGTAAACCTCAAGAAAATCCGGAATCGGAACCCCTAAGGCAGTTTGTCGTTGTCTACAACCTCGCTCTGGCAGCTCCAGCTGGTGCCAAACTGTAATGGCCCTGCTGTTCCTTTGGATCGATCAGTGACGTGGAGAGGGGGGGGCGTGCTGCATGGGCAACAGCCTGTCCTCCATATGACATCGCCCAGGCTTGCATCTGACCAGGATGCATCACCCTTGGTCAGTCATGACCGAGGGGGGCCTACTACTATTATTACCTGCATTTTTCATCTTGTTGCCCTTTGATTTACCTTCTGTCAATCCTCTAGCTTCCCACAAATCTTTACAATATTGTATGCCTTCTCTGTTAGTTTTACGCTGTCTTTGACTTCCTTGTCTGCCACGGTCCCCTCATTCTCCCCTTAGACTCTTTTTTCCTCCTTGGGATGAAAAGATCCTTCGTATTCTGAATTATTCTCAGATACTCCTGCCATTGCTGCTCCACTGTCATTCCAGCTGGCGTCCCTTTCCAATCAACATTAGCCAGCTCATCCCTTATACCTCTGTAGTTACCTTTACTCAACAATAATGTGGACACATCTGATTTAATCTTCTTTGTCTCAAACTGCAGATTAGATTTGTTCATATTATGGTCACTACCTCCTAGGGGTTTCTTTACCTTAAGCTCCCTAATCTAATCCTTTTGTTACACAACAAATTCAGAATTGCCTTCTCCCCAGTATGCATGACCACAATCTACCCCAAGAAGCCATTGCATAGACACGCTACAAATTCCTTCTCTTGCCTTCATTTTCAAATGCCTTGCTGAAGTCTATATAGACAATAGGTGCAGGAGTAGGCCATTCAGCCCTTCGAGCTAGCACCGCCATTCAGTGTGATCATGGCTGATTATCCAATAAAGACAACATCTGCGGCTTTGCCCTCATCAGCCTCGTACAGTACTTTTTCAAAAACTCAATCAGTTTCGTAGAATACAATCTCCCACATATATCCTAATCAGCCCCTATCAATCCAATTGCATAAATATTTTATTCCTCAGAGTGCTCTTCATTAACTTCCCTATCGCAGATGTTAGGCTCACTGGTCTATAGTCCCAGGTTTTTCCTTTCAGCTCTCCTTAAATAGAGGCACAACATCAGCCACCTTTCAATCTTCCGGCACCTCATGCATGTCTAATGATAATTTAAATATTTCAACCAGGGCTCCTGCAATTTATTTTCTAACTTCCCGCAATGTACTCGATGTATCTGATCGGGCCTGGGAGATTTATCTACCTTCATATACCTTAGGATATTCATCACCTCCTTGTCCATAATATGGACCTGTCATCAAGGCATCTCTATTTACCAAGTTCCCAGTCTTCATGTCTTTCCCCACTGCAGAAAGAGTAGTTCTCCTCCACAGGGGAGAAATGCTCATTGGCTTGGATGGAAAAGGTAAATCAAGAGTCAAAATGTTTAATTGCTGCATGTACCAGGAACGGAAGAATTGCATTTTTACTTACTCAGTTTCATCGGCTCATTTACGCAGTAACTCAACAACCAAATATACAATAATCAATAATACAATAAATTAATAATCAGTAATACTAGGTAAACCAGACCATAATAGTGCAACACAGAAATACATGGTGCAACAAGAGACTAAGTCTAGAGCAGATCATTGCTGAGGTAGGGTTATGGTTTGGCCTGTGCAATGTGGTTCAAGAGCCTGATGGTCGTTGGGAAGATGCTGTTCTTGATTCATGGTTCTCCATGATACCTTCCATACGCAGCAGGGAAGTGAGAGCAAAGCCAGTCTTGTGTGGGTCTTTGATGATATTAGATGCCATTTTGAGGTAGAGCTTCCTGTAGAACCCTTCGATGGTGAGAAGGTCATTACCCGTGATAAACCAGACTATCGAGATAGCCTACGACTATCTGCAGCCGCCTTCATTCCTGCCTGTTCAAGTTCCTGAACCAGGCTGTGATGCAATTTTCCAGTGTGCTCTCGACCATACACCTCTAAGTTTGATAGTATTTGAAAACATGTATTCACGCCTCATTCTTGAAAACTCCAAGGAACATAGGCCCAAACTGGCTTGTCTTGTCAGGATAATCGTCTCAGCTCAGAGATTAGCCAGGTGATTTTTTTTTTTTTGAAATGTCGCCAATGCTACTTTATCCTTTTTTTGGGAAGCGGGCCAAAACTGTGCATGATATTCAAGTAGTGGCTTCCCCAACATTCTAGTACAAATAGACCCAAAAGACAGAATTTATAACCATTCTGTGATTAAGAGATAGTGGGAATGCTACCAATCGGTCATTAGAGCAATCGGGAGGGGGGGGGGGGGGGGGGGGGGGGGTGAGGACCTCAGGACGCAATAGGTATTACAAACTGCTGCATTTCACATGACAACTGTAACAATGAAGTCTGCAGCTTGACTGGGCCTGTGGGGCTGCAAGGAGTTGATGCAGTCAGGGGATCACATATACAGTGGCTTGCAATAGTATTCGTACCCCTTGAACTTTTCCACATTTTGTCACATTACAAACCACAAACGTAAATGTATTTTATTGGGATTTTATGTGATAGACCAACACAAAGTGGCGCATAATTGTGAGGTGGAAGGAAAATGATATATTGTTTTCAATTTTTTTTACAAATAAAAAAACTGAAAAGTGTGGCATGCAAAAGTATTCAGCCCCCTTTACTCTGATACCCCTAAATAAAATCCAGTGCAACCAATTGCCTTCAGAAGTCACCTAATTAGTAAATATAGTCCACTTGTGTGTAATCTAATCTCAGTGTATGTTCTGTAAAGGCCTCAGAGGTTTGTTAGAGAACATTAGTGAACAAACAGCATCATGAAGCCCAAGGAACACACCAGACAGGTCAGGGATAAAGTTGTGGAGAAGTTTAAAGCAGGGTTAGGTTATAAAAAAAATATCCCAAGCTTTGAACATCTCACGGAGTACTGTTCAATCCATCATCCGAAAATGGAAAGAATATGGCACAACTGCAAACCTACAAAGACATGGCCGTCCACCTAAACTGACGGGCCGGGCAAGGAGAGCATTGATCAGAGAAGCAGCCAAGAGGCCCATGGTAACTCTGGAGGAGCTGCAGAGATCCACAGCTCAGGTGGGAGAATCTGTCCACAGGACAACTATTAGTCGTGCACTCCACAAATCGGGCCTTTATGGAAGAGTGGCAAGAAGAAAGCCATTGTTGAAACAAAGCCATAAGAAGTCCTGTTTGCAGTTTGCCACAAGACATGTGGGGGACACAGCAAACATGTGGAGGAAGGTGCTCTGGTCTGATGAGACCAAAATTGAAGTTTTTGGCCTAAATGCAAAACGCTATGTGTGGCGGAAATCTAACACTGCCCATCACCCTGAACACACCATCCCCACTGTGAAACATAGTGGTGGCAGCATCATGCTGTGGGGATGCTTTTCTTCAGCAGGGACAGGGAAGCTGGTCAGAGTTGATAGGGAAGATGGAAGGAGCCAAATACAGGGCAATCTTGGAAAAAACCTGTTAGAGTCTGCAAAAGACTTGAGACTGGGGTGGAGGTTCACCTTCCTGCAGGACAACGACCCCTAAACATACAGCCAGAGCTACAATGGAATGGTTTAGATCAACGCTTATTCATGTGTTAGAATGGGCCAGTCAAAGTCCAGACCTAAATCCAATTGAGAATCTCTGGCAAGACTTGACAATTGCTGTTCACAGACGCTCTCCATCCAATCTGACTGAGCTTGAGCTATTTTGCAAAGAAGAATGGACAAAAATTTCAGTCTCTAGATGTGCAAAGCTGGTAGAGACATATCCCAAAAGACTTGCAGCTAATTGCAGCGAAAGGTGGTTCTACAAAATATTGACTGGGGTGCTGAATATTTTTGCACGCCACACTTTTCAGTTTTTTATTTGTAATAAAATTTGGAAACCATGTATCATTTTCCTTCCACTTCACAATTATGCACCACTTTGTGTTGGTCTATCACATAAAATCCAATAAAATACATTTACATTTGCGGTTGTAATGTGACAAAATGTGGAAAAGTTCAAGGGGTATGAATACTTTTGCAACCCACTGTAAATTGGCCCCATGGGTGTGGAAGAGCTTTATCTAAAACAATGTTTTTATGGTTTTGTATTGTTAATACCAGGAATCAATTTCAATTCTTGTTAACTTCAATTTTGATTGTTGTGTTCCCGTCAATCCTCCAAATGGACGCCCAAGAGATGAAATTAGTACTGAACATACAAGCCATGCATCATTTGCATTTTCCTGTGCTGTTACATTTGAAAACTATCTATTCCTGGAACAATTCCTTGAAAGTAGCGTCACAGGTAGATAGGGTGGTCAAATAAGGTTTTCAACACATCGGCCTTCATCAGTCAGAGTATAGAGTATAGAAGTTGGGAGGTCATGTTTACAGTTATAAGATATTGGTAAGGCCTTACTTAGAGTATTGTGTTCAGTTTTGGTCACCATGGTGTAGGAAAAATGTTGTCAAGTTGGAAAGGGTACTGAGAAGATTTACACGGATGGTGTCAGGACCAGCGGACCTGAGCTGTAGGAAGAAGCTGGGCAGGCTTGAACTTTATTCCTTGGAGTGCAGGAGGCTAAGGTATGATCTTAAAAAGGTATGTAAGATCATGCGGGTTATAGATAGGTTAAATGCACTGAGTCTTTTACCCAGAATAAAGGAATCAGGAACCAGAGGACATAGCGATAAGGTAATAGGGGAAACATTAATAGGAACCTGGGGGGAAACACTTTGCTGATCCATGTGCATCACTGAAGTCCAGGAACTGGGAGGATGGAGTCAGTGATGACGGAGGCACCACACGGGGAACAAAGGTGGATGGGTGAGGAAAGGACTGTTTGTCAGAAAATAATTTATCTGTGCATTTTCCCATGTGACAATAAAAGCATTATTGAACATTAATATTCTGGGTAAAGCAGATCATTACAACCGCATATTGCTTTTATCTGTCAAGCTGATGGTGTCTTCTTTTACAGCTATTTCAGAGGCATTTGCTTGCGATTTGATATCAATGTTTTCTTCCTAAAATGCCATTAAAATGAAATCACTATTTTGATTTGTCAAACTGATTTTTCAACGCCATAAATGTTTGGGATGGATGGAGACGCTCCACGAAATGTTACTATTTTCCTTCAGTTTCAATTCTACTCAGTGGTAATTGAAGCTGTGTGTTCAAGTCACAATTTAATATTTTGGCATGAAATTTAGTGAAAACAGCATGAAGGGATGCAACATATGTCAAATCATTAATCCTTAAGTTGAGATATTGAACCAAAATCAATCATCTGTGGGTATGAAAGATAACGTGCCGGTATTTGAAACGCTGGAAAATATCCTCGTTTGTTGGGTGCTGGTCTGCGCAAAATATGGCCATATTCATATCATTCGTATCAAGGGTGATTCTGCTCAGAGTGGGGGTGTAGATGCAGCAGGAAATATTCAATACCCGCTATATACATTATATATCGCATCAGGAAAAATGCGGGTGATTGAATCGTCTCGGTCGGCGTACCACAAAAATAATTGGTCAAAACAAATGTCATGAGATATTTGAGAGAAGTGATAATCGGGTCTCTCTTTACCAGCTGAGCAGTTTTCTTTCATTAAGTTATATATTTATAAGATAAATAAAATAATACTATAAGTGCGAAAGCATTGCGGGCAGCGTGTCACAGCCCCGGCGTTCAAGTTCATCCTGATCTCCGGCGCTGTCCGCATGAAGTTTGTCCATCCTCCCTGTGACTGGATGGAATTTCCCCAGATGCTCCGATATGCGCCTACATCGGGTGGACAGTGGCTGTAAACTCCCGTTGTCGGTGTGATGAAGGGAAATGGGGATGGGGGCGGTAGTCATCGGGTTGTGTAAGAGAAGACCTTCTAGGGCAATACGTGGGGGGAATTATGTGCTTTGAGGGCGACAATGGATTCGATGGGTGGAAGAATGGCCTCCTTCTACGACAAGTGAAAAGTTCTCCTAACCCTTTGCACTCAAACTCCTTTACTTCACCAAACAATTAAACTATGAAAACTTTTCACCCTCAAATTCCCCATTTGCAAAATACTTCAGTCTTTATGAAACGTTGATCATTCGTTTTTATGTCCTAATGTGAAAAGATAAACCAATTAGCTATATTAAACAACTGAAATATTATGCATATTTAAAATTGCTCTCAGCATTTTTCTGGATTATGATTTCTAATCTTCTTTTGAATTTCAACACAATTTTATATTCAATTTTTTTTTTTGTAGTTACGTGTTGCTTTATTTTCCTCCACTATTTTGACTTGTTTCGGAAAAGTGACCTTAAAACAATCTGGAAATCACAATATAAAGCGCGGCAGTAAATTCGATACGCGAAACATGAGCGCACGATTAAATAGTTCATGCTTTGGTTTATCTCAGTGAATGGGGACCCGGCTTTTAAACGCACCGGGGTGCCCTGGCCAGAATAAGACTACGACGTTTAGTCTCTACCTTGTCTCTACGCGTTGTCCCTTGCAAAACCTAATTGATATGCACGTCTATGTTTCATAGGACATCATTTGTAACCGTTAGTGTGAAATAATAATACATTTTCTTAAAATGGATCAAACTTTGCGCAAGTTTGGGCACGGTGTTGGTGCGTGTCTTTGAGCTTGAACTTGGAACTTACCTGAGGCGCCTGATAGACAGGAGCGTCGGGGTCCCGCCCCGCCCGCCCGCGGAGACAGAGCTTCACCTGTGCCGGCTCCGGCCGCTTGAGGAAACACTGAGCGAAAGGTCGTTTCGGCTGCACAGCATAACCAACAAACCCTCCGCTTTTGTTTTTTTTGTGGTGGGGTAATAAAGCACCGGGGCAAGGCGAATGGATGTTACGGCCAACATGGAGTAAAGGCAGCGACTTCGATCATTTGACGTGATTGCGCGGCGGTGGAATCGAACCCCGAGCGTCTGAGACGTGCAACAGGTGAGCGGTACCGAGAAACGGTGATGTGGAGCTCATCAACAAGTTGGAGATGGCCCGGATCTGTGGCGATTTGTGCTAACTTTAAAATGTGTGGCCGGGTTTGACGCGCCGACTGTTTACTCCTCCAATCATGCTTTCCGTGCTTTAAAGCAGGTCAACGAAAAAAAAACCCGAAGTGGCCGTGAAATGGCTGACGGCGGGAAGGCCAGTTGGTGGAAGTCGATGACCATGAAAAAGAAGCCGAAGGAGTTGACGGACAAGCAGGAGAGCGTGCAGTTCTCCACAGACAAAACAGCGGCCCGGGAAAATAAACATCCCAACCTGATGGAGGAGAAAGAATACTTGGACCCCAAACTGGAGAAAGGCTTTAATGAGAAAAACACACGCAGGAACCTGAAAATCTCCCGCTCCGGACGGTTCAAGGAAAAGCGCAGGGTCCGAGCCACGCTGCCCGAGAGCCCCAAGTTTTTTGAAGGGACGGCGAATGGAAATGCAAAGGATGAAAACTAACGCGCAATCCTGTTTCTGGGGCATCAGCTGCTCCTCGACATAAGCACTTGTCAACAGACACTAATGGGAAATTTTGCAGCCCTTAATATAGGGGTAATATAAGATAGGGAAAACCTGAAATTAAAGTGTCAATATATTTTACTTTGAATATTTCATGAATGATGTGTTAAATATTTATTTGTTGTAATCTAGATACCTATTGGAGTTGATAGATTTTTATGGCTACTGTATTATTTCCCCCATCAAGCCCATCGCAGGTTCGAACCGCGGACCAGCTCTTGTCCTGGGTCAGACTTTTATTTTGGCGGCGAGGGGAGGGAAGTAATTCTTAAGCAAATTTTGTTTTTGTGGCTTTGATAAGCAAGGTCAACTTTTGATCTGAGCAGTTGTTCGTTTGAAATGAAAAGGAGATTGAGCAGATTTTTTAAAATAAAAAAGGAAATATTTTCAGGAAATATGAGTTCTCTATTTCATGTATATGCTGGTTGCCGTGCTTTGAAATGTTCGGAGATTTTTATTCCTTCGCAGCCTATTGTAAAAGTTAATCATTTGCGAAAATGTAGCATTAAACCCGAAATGCAACACACCCAGTAACTCGACACGTAGGAACTCTGAAAGGATACTGTGTTTGGAGCTTTGCCACAGAATATGTGTTTATTTTTATCCGTTTCAATCACTGTTTACTTCTGGGATATTGTTATTCTCTTGAATTGAGAATAACTAAGTAAGCAATTTTCATTATACTTTTCTGGAGGTTTTAGGATTAAGGAAGGTGAGTTGCTGCAGGCGAATGAATGGTTTATAGAGACGATGTAATCATAAAACGTGATTAATACGCGGACGGCTAGTAACAGGCTCTGATGCGACGCTGGGTCTCAGGTGTTTATACCTAGTCCAAGGATCAAGCGGCGAAGGTTACACTTTTGTTATTCAGCGCCCGATGAATGTGGCTTTTTATCTTTCGTACACATTATTTTCAACTATTTACACTATGTCTATATTTTAGCAACTTTTTTAGTAGCTTTATTTAAACGTTTAGTGACTTTTAGTAACACTATCACAACGTTTAAGAACACCATCACAACGTCTAAGAAACATTTGGACGGGTTAAGAGGGACATGAGCCAAACGCAGGCAGATGGGACTAGTGTAGATGGGACATGTTGGTCGGTGTGGGTAAGTTGGGCCGAGGGGCTTGTTTCCACACTGTATGATGACTGATTTATCGTTCTAACATATGTCAAGATTAAAGAATATAAACAAAGATCAAAAACATCTCTTAAGATGCAAATGTTGGTCTTCCCTTCTGTTTTACTTCCTCTCCATGTAACCACGAGTGAAAATTTAATTAGTATTTCCGATATTTGCCTAAAATTTCCCATCGACAGTGTAAGACATGGGTGAAATGTTCCTCTACATAAAACGATTGATGTCTAGCTGAAATGCTGCTCATTGACATTTCCGGAATAGCTATAATTACACTTTTTTTGAATTCGCTCCAGAAAGCATCGTGCAGAAATTTGCTTTACACGGGAATCGTGTTACGAATAGCTTTTTTTTAACCTATCCTGATCTTTTGCAGATAACAAGATCTCATGGTATTTCCTTTTGACAGATATTATGTAATATCTATATTACTAAAAGTCTCATCTTGACCACTTCCTGTCTGTGCTGTATATTGATTTTAGAAAAAACGCTACCACATGTCACTATGATTTTTGGCCATCTTACTCACAGTCCTCCTCTGCTGTGGCAGCCATGAGGAATTTTCCGATCGATGAAAAAAAAGTTATGAGTGTTTAATAAATCTTGAGATCAGCTGATAATCCTCTCAGCTGTCAATTCACGTCCTGACAATCATGAAGGTAACGCCCCTGGGGGGGGGCAGGACTATAAAACCCGGATGCCTGGACGTGAATCAGTCACTCTGGAAGATCACGAGGGAGAGTCCACAACTGTGATTCTAAACTGTGAATTAACTGAACTGTGAGGCTGCAATGTACTTGCAATAAATGATTTGTTAGCCCTTAATGACAATGCAATGAGTTGTTTGGCAATTTGGTGGCCTGCACTCTGCTTGAAATGGTATGAAATTGAATTTGGTGGCCTGCACTCTGCTTGAAATGCTGTGAAATTGAATTTGGTGCCCTGCACTCTGCTTGAGATGCTATGAAATTCTAGCCCTCTGGAAACCAGTGCTTCTGGCCCACAACACCCGTATTAGCACTCCAGAAAGCCCCCCCCCCCCCCCCCCCCCCCCCCACTGGCCACCTATATTGGAATTGGTGGAGAGGTGGAATATTGCGTTCGGGGACCAGCCCTCCTGTGTGAACATGGGACCCAACAGGTCCCACTTACTCTAGTTCAATATTATTTGGATAGTCAACAAAGGTCTATTTATTGGGTGGAAACCAATGCATCAAGAACACCTTTTCAAGTTTGCATTAAGGTACAAATATATTTTATGGATTGTTTACTTTCAAATGTTTTAAATGGGTCAAGTGATAGCATATCAAAATCTAGTAGATACTGATCTATATAAAAGCAACGTGAGTTTATACAATTAATGTTATTGTACCAATCATGCACATGATGGCTCATTATGAGATGCAGCGAGACCTGGGTGTCATGGTACACCAGTCATTGAAAGTAGGCATGCAGGTGCAGCAGGCTGTGAAGAAAGCGAATGCTATGTTGGCATTCATAGCAAAAGGATTTGAGTACAAGAGCAAGGAGGTGCTACTGCAGTTGTACAGGGTCTTGGTGAGGCCACACCTGGAGTATTGCATACAGTTTTGGTCTCCTAATCTGAGGAAAGACATTCTTGCCATAGAGGGAGTACAGAGAAGGTTTACCAGACTGATTTTTGGGATGGCACGACTTCCATATGAAGAAAGACTGGATAGACTTGGCTTGTACTCGCTGGAATTTAGAAGATTGAGGGGTGATCTCATAGAGACTTACAAAATTCTTAAGGGGTTGGACAGGCTAGATGCAGGAAGATTGTTCCCGATGTTGGGGAAGTCCAGGACAAGGGGTCACAGTTTAAGGATAAAGGGGAAGTCTTTTAGCACCGAGATGAGAAAATCGTTTTTCACACAGAGAGTGGTGAATCTGTGGAATTCTCTGCCACAGAAGGTAGTTGAGGCCAGTTCGTTGGCCATATTTAAGAGGGAGTTGGATGTGGCCCTTGTGGCTGAAGGGATCAGGGGGTATGGAGAGAAGGCAGGTACAGGATACTGAGTTGGATGATCAGCCATGATCATATTGAATGGCGGTGCAGGCTCGAAGGGCCGAATGGTCTGCCCCTGCACCTAATTTCTATGTTTCTATCTATGTTTCTATTATATGCATTTGACCCTTTCATCTTTCGCAGACAATATCTGATGTTCAGCACTGTTTTACAGAATGCATCAAAGGAAGAAGATGAAGTAAATTACTTGTATTAAAACATTCCAAAATGAGAATTCAATGCTGGCATAATTTTCAGTTATTTTGTATAATAAATTGCTTACTATATGGTCCTATTATGAAAAATATAAAACAAAAACAACAAATTAATAGCTAAATCGTGGCATTCTGTGAGTATTGTGAACTACGTTTCTGTCACAGATAAGTAAAATAGATAGTTTATGCTACATAAAGAAGAAAGTAGCTGAGATCATAAATTTCATGAATTCTACTGTTGATGAGGGTGAATTGAAAAGCCTTGCAATTGAAATACTATTCAAGCCACCCATTCTCTGCACAGTAACATTTTTCAGAGCAAGAGAGGAGGATTATAGAAATATTGGAATGCTAAGAAGTGATTTTATTCTGATTACATTTAAAAAATATATATTTCATTTACGCAGAGCTAGCTAAAGCTGACATAATAATTGAGCATATTATTTGACAGCAAATCAAAATCTTGTAACGTACAAAGTATTTTAATCAGCAAGCCAGGATTTAGATTTTGCTCTGATAATGATGGGCCAATTTAGGTGAGAACAACACATGGGCTTGATTTTCTGACAAATAATAGTTTATTTTCTAGGAAAAATAAACTTTTTGCAAAAGTTCTGTAGAAATTTGAATGAATTCAGATTTGCTAGATTAAACCTGTCTGTATTCATGTTATAATTAATAAGAGGTTAAATATAAACTTTATGATTATAACTAATGAGAAATATTTAATCTAAATATTAAGTTAGCAAAATATTTTATCTAAATATTAAGTTAAATATAAACTTAAATGTCCAATGACTTATTAAGTATGCAGTAGAACCAGTTTATCCAAAAAGCTTTTCACTGTACCTCGGTACACGTGACAATAAATTAACCTCAAAAACTCGTGCGAGGAAAATTTGTCTTTAATTGCCCAAAAATATTGGCAATTGTTCATTTGATAATTTTCGTGATGGGAACAAATGTCTGGAGAGAACTGCAATTGGCAGCCGATACTCTCTCACATCCAATATTTGAACATAGACCAGTATAGCACAAGAACAGGCCCATAATATCTGCGCCAAACATGATGAAAAGACCATCTCTTATCTACCTGTACATAATCAATATCCCTCCATTCATTGCCTATGAGTGGTACGGTGCTGCAACTGGTAGAGCTGCTACTTCACAGTGTCAGAGACCTGGTTTGATCCTGACCATGGATGCCGTCCTTGCAAAGTCTCCACATTCTCCCTGTGTGGGTTTCCTCCAGTGCTCTGGTTTCCTCCCACATCCGGAGCTGAAGATACAGCTGCATCTAGTTGAGTAGTTGAAAACTGAGAAGCTCATAATACAAGAATTGGAGGAGTATGGATGTATTTTCTCCCTCCTTTCCCACGTTACCAGGTTTAAAATCTAATTCTGATTCAAGGTCATTGATGTGAAATGCTAACTTTCTTTCTCTGGATAGGTCTGCTCAACGAGCATTTTGCAGGATTTTCTGTCTATGTTTCCGTTTAATGTAATCTTAATGCAATCTTTATTTTGTTGTGATTTTCAGTGTTATAATTTATCTTTGAGATAATCTTTTCATTGTCATCACAAGTAAACAAATTCTGTGATCTCTAAAGTAAACCTGTGGTGCTTATATATACATTGGAAGTGTTTCAAGTTACAATGTGATTCACAGTGCCAGTTTGATATATAGTGATTCAGAAGTGTTTAACAATAGAGCACTTTAAGCTAGAAAAACATAGGGAAATAATTTGATGTTCCTGTAAATTAATACTAAATAAAGTATTTTTTTTAAACTACAGATGCTGGAAATCTAAATAAAAACAGAAAATACTGGAAGCACTCAGTCAACCAGCATCTGTGGAAAGAGCAAGAGAGAAAGTGTATAAAATCCTGAGAGGAATAGATCGGGTAGATGCACAGTCTCATGCCCAGAGTAGGCGAATCGAGAACTAGGTGAATCGAGGACTAGGAGACATAGGTTTAAGGTGAAGGGGAAAAGATTTAATGGGAATCTGAAGGGTTACTTTTTCACACCAAGGGTGGTGGATGTATGGAACAAGAGTCAAGAGTTAAGTCAAGAGTGTTTTATTGTCATGGGATGGGACAATGAAATTCTTACTTGCTGCAGCACAACAGAGTATGTGAATATGTAAACATTGTATATAATGGGGGGAAAAAAGAAAAAGTTCAATAAAGAACAAATATAGTGCAAATAACAAATAATAATAGTTTTTTGCAGTTCAGAGCTCATAGCTTATTTGTTGTGTTTAATAGCCTGTTGGGCAGGTTTGGAGGGATATGGACCGAATGTGGGCAAGTGGGACGTGTAACTGGGACATTTTGGCCGGTGTGAACAAGTTGGGCTGAAGGGTCTGTTTCCATGCTGCAACTTTTTGTCAATTAACTTTTCAACATAAGTAAACTATCAGAACAATCTGGATAAGTCAGACAAATTAAAAACAAAAAGGGATCTTAGCTCATTTTTCTTTTCCTTTTTTAAATTCATTTGTGGAATGTGGATATCCCAAGAACACCATATTTAATAAACATTCCTTGAAAAGGTGATGAGTTAGTTGCCTTGTTCACCCATTCCAATCCGTACAGTTAGAGAAATCTGGGACACTGCATGATTAAGGTATTGTTATATATTTATAAGGTAAAAATACGCACAATATAAAGGGGAACTTCCCAGTCCTAATGTTTGTCTATGCTTGCTGTGCTTGTTTTTCTAGCTGGTACAGTTCATTAACTTGGTAGTGACAGTTGTGGGAGCATTAATGTAGTGTGTATAATGGTAACTGTAACTTTAAGAGCTGAGTACTAGAATGGTATGATTTGTGTCATGTGATATATTCAATATCTTATCAGTCTCCATTCTGCAGTTGTACAGATCCCTAGTGAGACCACACCTGAAGTATTGTGTGCAGTTTTGGTCCCCTAATTTGAGGAAGGACATTCTTGCTATTGAGGGAGTGCAGCGTTGGTTTACAAGGTTAATTCCTGGGATGGCAGGACTGTCATATGCTGAGAGAATGGAGCAGCTGGGCTTGTACACTCTGGAGTTTAGAAGGATGAGAGGGAATCTCATTGAAACATATGAGATTGTTAAGGGCTTGGACACACTAGAGGCAGGAAACATGTTCCGATGTTGGGGGAAGTCCAGAACCAGGGGCCACAGTTTAAGAATAAGGGGTAAGCCATTTAGAACGGAGATGAGGAAACACTTTTTCTCACAGAGAGTGGTGAGTCTGTGTAATTCTCTGCCTCAGAGGGTGGTGGAGGCAGGTTCTCTGGATGCTTTCAAGAGAGAGCTAGATAGGACTCTTAAAAATAGCGGAGTCAGGGGATATGAGTAGAAGGCAGGAACGGGGTAATGATTGGGGATGATCAGCCATGATCACAGTGAATGGCGGTGCTGGCTAGAAAGGCCAAATGGCCTACTACTGTACCTATTGTCTATATGCAGTATACTTTTACTTTTTGTAAAATAAAGAAGGCCCACACTGGCTTTCTTTCTATCCACATGCTGAAGTCGTAATATTTACACTGGCGATGAGGATCGGATAGAGTTTGTGAACTCAGGACTGATTGGCAATATGTAGTATTGTTTAACATTTTAAACAGCAAATATGAAGCTGTGTTGCAGTTGTTTGCGAACTGGACACGATAGGCCACAGATCCATCCATGCCTGTAGTTTAAAACAGCAGCTGTACAAATCGTCTAGAGTTTGTCAGGTTGTCCTTGTGTTGTGTCCAAGTGGCAAGATGGCGTCCTCAAATTAGGAGAAAAAACTGCATAGAATACTCCAGGAGTGGTCTCACCAGGGCCCTGTACAACTGCAGGAGGACCTCCTTGCTGCCTAAACTCAAATCCCCTCGCAATGAAGGCCAATATGCCATGAGCTTTCTTCACTGCCTGCTGTATCTGTATGTTTACTTTCAGTGACTGATGTACAAGCACACCCAGGACTCATTGCACCTCCCCATTTTCTAATCTGACTCCATTCAGATAATAATCTTCTTTCCTGTTCTTGCCACCAAAGTAGATAACCTCACATTTATTCACATTATACTGCATCAGCCATGCATCTGCCCACTCACCCAACCTATCCTACTCGCCCTGCAGCCTCTTAGCATCCTCATCGCAGCTCACACTGCCACCCAGCTTTGTGCATTCCGCAAATTTGGATTTCCTCATTTAAATCATTAATATATGTTGTAAATAGCTGGCGTCCCAGCACCGAGCCTTGCAGCACCCCACTAGTTACTGCCTGCCATTCTGAAAAGGACCCGTTAATTCCTACTCTTTGCTTCCTGTCTGCCAACCAGTTCTCTATCCATGTCAATACTGTCATTCTCTTCTGGGTACAGCATGTATATGACTTATCTAGTTGAGTTTTTGGTCAATAGTGACTCCAGAATATTATTGACAGGCAATGGTGAGGTCATTAAATTTCAAGGGTATGCAGTTCGAGATGGTCACGGAGAGAGCAGTCCAAGGAAAAGAGAACACCTGCGCCTTTCCAGTGTTTTTTCATGTGTCTCAATGATGACAGTCTGAGGGAAACTTGAGCCTGTGAATACATTAGCCTCAAAGATAACGGGGGGGGGGGGGGAGAATCATATCTTTGTAAAGTCTCTATTTAGTTTAGTTTAGAGATGCAGTTAAAAAACAGGCCCTACGGCACACCAAGTCCGTAGCAATCAGCGATCCCTGTACATCAGCACTTTTTAAATAAACCAATGCAGCTTTAGCTATGGTGCTAAAAGGCAAATTATTGTTAGCTGCAGAAAGACTTTCTTGAAGAGGAGAAATGAAAAGTTTAAGTTACAATATATGAGCTCTATTTCTGCATTATATTCTTTTCACGTTCACTTCCACTCTTTGATTTCATGAGTTCCCTTTTTAACCTGAAGGTTACCTAGTAGTGGCATTTAATTGAATAGGAACAAAATAAATGTGCATACAATAGCAAACAGTTTGGCAGGGCAGAAGAGCCCAGTCTGTATCCAGTTTCTGGTAATTCGAAACTGCTGGTAAAGCACATGACAGCATACACAATGTTGTGCACAGATCAAGGTGAAAAGATAGTTAAATATGAAAATTGTAAAGAAACAATAATGAAATTGATAATAATCAGCAATAATGAGTGTGAATTAACTTTTTCAGAGATTTTTTCTTGTTAGCTGCAGGATAACCAGTAATGATTTGTGTCTTTGAAGTGAGGAAGGGTCTCGACCCAAAACGTCACCTATTCCTTCGCTCCTCACCCGCTGACATTTTCCAGCATTTTTGTCTACCATTGATTTTTTTCAGCTTCGGCAGTTCTTTCTTAAACAGTGTGTCTTCAAAGTAAATGGTTTGATTCCATTTGGAATATCCCTCTTGATTTCTACAGAAGACCCACTGCTATTTATGACACTCATTTGTTTAACTTGCATCTCACTATTACTATAATTATTTGTGTTGAACTAGACTTTTGAAAATAATTTAAGCTTGATTACTGAATCAACTTTATAATTTATTCTGATGTGTCGTGAATGGTGGCCAATAATTGTCATGTTCCTGCGGAGTCAAGCTCCCTTTTTATGGGGTTATATTAATCTGATATTGTTACATCATTGGAGTGTTATTGCAAGTTTGTTAGTTCGAGTTACATCATAAAGGAAACATGTTTTGTTTAAAAAGGGGAATGTGGCTTTTACTGATTTGAAACTTGACCAATTTGTTTGTATAATTTTATCGGAGATGTCCTCATTCTATAGGAAACTGGGGTTCCCCTCTTCCATTATAGATGAGGCTCTCACTAGGGTCTCCTCGATATCCTGCAGCTCCGCTCATGCTCCCCATCCCCCCCATTCGTAACAAGGACAGTCCCCTTTGTCCTCGCCTTCCACCCCATTTTTGTCACCTCCAATGTGATCCCACTACTGGCCAGATCTTTCCATCTCCACCCCTTTCTGCTTTCCGCAGAGACCGTTTCCTCCGAAACTCCCTGGACAACTCGTCCCTTCACACCCAAACCACCCCCTCCCCAGGTACATTCCCCTGCAACCGCAGGAGATGCAACACCTGTCCCTTTACCTCCCCCCTCGATTCCATCCAAGGACCCAAACAGTATTTCGAGGTGAAGCAGAGGTTCTTGAACCTCCTCCAACCTCATCTACTGTATCCGCTGTTCCAAGTGTCAACTTCTCTACATCGGCGAGACCAAGCGCAGGCTGAACACCTCCGCTCAATGATCTCCCAGTTGCTCAGCACTTCATCTTCCCCTCCCATTCCCAATCTGACCTTTCCATCCTGGGCCTCCTCCATTGTCAGAGTGAGGCCCAGCGCAAACTGGAGGAATAGCACCTCATATTTCGCTTGGGTAATTTACACCCCAGCGGTATGAACATTGACTTTAACTTCAAATAGACTTTGCTTTCCCTCTCTATCCCCTCCCCCTTCCCAGTTCTCCCACCAGTCTTACTGTCTCTGACTACATTCTATCTTTGTCCTGCCCACTCCCCTGACATCATTCTGAAGGAGGGTCTTGACCCGAAACATCACCCATTCCTTCTCTCCAGAGATGCTGCCTGTCCCGCTGAGTTACTCCAGCATTTTGTGTCTACTTTTGTATAATTTTATAAATACGTTACGAATGTGACGGATGTGAATCAGGATGAAAAAGTAAAATATAAAGCATTTACCTCCTATCCCACGTAAAATATACTGCTGGGGATTAATTCTAGGGTTTATGAATAAATAACTTCCAAATGTTGTGTAGTTTAGAGATGGTGGAATTAGATTAAATATTCTTTGAAAAATTAGTGAAATTGAGTTAATGATTAGGTAGAATGTACCCAGTTTGGTGGACTACTAAATAGCTTTCTTGCTCTAAATGTGAGTTACCATGATAGGCAATGCAATCTTTGTCTACACAAGCAAACCCCAAAGAATGGGAAAATGTAATGAAAAACTTTCATTGGTCTTAGGCAAAAATGCCTGAAATAGACCAATGGCATCAAAGCATTTTATTTTGCATTTCTCAGTATTCTGCTGGATTTTGCAATTTTTTATTTAATTTTCCACAGTCATTTGGGATCGAAGATAACTTGATTTAATTCCAAATTTATGGGTTCTGAGATGGCTAATGAGACCAAGTAGATTCTTCCATGGAGGTACCTAACAAACCAGTGGGTGGCTACTTTGTGAGGTGGTGTTGTTTTGCTGTCATTTACTAGCGATGTTACAAAACCTACCTTCAGCAGCGCTGCAGTTCTGCCACTGGCCGTGTGCGCGACGTTGGCGCCTTTGAGAGGGGGGTCGGGATTAAAATGCAGGTTTGTATTGCTTGTCGGAGAGAGATTTCCCCGGGCTGCTAGTCGATGAAGAAAAATTGATCAGACTTCCGTTCCTGTTTTTTTTTAAATAAAAAAATCGCTGGACAATTTAATAGTTGGATTAAAGTAAAAAGTGACTTAGAACGCCCTCAATGCCTACAACGTGACGGATCGTAATATCAGGACAAAACAAAAGGTAAGTTGTTTATTTCACATATAATCTTGCTTCTTGGGGTGGCTTTAATCTAATTTTATGACGTGAAAATGTTATTTGGGCCCCATACGAACCAGCCATGTCTTTCCTGCCAATATGGGGTTAAAATTCACGGCAACGTTCCAATCGATCACATTCCAGAAACACCCACTCGCAAGATGGTTTAAATCCTCATTTTTTTGGACAATCATGTCATAAATCGTCTATTTTATGTTATTGTTTATTCATAATCAATATTTTTATACTAAATATTCACCACAGTTTTAGTCACATGTATTTTGCAAAAAATAATAATTTTGATTATATAATCAAAGTGGATGTTTCTAGAATAATTTATGGGAATTAAACATTAAATTCCTTCCATTGGCAAATAAGTTCAAGGCAGTGCGATTTAAATATCATGTTATATTGTGAATTCTTGTGTGAATGGGATTAGTTTGTTATTTGGATACTTGGGCTATTAAAAAAAAATATCCCTTTCTTAAGAAATGGATAGATGTTTAGATCTAGTAATTGAATTTAGATTAATTTAATTGATTAGATAATTTTTTTTTTTGATTCGATAAATTTAATTGATTTGATGAAACTGATGAATATGAATTTGTTGTTGGGTATTTACTATTTGTTTTAGCGTTTAACTTTATCGTTTCTACCTTTTTTCTAAAATTGCAAATAATAACTTGTTTCTGTTAATGCTGTTCAGTGTTTTTTTTTTTTCCCTTTACATTTTAAACAGATGTCTCCGAAGAAGAAATGCAAAATTGTCAATCCAAATGCCCAGCAAAAGAGACTGATTTAGACAGCATTCGCAGAGATTATCCGAATTTGGACCTCCAAATGTGATGATCTACAGGACATTCTTAATAGGAAAGTAGTGGGCAGAAAGGCATGTCATGCGTGGTTTGAAGAGCAAAAACTTGTAGTTTACAATGCCAAAATTGAAAAATTGAGGAAAAACAAGGTGTATAGAGTTGCTTATTGGTTACAATCTGAGGAGTATGATAATGCTACTGATTATGATATGCCAATGTACCAGCTAGCAACTGATCTTCTCCATAAAGACTTGGTCTATTGCTAGAAATTGTAATTTATTTACTTATCTGTTACAGACTTACAGCATATAATACAATAATATTAAAGTTCTGATCTTGAGAATATCACATTTTTGAATTTTCAAGGCTGGGTGTTTATTACTATTTCCGTCACAACGGTCAATTTTGTAACTAGCTACAATTCGGTAACTAACTAATTATATGCTTTAATTTCAGGTCATCCAAGTAAGATGTTTTATATTTGTTTCAGAATGCTTTAACAGAAAATTTCATTCAGTTCTCTTAATTTTTAAGAAAGTTATGGGCTTTTGACTGTACTCGATCACAGCTTTTGTGTTAAGTCATGGAAAAGCAATAGGGAACAAGAAGCTAATTTCTGAGTATGAAAATGGCCATAACTTTTTTAATACTGAAGATATGAAAGTGAATTAGGTGTCAAATGAAACTTCTTTTTATGCTTTATCTGATGGGATAAATTGCAGACATGATTTTTTAAATCTCAAAATGTTATAACATTGCTACATCTACACTGAGATTCTACATGATGCTGATATATGAACTCAAGGTTCTCAGTGCCATCCCAAAATGTTCTTTCTTGATTTGAACAGTCATGGGCCTGGAATTTTATACAGTCAGCTGTTCCTTTTTTGAAGAAGGCTTTAAGAACAGACTTGAAAGTTTCCTCTGTCTGCCTGGCAATAGAGACATATAAAATTTAGGTAATACTACAGAAATAAATCATTTGGCCCATAAAGCCTGCTTCTATCATTCAACATGATCATGAATGGTCCATCAACTCATGACAAAGATTGAAAATAAAATATCTGGGTCAGGAGTCTGGAGTTGAACACAGACTTACATTGTAGCCCACCCACTAGAGCACACTGGGTGTAATTTAGGCATCAATACTGGGGATGCTGATCTGGAGGAGACCTCTGATGTTGTTTTTCTCAGCTTCTAGTCAATTGGGAAGATTTTGTGGAGGCAGCAGGATGATACATTTGAGTGCTAAGAGGTGCCTAGTGTAGGTAGTCCAAGTGTCAGGACATTATCGATCACTGCTTCTTGGTAGACTGTGAGTTTCATTTTGGTTTCATTTGATTTTCAAATACTCCTTTCCTCGACCTCCCAAAGAACGGTGTTGCTTTGAAGGCAATAGACATTGACAGCTGCCTTTCCTGTGAGGAGGCTTCCAATATGTGTGAAACGACTTGCTAAGAACCAATAATTCTTGGAGAGCCGTGATTTAGAACAGGCACTTTGGCACAGGATCTTTGTCCTGCCGATGTTTCACGTCCAATCTTGTATAAGCTGACATGGAGGCTCCAGACATTGCATACACAGGCACTATCAGCACACAGCAGCTTGAGTACTGAGGTTTGGGTTAATTTTGGTTGAAACATGTTGAACAATTTCTCATTAGTTCTGAACATCAGTTCCAAACCTAGTGGGAAGCTTTCTGCAGGTGAGGCACAGTCTTGTGGTGACAAAAATGAAGAAAGGATTGGGGGTCATGACACATCTTGATTTGCCATTGATCTTCACTGCAATTGGCTCTTTTATGAATGAGTGGTTGCATGCCATTATGAACCAAATGTGAAATGTGTGATCAGTTTCCGTGACTGACATTTCAAGTGATAGTTTGTCCTGGTTGGGGGAATCAAAGGTTTTAGTGAAATCACTAAGGAAAATACTGGAAGCACTTAACAGAACAGGTGTAAAAAAAGAAGTTTTAATATTTCCAGAACAGGATTCTTCATCAGAATTGGGTAGGTGAGAAAATAAATCATTGTTTTTAGAATAATTATCCAAAGGGCCACAGATTACAAGGGGGAAGCCACCAAGCTGACCCTTGCCCGTAGAACCCTGTGGACAGCAACCTGGAAGGGGGAGCCCATCGAGCCAGCCCCTGCTCATCGACCGAAGATCAGAGATCGGGAGGAAGGAGCCGGTGACAACAACAACTGACATGCAAGGAGTAAGGCAGGTAGGAGAGGAACCGGGCGTGGCCTATCCTGATCTTGGGGTCAGCTATAGGTGATGCCCCTGGGGATCATAGGGACGACGGGCGAGGAGAGGACTTTGGTTTGTGTCGATCCACACATCAAAGGAAGGTAATGGCTGGAGGCCCGCATCAGCCTGGGGATTGTCTGGAATGGCACTACTCATAACAACTAGAGCATGGACTATACTTTGAAAATGGCGCCAAAACATGGTGCCTCTTGCATGTAGGCTTGGTAAACTATTTCTGTACAATTTCATAATCGGGGATGTGTTTAGGTATGGCAATACTCTACTGGACTGTTTGTAAGAAAATAAGTTCACTGCGTGTTTGTATTTTGCACATATGACAACATAAGCACCATAAGAACGTGGGGGAGGGATGATAGAACAAAATAAACGTCTCTGGTGGGTGAAGTGACTTAATGGAGGACAGTTATTCCCAGCAGAAACAAAGAACTGCAGATGCTGGTTAATACACAAATGGAGGCAAAATGCTGGAATAACTCAGCAGATTAGGCAGCATCTCTGGAAAACATGGATAGGTGACATTATGGGTCAAGACCCTCCTTCAGACCCTATTAACAGATTCAGCTTCTGATCACAATTAGCTAATTAGGACCTGAAATATTAATTAGAACATAGTACAGTACTTCACAGGAGCAGGCCCATAACTCCACATTGTCTTTGCTGAACATGATGCCAAGTTAAACTCCACTGCCTGCACATTACCCACATACCTCCATTCCCTGCATATCCATGTATTATGAACACCTCTTAAACGCCTCTATTGTCTCTGAATCCACCAACACCTCGGCTGCATGTTCCAGGCACCTAATATTCTCCGTCTAAAATAAACACCCCACTTATCTCCTTTAAATTTTCCCTCTCTGACCTTAAAGATATGCCAGCTAATCTATTACTTTTCCACCTTGGGGGAAAAAAGGTGCTGACCCTCTAACTTATCAATGGTACTCGTAATTTTATATAGTTCTATCCAGTGCTTTGTTTGTGAACAAAAATATTCCCGTATGCGTTTTGTTCCTTGGCTATGGCATCATCATCACATAAGCTGATTAACTTGTTTAAGTGCCTGTCCAGCTAATCTAATTAATACATTTGATCTTTTTAAGCTTTGATCATCTTTTTGTACTATAGAAATTTCAGAAACCTGTATTTAAAACTTTTTAGATGTGCCTTCATTCCTTCCTCAACCTCTCATCATGACCATTGCAGACCTGATCGGCTGAAGGATGTGTTTCGTGCTCTACTATATTAAGTTCTCCTTCTATACCTATTCTCTCAGAGCCCAGCATAGATGAAGCACTGTACATAGCTCAATAAAACTAAAATATGAATTGGGTTACTAATTACATTACAATTACATTAATACATTACATTAGATAATTACATTATTATGTTTAATTAAAGATAATTCAATTCATCGTCACTTTGAAGCAATTGATTCAATTGATCTTCCTTTCTCTGCAAAACCTTAAATTAACAGAAACTATGTAACAATGAAATTGCACAGACATTCCATTACATAGTCACATATATTCATAGAATCGTAACAACATAACAGAACCCACTCGTGAGTCAGCTAGTAGTGCAGCTAGTCCCACTTGCCTGATCCAGCAATATATTTCCTTTCTTTCAAGTACTGATCCAGTTCCCATTTGAAAGTTATTGCTGCATAAAAAGTTTCCAAGTTACTCTTGGCTCCTTTATGAATAACCTTAAATCTGTACTCACTGATTCTCAGCTTTTCTACAGATGGGAATAGTTTTGCTCTATTAGCTGTGGATACTTAGTTATTTTGATTTTCTCTGCTCCAATGAAAGCAATGGCAGTGTCTCCAAACTTCCAACACTCTACAATTCCCTTGTCCCTGTAACTATTTCAGTAAATATCGTCTGCACCCCCTCCAAAGGCCTTTGCATTCTTCCTAAAGTGTGGTGACCAGAATTAGATGTCAACATTCCAGTTGTGGCTTGGCCAATGTTTTATCAAAACCTTCTTGATTTCCATAGAATGTCTTTTGTTACAGTTAGCAAAAAACAACAGCTTCTGGAAATCTTAAATAGCAAATTGGGTAGCATCAGTGGAGAGAGAAAAATTGAGTTAATGTTACAGGTGGATGACCTCACATCAGTACTAGCTAGTTCTAACACATACAGAAAAGACTGTTTTTCTAAAATAGTTTAATTAATTATTGAATCTTGAGGGCTGTCAGGATTCCAAAGGCCTTTTAACTTTTTCCTCAAACAGTTCCACTGTTTTCAAAGATTTATATACATATACAACCTTGTACAACCTGGTACATGTGATTCTTCACTCTCGTTAGAATAGTTCCTCTTTTAAAAAATATATAGAAAGTTCTTTCCTGCATTATATTTCATCTCCCACATGCCTGTATTTACATTAGCATGCCCATGTCCTCGTGAAGCCAATCACTAATCTCCTCAGTATTCACTTTAAATCAGAGTTTTGTGTTGTCTGTAAATTATTAATGTATATCTGTTAAAGTACTAGTCCTAATCCTTGAGAATACCACTGTCCACCTCTCCCCAATCTAATTAAACAACTGTTGATCACATCTCTGTCCTTCAGCAAGTTTCTTATTCATGCTGCACGTAACTTATTTTTATTCCACAAATAAACTTACTATCAAGTCAACACCTTCAGGAAATGGTCGACAATAGGTGAATAATAACTAACGAGCAATTACAAAATTGTGATTTCTCATTGGAGACAGAAGTGGCAGTAGTAATAGCTTCACACCAATTATAAAGAGGAGAGATATATAAAAAAAGCTGATGCTGCAAGTTCCGAACATGAAAAGATACTTTTACATCAAACATTTGGAAATCTATATACAACCTTCTCTGTCATCTGAGCACAAATCTCATTTAGGTTATTTAAAGATAATCAACCATTTCTAAAGACATACTTGCAGAAAAAAAGAATGTGATTGATTTACTTTATTCCAATTGCATTAACTGGATTATTAAGCAAGTTGTCAATCAAGCACTGTTGAGCTCATGCCTTGAAGGTGAGTTTCTCTACATGTACTCAGGGGTATGTGTTTATGTGTATATGCACAGATGTGCACATAGGGATGGGATTAAGATATAAGAAATGTACCATGAGCTAAAATAATGCTCTAATTAGTTTCAGTCCCTTGTGAACTGCTAAGCTTTTGGCAGGATTGGATGCCTTGCTAATTAGTTACTTTTCATCTCATGTTCTGACATTGCCATTTCTGGCGAAGCTTATTGGGAACAAAGAATCTTCTGAAAGTCAATATCTAATTTTCCTTCAAACAAATTAAAAATCTCTCTGATGTTTTAAAATATGTTCACAATACTATTTTCCACAGTTTCAACAGCAATAATCCATAGTTCTGTCAGAATTATTCCACCCAGTGTCATTCAATTCTGTGTGTTTTCAATGTTAGTAGGAGTTCATTTGTGTTGCTAGGAGGTGAAAGTGCAATTGATATGGATTTTTAGCAAGATGCCCATGGATTGGGAATGCCTCTGCCCACAGACCTGATCATTTCCAAAACATAGACGCTGATCCGGAAAGTAAATTTAACATGGCTCCAATTATTTACACACCAATATTGGAATTGCAAAGTAAGCAATATCTATCATTAAGGTGGAGAATAAGCGACATATTACATGCACCAAATGTATTATTTGATTCAACTATTCAGACATTATCTTTAACTCTGGGCCAGAACACAGTTTGCAAAGACTATTTTTTGAGGTAACATGAAAATTATGATTTTACTTCACAGGTTTCAGTGGAAATAAACGTAGCTAGCTTTATGCCTGTCATCAGCTGGAAGCAATACGTCAGTGAAAGTGCAATGTCTGATGGCAGGAGGCTGCTGCCAGACACAAGGAAGGTTTCAGAGAGTCATGCAATCTTGGTTGGGAGACTGTGGGGAAGCCTATTGCAAGGGTGATTTGGGCTGCTGTCAAGCTACAACTGACACCGTAAGGGAGGACATAGAATTATATGCTTTGTGCATCTTTTAAATTTGGCTATCAATCCCTACATGAATGATCTGTTGGGCAATATCTGTCTGCTTAGAAGAGAAAATTAATATTGCAATAAATGGGAAGAGTGTGGGATTTCTGCTTAAACCACGATTTCTAGTGAAAAATAACTAAAGTTGCCCTTTTGACTTGCACCAGTCAAAGTCTAGTATTTTCTTCATTTTGTTCATTTGCAAGCCAACCGTAGCACATTTACATCTTATTTTTCTTCTTAAATTGTCTTTCAAGCCTGAAAATTACTAGCTTCCACTATGGTTCTGGAGATGACTGTGGGCTAAGAAATGAATGCGTCCATCTGTGTGGGACCCTCAAACCTCAGGACTGGTGCTCAAAGTACTGTTGCATTCCACTGCCATTTATATTGTGGTTCCACCTGCTTCTGACAGATGGAAACAAGATTGTCAATATTTCTCCAAATGCTTCTTTTCCATCTTGAGTGGTCATGGGCCAGAGATTCTTGGAAGTTAATGGGAATGTTGATTTTATTTTAGTTTAGGTTTGTTTAAAGGTACAGCCCACCGAGTCTGCACTGACCAGTGATCCCCGCACATAAATAATATTCTACACACACTAGGGATAATTTACAATTTTACCAACCCAATTAGCCATCAAACCTGTAGGCCTTTGGAGTGTGGGAAGAACCCAGAGATCCTGGAGAAAACCAACGTAAGTCACGGGGAGAACGTACAAACTCCGTACAGACAAGCACCCATAGTCTGGAATGAATGTGGTCCCTGGTGCTGGAAGGCAGCAACTGTACCACTGCGCCCCCGTGTAACTTCTTGTGGTCTTTGAGAACATTGTTCAATTTGTTCCTTCCACCAAATGATAAACTCTTCTGGCACAAAGATCTTCATCTGATGGATCGCAGAGATCTCTGCCACTCTGTTGAGTGGATGAAGGAATGTGTATTTTCCCTCATCCACTCAAAAGGTGTACTGGTCAACAGGTGATGACGAGATATTACATCATTCAGATCTACTTCACTGCGTGATGGCTGTCAAGATATGGTGAGTGGTTCACATTTTCCAAGGTGTCACCTTGAACCTTTATTGTTGGAGGCAGTGTTGTGCAAAGGGGAAGTTTATTTTAAAAAATCCTTTGTCTTGCAGAAGTTGACTCTTATATGCTTCACAAGTTCACAAGTTATAGCAGTAGAATTAGGCCATTCAACCCATTGAGTATACTCCACCATTCAATCATGACTGATCTCTGCCTCCTAATCCCATTTTCCTGCCTGCTCCCCATAACCCTTGACACCCGTTCTAATCAAGAATTTGTCTATCTCCGCCTTAAAAATATTCACTGACGGCCTCCACAGCCCCCTGTGGCAATGAGTTCCACTGATTAACTACCCTCTGACTAAAGAAGTTCCTCCTCACCTCCTTTCTAAAAGATCACCCTTTAATTCTGAGGCTATGACCTCTGGTCCTAGACTCTCCCACCAGTGGAAACATCCTTTCCACATCTACTCTATCTATGCCTTTCATTATTCTGTAAGTTTCAATGAGGTCCCCCCTCAAACATCTAAACTCCAGCGAGTACAGACCCAGTTCTGTCAAAGTCTCATTATATGCTAACCCACTCATTCCTGGAATAATTTTTGTAAACCTCCTCTGGGCCCTCTCCAGAGCCAACACATCCTTCCTCAGATATGGGCCCAAATTTGCTCACAGTGCAACAAATGTGACCTGACAATCACCTTATAAAGCCTCAGGATTACATCTCTATTTTTGTATTCCAGTCCTCTTTATACAAATGCTAGCATTGAATTTAGAAACAAAGAAACATAGAAAATAGCTGCAGGAGGAGGCCATTTGGCCCTTCGAGCCAGCACCGCCATTCATTGTGATCATGGCTGATCGCCCCCAATTAATAACCCGTGCCTGCCTTCTCCCCATATCCCTTGATTCCACTAGCCCCTAGAGCTCTATCTAACTCTCTCTTAAATCCATCCAGTGATTTGGCCTCCACTGCCCTCTGTGGCAGGGAATTCCACAAATTCACAACTCTGGGTGAAATGTTTTGTTCTCACCTCCGTCTTAAATGGCCTCCCCTTTATTCTAAGACTGTGGCCCCTGGTTCTGGACTCGCCCAACATTGGGAACATTTTTCCTGCATCTAGCTTGTCCAGTCCTTTTATAATTTTATATGTTTCTATAAGATCCCCCCCTCATCCTTCTAAACTCCAGTGAATACAAGCCTAGTCTTTTCAATCCTTCCTCATATGACAGTCCCGCCATCCCAAGGATTAATCTCGTGAACCTTCGCTGCACTGCCTCAATCACAAGGATGTCCTTCCTCAAATTAGGATTCCAAAACTGTACACAATACTCCAGATGTCGTCTTACCAGAGTCCTATACAACTGCAGAAGAACCTCTTTATTCCTATACTGAAATCCTCTTGTTATGAAGGCCAACATTCCATTAGCTTTCTTCACTGCCTGCTGTACCTGCACGCAACTTTCAGTGACCGGTGTACAAGGACACCCAGGTCTCACTGTACCTCCCCCTTACCTAACCTAACCTAACCCCATTGAGATAATAATGTGCCCCCTTGTTTTTTCCGCCAAAGTGGATAACCTCACATTTATCTATATTATACTGCATCTGCCATGCATCTGCCCACTCACTCAACCTGTCCAGGTCACCCTGCAACCTCTTAACATCCTCTTCACAGTTCACACTGCCACCCAGCTTTGTGTCATCCGCAATCTTGCTAGTGTTGCTCCTGATTCCCTCTTCCAAATCATTAATATATATGGTAAAAAGTTGCGGCCCCAACCCCGGGCTTTGCGGCACTCCACTCGCCACTGCCTGTCATTCTGAAAAGGACCCATTCACTCCTACTCTTTGCTTCCTGTCTGCCAACCAATTTTCTATCCACGCCAACACCCTACACCCAATACCATGTGCTCTAATTTTAATCACCAGTCTCCCGTGCGGGACCTTATCAAAGGCTTTCTGAAAGTCTAGATACACTACATCCACTGGCTCGCCTTCATCCATTTTACTTGTCACATCCCCAAAAAATTCCAGAAGATTAGTCAAGCATGATTTTCCTTTCATAAATCCATGCTGACTTGGACTAATCCTTTTGCTGCTATGCAAATGCCCCATTATTACCACTTTTATAATTGACTCCAGCATCTTTCCCACCACCAAAGTCAGGCTAACTGGTCTGTAATTCTCCGTTTTCTCTCTCGCTCCTTTCTTGAAAAGTGGAATAACATTAGCTATCCTCCAATCCACAGGAACAGATCCTGAATCTATTGAACATTGGAAAATGATCACCAATGCATCCACTATTTCTAGAGCCACCTCCTGAGGACCCTGGGATGCAGACCACCAGGCCCAGGGGATTTATCATCCTTCAGTCCCATTAGCCTACCCAATACTATTTATTGCCTAATGAAAATTGATTTCAGTTCCTCTACCCCCTTAGATCCTCTGTCCTTCAGTACTTCTGGGAGATTGTTTGTGTCTTCCTTAGTGAAAACAGATCCGAAGTACCTATTCAACTCTTCTGCCATTTACTTGTTCCCCATAATAATTTCACCCGTGTGTACCTTCAAGGGACCCACATTTGACTTTGCTATTCTTTTTCACTTAACATATCTAAAGAAGCTTTTACTGTCCTTCTTTATATTCCTGGCCAGCTTCCTCTCGTACTTCATCTTTTCAGCCCGTATTGCCCATTTTGTTTCCTTCTGTTGTCCTATGAAAGTTTCCCAATCCTCTGGCTTCCAGCTACTCTTTACTGTGTTGTACATCTTTTCTTTTAGTTGTATTCTATCCCTAACTTCTCTTGTCAGCCACAGTTGCCTCCTACTCGCCTTAGAATCTTTCTTCCTTTTTGGAATGAAATTATCCTGCGTCTTCCGGATTATGCCCAGAAATTCCTTCCATTGCTGTTCCACTGTCATTCCTGCTAGGATCCCTTTCCAGTCTACCTTGGCCAGCTCCTCCCTCATGCCTTCATAGTCACCTTTGTTCAACTACATCACTGACACTTCCGATTTAACCTTCTCCTTCTCAAATTGCAGATTAAAACTAATCATATTATGATCACTACCTCCAAGTGGTTCCTTTACCACTAATTCTCTTTATCAAATCTGGTTCATTGGACAACACTAATCCAGAATTGCCTTTACTCTGGTTGGCTCCATTACAAGCTGCTCTAAGAATCCATCTCGGAGGCACTCTACAAACTCTCTTTCTTAGGGTCCTGAACCAACCTGATTTTCCCAGTCTACCTGCATATTGAAATCCCCCATCACCGCAGAGGCATTACCTTTGTTACATGCCAGTTTTAACTCCAGCTGCAACTTACACCCTACATCCGGGCTACTATTTGGGGGTCTGTAGATAACACCAATTAGTGTCTTCTTGCCTTTACAATTCCTCAACTCAATCCACAGTGACTCTACCTCATCAGTCCCTATGTCTTCCCTTGCAAGGGTCTGAATTCCATCCCTCACCAGCAGCTACCCTCCCTCCTCTGCCCACCTGCCTGTCCTTTCTATAGGATGTATAACCCTGAATATTAAGTTCCCATGCCTGATCCTCCTGCAGCCACGTCTCAGTAATCCCCACAATGTCATATCTACCAACCGCTAACTGAGCCTCAAGCTCATCTACTTTACTGCTTATACTTCGCGCATTCATATACAATATTTTAAATTCCTTACGCATCTCACCTTTCACACCGATCCCTATTACACTTGGCCATACTCCCCTATACCTTTGTGAGCTTTCTTTCCCGTTCATTTTGGGGTCATTAACTATCCCTTTACTCCCTTTCCCTTTAACTCCGTCTTTGACTATATCATTTGACCCCCCCCCATTCAGTTTAAAACCTCCCGTGTAGCAGTGGCAAACCTGCCTGCCAGAATGCTGGTCCCCCACCTGTTAAGGTGCAATACGTCCCTTTTGTACAGTTCCTCCTTACTCCAAAACAGATCCCACTGTCTAAGAATCTAAATCCCTGCCCCCTGCATCAGTTCCTCAGCCACACATTCAGGTCCTGTATCTCCCTGTTTCTGCTCTTGCCAGCATGGGGAACTGGAAGCAAACCGGAGATAACAACCCTGGAGGTCCTGCTTTTCAGCACTTTTCCGAGCTCTCTAAAGTCACGCTTCAGAATATTCATCCCCTTCTTTCTAACATCGTTTGTGCCGACACGCACTACTACCTCCGGCTAGTCACCTTCACCCTTGAGGATTTTCTGCACTGTCCGTGACATCCTGGATCCTGGCACCAGGGGGGCAGCACACCATCCTCGAATCCTGTCTGTTGCCGCAGAAACCCCTGTCCGTACCTCTCACAATAGAGTCTCCAACTATCACGGCATTGCCTGACGTCAGCCTCTTTGGTTTTGGCTCAACAGCACTTTAGGACCTTTGCATTCCATGTTTCCTTCCCTTTCTAACCATCACTCACCTTCTCTCTTCCAGTACCTTAGGTGTAGCAATCTTACTGTAGGACTTGTCGAGGAACGACTCAGTTTCTCGGACGAACCTGAGGTCATCCACTTGCTTCTCCAGTTCCCCAACACGGTCCTTCAGGAGCTGTACCTGGATGCACTTCTTACATTTGTAGCAGCCAGGGGCACTGGCGGTGTCCTTGACCTCCCACATACTGTAAGCATCGCACTGAATCAGCTTGCTTGACATCTCCTTCTTTCGTCTCTCCATCTCCAGCATTTTGTCTTCCTTACTACCAATTCGACTTGCAAATTAACTTTTTAGGAGTCTTGCACCAACACTCCCAGGTCTCTTTGAGCCTCCAATTTCTGGATTCTCCATTTAGAAAATAATCTATGTCTTTATTCTTATTATCAAAATGCATGACTCTGCACTTTGCTCTACTGAATTTCACTTGCCACTTCTCTGCCCACTCTCCTAACCTGTCCAAGTCCTTCTGCAGAGTCCTTCTGCAGAGTAACTCAAATTTCACTGTACCTTAACTGGTACATGTGACAATCAACTGGCCTTGAAACCTTGAACCTTGACCTTGCTTCCTCCACTGCCTGCCCCTCCACCTATCTTAGCATCATCTGCAAACTTGGCCACAAAGCCTTCAATCCCCTTATCCAAATCATTAATATACAACGTGGAGAAGCGGCCTGAGCGCCGACCCTTGCCGAACTCCACTAGTCACTGGCAGCTAACCTGAAAAATCACCTTTTATTGCAACTTTTTGCCTTCTGCCATCCAGCCAACCCGCTATCCATGCTAGTGTACTTCCCTTTAATACCATGGGCTCTCGTCTTCCCCAGCAGCCTGACGTTCGACACCTTATCAAAGGTGTAAACAACTGTACAGACACCATCTGGTGTTTAAGTCAGCTTTAATCATCAGTCATAATGGCACAGCACAATGCATGTGAGTTCCACTCTACCACTAGTGCGACTACGTAATATAGAAAGTGAGTGTTAATATGGAGTGTTCAATAGGGTGGAGTTAGTGGTAGTACATTACTCTGATTGGTTCACATGCAATAACCAATCTACAGAAGGTGTTCTGAAAATCTAGGCAAACAACATCTGAAGCCTCCCTTCTGTCTGTCCTGCTATTTATTAACTTCCCCAAAGAACTCCAGCAGATTTGTCAGGCAAGATCTTCCCTTCACAAAACCATGCTGACTTCGGCCTATTTTATCGTGAACTTCTATGTACTGCATAACCTCATCCTTTCTAAATTGACTCTAAAATCTTACCAACCACCGAAGTCAGGCTAACCAGATGAACAATTTGACAATGGAGTTTGGCCTCAGAAGTGAATAACATGAATAAATTATAATTATAACCATGAGCTTATGTAAAAGACAGCGCCAAC